>CP139502.1:150941119-151541119 GCA_021014915.2 Artemisia tridentata subsp. tridentata | reverse complement strand
AGTTATGTCCAGATTGATTTTTACTTGACTCCTGAAGGTTTTAAAATTTCTGTGTGTACATAATCATTGCCCAACATGAACATTCACATCTACACACAACACACTGGCATCACAACACCTCATAAACCATAGTGCTTCTCCATTTATATGGAATTTATGTTTATCGCCGTCTGACCGTGATTTGCATCGGGTCAAGTTAGACCCGATTGGCACCGTTTGAACCTGAGTTGCTTATTTGTAACTCCTCGAGATTGTAATAAGCCAGTTGAGCTTATTGGAGCATTCGGATTTGATTCTAGCTACATTTGAATTTGAATTTGGCTACGTTTGGAACTGGTTTTGGCTATGTTTGAATTTGGACCTCATTCCGGATTTGGAATTATTATTCAGCTTTGTTTTGTTGTGATTTTGTTACAGTCCTCAAACCCTACACTCAAATGATGTTGTACTTTCCGCGTTAAACACTAAGTACACTATTAAGACAACCAACCGATTGCTAGTAGCAATCAACATCCTCCTTCAGAGTCGTACTCTGAACTCGCTAAACTCCCCATTCGGTAGAGATTTTGCGCCCGACAAAAACCTTAAAACCCTAAGAAATAACCTGAACCGCGTTCCTTGGGACAATCACCAAATTTTTCTCTCGTCTCTCGAGGATATCAGTTATTTTTGCTACCCTCTCATAAAATAATAAATCATGTCGCTAATGCCACATAGACTGTTCTAGATTATTCTACAAACCATATTCAAGTCACTCTACAAATGTTTTACCGCTACCTTATGAAATCAAAAATTCTGACCTTACAACTATTTTGTAAACAACGAATGGTTCTGATTCTATAAACTGTCTTACAAATCATTTCACAAGTCATTTTATAAGCCGATTTGTTGCCTTGCTACTATATCACAAACTAAACTGCAGTTTACTATTACTTTGTAAATAATAAATTGTTTTCCAGTACTCTATAAACTGTTTTACAAATCGTTTTATAAACTATTTTGCAATCACCCGGTGAACTATCCACACACTTGAAAAGCATTTATATTACTACCTCATGGTACCATTAAAGTAAACTGAATACTTATGTTTATAAAATCTGTAGTGATATCCTTCTAAAACACTCATTTGGATGCGTGAAATTTTTCTGCTCAAACTTTATCAAACTTTTGTTAAGAAATGTCAAACACCAACTTTTGTGGAAATTTTCCCTCCACACCATGACTAAGAACCGTTTTGCGAAATTTTGAATCTTTTGAAACCATGTCACCCTACGTATCTATTGATCTTTAACAAAGGAATGTGTAGTAGCTGGAAAACTATTTTGTTCAAATTCGTATAAAGACCTACTTAAATAAAGTCTTCAAACAAGATTTCTACCCAACCCTATGAGAAGGAAAAACACACCACTCCGAATCAAACCTTGACAACGAGTCATCATGCAATCTTATCACTCTAAATCAGAACATGTATCTCACCAACTTAAAACCAAGGACTCAACCTGGGCTTCCTATTGAATAGTGGGCTGTTGGCGCCAAGAAAACTCAAGTAAACTATAGATGGTTTGGCCCATTGTTAACTAGCAAAAAATAAAAAAAAATCCGGCGCTAATTGATTCAAAGCGTAGTATGCAAAAGAGTTTTTCCATAGACATTTGTAGTAAAACACGAAACAATGTTTTCCTTATCATGGACGAATGAATATAGTTGAGACTCGATTTCTTGTTTTCAATTGGCGTACAAATACAACAACACCCGTTTGTTTATAACGAATGAAACAAGACCTTTGGGGTGGTATTTAACGGGATTCAAAGCGCAACACACGTTTCGGGTAGCAAGTACCAATCTTGAGTTTAACAAGGGTCGAAAGAAAGATAGAAATTCAACATGTCACATTTTAGGGACTACACACACATGTGGCCAACTTTTATAGCCTCGAGTGACCACAACACTCGAACCAAACCCAAGTACCCGGAGAATACTTGAGTTGAGCTCGAATAGTCACCACCTAGGACCTCTCGGATCTTAGTACAACTAAGGCACGAGTCGTCTATCGGGGTGTTATTCCTATCGAGACACACTACATAACCTCAAACAAGATTTGACCACTAGTCCTAACGCAACACAATCCAAGTGTAACTTAGACACAAACCGTTTTCTGAACACAAGCAAAAACACAAACACGACAAAGAATTTGAGTACCGTTCTAATAGATTTTCAAGCATATGCCAAGCACTACTCAAATACGCCAATTCAGCCTAATTACTAACTTATTCGAGTATGAACACAGTCAACTACACTTCCCGTTTTGAGCCGATTTAAAACTGATTTTTTCGATTTGATTAAAACTTTGCCACACAAGAACCATAACAAAATGTTCGAACAATACTATATAACGAATTAAGTCATCATAACAACAACAACAACAAAAAATATAACGCATCGAGCATTTAAGAATTTTTGACAAATGCAGTCTAAAAATCACATAAGCAGTATATTCATTCGAATGGAATAAAAGATCAAAAGGAAGAGAAAAAGGATTCAGAACCCTTACAACTTTGGGTCGATTTACAGAAGGCCAAATTAGATCAAAAGAAACCCGAATCCAAATCAAGCAAACCACACTCCTCTTCCACAGAAAACTTCCTTTCACCACTTATGAGATTGTGTTGATAATTTTTCTTTTGAGAGTGGTGGGTTCGCTATAGATCGGTTGGGATTTAAAGGATAATCAAAGGGTTGTTTGACCCTTTCTTTCTTGTCCATCAGGCGATCCATAGCCAAAAAAGAAGCCATTTTCGTCACACTTTGGCTTGGTTTGTTGACTTTAGGGCTCGACAGAAGATGGCAGACGCTCCCCTTGGACTTATAGAAGAGGATAAGGCTTGATCTTGTCACTCCATGCATCACTCTTTGTGTTTGTTTTCGATTTGGGGGTGAGGACATGGAGGGTGACGATTTCTTTTGATGATCAGGGATTCAAAAGAATAGCAGAAGAGTGGGGAGGGAGAGAGGGTGTCGCCTCTTATCTTTTTGTTTGTAATATAAGTGTTGTTTTGTGTATTTATTTGAAGAGTGTGTATATAAATTAAAAGGTAAGGTTAAATAAAAAGCGAGACGTGGGAATGCTTTTGATTTCGTAACGCTCGAGGGAATTTAACGAACCTCGTGTTTTAAAACTCCCGGTATTAAGTTATTAGACCTATGCCATACTATTACGGTGTCGGAACGCGTGCGTTCCAGTAAAAATGGAACGTGCGTTTTGCCACATTGTCCGTTTGGCCAATATCATTTGTTGTTTCTCAGTTTAAACAGAGAAAACTTTAAATGCGAAGATGAATAAAATGACTTGAATAAAACTTCATAATTGATTACTTCGAGTTTACAGGAAATTAATAACTTGAAAAATTACGGGTTATTACAGTACCTACCCCTAATTCTGTATTCCGTCCCGGAATTCTTAGTCCGTGGTAGTGGTCGGTGTTGTCTCGGTGAAGAGGTGTGGATATTTGGCACGAATTCGGTCTTCACGTTCCCATGTGTACTCTGGCCCTCTATTAGAGTTCCATCGAACCTTGACGATGGGAATGCGGCTTAGTTTTAATTGCTTCACATCCCGGTCCATGATTTCTACTGGCTCTTCTATAAAGTTGAGCTTCTCGTCGAGCCGAAGTTCTTTGAATGGAATGATAAGGGTTTCATCTGATAGGCACTTCTTCAGGTTTGATACGTGAAAGGTATTGTGTACTCTACTGAGCTCCTCAGGGAGTTCAAGTTTGTACGCCACTGGACCAACCCTTTCTAGGATCTTGAATGGTCCGATGTATCTAGGATTTAACTTTCCACGCTTCCAAAATATGATCATTCCTTTCCAAGGGGATACCTTCAACATGACTCTATCCCCAACTTGAAACTCCATGGGTTTTCGTCTCACATCGGCATAGCTCTTTTGTCGGTCACGGGCAGCTTGCAAGCGTTGCCTGATTTGTACAATTTTCTCGGTTGTTTCGTGGATAAGCTCGGGTCCTGAGAGCTGAACATCTCCAACCTCTGCCCAACAAATCCGTTAATCGGCACTTCCGACCATAAAGTGCTTCAAATGGCGCTGCCTTGATGCTAGCGTGGTAACTGTTGTTGTAAGAAAACTCTGCTAATGGTAAGTGCGTATCCCAACCTTTCCCGAAATCTATCACACATGCTCGTAGCATGTCCTCCAAGGTTTGGATAGTTCTCTTCACTCTGGCCATCAGTCTGCGGGTGGTATGTGGTGCTCATATTTAACCGGGTACCCAAAGCTTTCTGCAATGACTACCAGAAGTTTGACGTGAAACGGCTATCTCGATCCGAGATGATGGAAATCGGCACTTCCATGCCGTGAGACTATTTCCTTCAAATATAATCGTGCAAGGGTACTCATATCGTCAGTTTCTTTGATTGCCAAGAAGTGCGCGGATTTAGTGAGACGATCAACAATGACCCAAATGGTGTCAAATCCACCCGATGTCTTGGGTAGCTTTGTGATGAAGTCCATTGTAATCCTCTCCCATTTCCACATTGGAAGCTCGGGTTGTATCAACAAACCGGATGGCTTTTGACACTCAGCTTTTACCCTTGAACATGTCAAACATTTCCGACATACTCAGCGATGTCGGCTTTCATGTTTGGCCACCAGTAAAGTTTCTTGAGATCCTGATACATCTTATCAGAACCCGGGTGAATAGAATATTTAGATTTGTGAGATTCGTGCATGATGAGATCACGTATTCCTCCATAGAGTGGAATCCAACTTCGGTCCTTGAAAAACAATCTCTCGTCTGATTTCTTCACGAAGCCATTCTCACTTTCCGGCATACCATCGATCTTCTCTTTTGGTCTGTTCTCTTTCTTAAGAGCTTCGGTCTGAGCCTCAAGGATCTTCGATGGAAGTGGTGATCTAATTGTCATTCCCAAAGATCTAACTCTAAGGGGTTTAATTCGTTCCTTTCGACGTTAAGGCGTCTACAACAACATTTGCCTTTCCAGGATGATAGCGAATTTCACAATCATAGTCACTGAGTAACTCCAACCATCGGCGTTGTCTCATGTTCAATTCCTTCTGATCTAGAATGTGTTAGAGACTTTTGTGATCTGTAAACACCGTGCACTTGGTGCCATACAAGTAGTGTCTCCACATCTTGAGAGCAAATACTACTGCTCCCAATTCAAGATCATGGGTAGTGTAGTTCTTCTCATGAGTTTTTAGCTGTCGGGAAGCATATGCGATAACTTTACTCCTTTGCATTAACACAGCGCCTAAGCCCTGGTACATGCATCGCAGTATACCACGAAGTCTTCACTTCCTTCGGGTAGTGCTAAGATCGGAGCTTCGCAAAGCTTCTGTTTCAAAAGTTAGAATGACGTCTCTTGCTCTTCTCCCCAGTCAAACTTCTTCTTCTTTTGCGTCAATTCCGTCAAAGGTTTGGCGATCTTAGAGAAACCCTCGATGAATCTTCGGTAGTACCCACAAGACCTAAAAATTGACGTATCTCCGTGGGGTTTGTAGGAGATGCCCAATTCTTAACAGCTTCGATTTTTGCGGGGTCTACGTGAATACCTTGCTATCGATCACATGCCCAAGAAATTGCACTTTCTCAATCCAAAAATCACACTTGGAAAATTTGGCATACAATTTCTCCTCTTTGAGCAGTTCCAGGATAGTTCTCAAGTGTTCTGTGTGTTCTTCTTTGTTACGGGAGTAGATGAGGATATCATCGATGAACACAATTACGAACTTGTCCAGATAAGGCTTACACACTCGGTTCATTAAGTCCATAAACACAGCTGGTGCGTTAGTTAGACCGAATGGCATTACTTGGAATTCGTAGTGGCCATATCATGTCCTGAAAGCTATCTTAGGAATGTCTTCTTCCCTAACTCTTAGTTGATGATAACCTAACCTTAGATCAATTTTCAGTGAGACGCTCGATCCTTGCAGTTGGTCGAACAGGTCGTCGATTCTAGGTAATGGATATCGATTTTTCACTGTAAGTTTGTTCAACTCACGGTAATCAATACACATCCCAAAAGACCCGTCTTTCTTCTTAACAAACAACACCGGAGCTCCCCAAGGCGAAGAACTCGGACGAATGAATCCTTTATCTGACAATTCTTGTAGTTGCTCAGATAACTCTTTCATTTCGGATGGCGCCAACCTATATGGTGCTCGCGCCACGGGTGCTGCTCCCGGCACTAATTCAATCTGGAATTCCACTTGGCGGACTGGTGGGAGGCCAGGCAATTCCTCGGGAAATACTTCAGGGAAGTTCTTAACTACAGGCACATCTTCAAGTTGCTTCTCCTCCGACTTCTTTTCTGTCACTTGTGCCAAGAAGGCGTGACATCCTCTATCGATATACTTCACAGTTTTGACGTACGATATGATGTTAAGCCGAGGTCTTACTTCGTTCACCACGTACGATTAGGGTTTCACCTTGAAAAGGGATGCAAACGACTTTCTCGTCACAGATGATTCTAGCATGGTTCTTGGATAGCCAATCCATGCCGATGACCACGTCGAAGCTACCAAGCTTAATAGGCATGAGGTCTATGTCGAAAGGTTGGTCGAGTAAGAGTAAGGTGCAACTTCGGATTATGGTGTTAGTGCCTACAAGTTTGCCGTCGGCTAGTTCGATTTCGTAAGTAGTGTCTAGTTTGGTTGGGGTGATGTTAAGTAGAGACGCAAATGAAGTAGACACAAAACTTTTGTCGGCTCCCGAATCAAATAAAACTTTAGCAAGATGGTTGTTAAGCGGAAACGTACCCGTGACTACGTCTGGGTCTTGCTGATCATTCCCTTCTCCCATCACATAAACTCGCCCACGAGCATTGTTGTTCTGGTTGGCAGTCTGGTTTGGGCACTGGTTCTTGTAATGCCCCTTTTTACCACATCCATGGCACACCACGGCCACTGGTTGCAAGTTGGTGCCTGTGGCCTTGCAGTCTTGAGTCTTGTGGCCGGTTTTCTGGCATTTCCTACATTTAGCAAAGCAGGGCCCATTGTGATGCATCCTACATCGGTTACACATAGGAGCAGGTCCAGCATAGCCCCCAGTTCCAGCGGGTGTGGCAATGTAAGCCCTTGCGGCTTCCTGCCGGCGGTTCTGCTGGTTGTGATGGTGGTTTCGGTTTTGTTGATAGTTTTGATTGTTGTTGCGGTTGTAGTTGTGGTTGTTGTTGTTGTGATGAGAGTTGTTGTTGTGATTGCCCCTGCGATCATCAAATTTTGTTTGTTATTGTTGCTTCCTTGAGTCTGACTGCGTTTGATCTCCCTCTCCAATAACCTCTGAGCAATTTCGATAGCCTCTTCTAGTGTCTGAGGTTTGGATGCAGTGACATTTCCTTCTATTCTCTTAGGCAACCCTTCAACATACCTCTCTAGCGTTTTCTCAAGGTCTGGCACTTTGGTTGGGCATAGCAGAGCAAGTTCTTGGAACCTTCGATCATAAGTCCTAATATCATTTCCTTTCACCACTAGGCGATCAAACTCATCCTCCAGCTTCCTGATTTCAGTACGTGGGCAATATTTTTTCAACATCCTTCGTTTGAAGTCAGCCCAAGTGATTTGGTAGGCTTCCTCTATGCCCATATTCTGAGCGGTAGAGTTCTACCAAGATAAAGCATCTTCCAATAGAGTCCCCGTAGCAAACAAGACCTTGCAGTCATCAGAACATCCGCTTCTCGTGAACACAGTCTCAGAACGCTCAAACCATCGAGCAAATTCAGTCACTCCTTCAGTACCCTTAAAGTAGGTTGGCTTGCAAGCCATGAAGTCTTTGTAAGTGCACTTGCGAGCCATAGATGTCTCGCCTTCTCCAGTTGGCTTGGTGATGCTACTGGAACGTGCCATAGCCGCCGCTTGCTCTTCCAGTGCTGCAGCAACACTATCGACGATCAACTTTCGTATAGTAGCTGGGGTCATGGTGGTTGCGGGGGTTGTTGTCGTTGTTGTTTTTCTTCGAGGAGCCATATTTCTATAAATATCACAATTGCACACTTTAGAAATCATGACCAACATAACCAAGTGAGATATCGTAACCAACTTCATAATAGTCGAACACATACATCATCATAAGCAAAACGATATCAATCATAAATAATCATCACGACATGTTTGAATACAGTCACAACACACATGTAATTTATAATGAATCATAATATGGCGATGTATAAGAGAGAATCACAGCACACAAATGAAAGAAAGCAACCATAATAACATAGATTAGTACCGGTACATAGTAATCATAACCAACAATAAAGTTTTAATAATTTGCTACGTTGTTTACCAAGAACAACACAATACAAGATTATTAATGCCACGCAGGGCAAGCTAAGATGTCACTACTACAATAGCACAAGGATAGTCTATGAAGTACCAGGTGCATCCCCTGGTCCGCGCTGTAGTCCTCCGACTATCTCGGTCAACTCCTCCATCCTCTGATCCCTGATCCTCTCTCTAGCCTGCATCTCTCCAATCGTACCCCTGAAGGTGTGGATGGTACTGTTGGCTGCTGCAAACCTCTCAGTCTGGTGCTCGAGCATCTGCTGCATCATCACTACAGTATCCCTCAGCTGCTGTGACTCGTAACTCTGTGCATCCAGTCGATGTCCAAACTCAGTAATGATCTCCCTATCCTCCTCCAACTGTGTACCCATGATATGTGTCGTTTTACACATATCTTTTCGTCCAATTTTCGAGTCAAAATAACCAAAAACACTTTAAAACGATAAAAAAATGTTAAAAATATCTTTGAGATGTGTTTTTGTATTCCATATGCAAAATGATTGAAAACGTTTGAAAAACAAACAAAATTTGCAAATGGCAAGTCTAGTCCCTCAAGCTTGAAAAAAATAATAAAAAAATAGTAAAAAAATAAATTTTTGGTCCTTGGAATAATAAGCTTGGCGATTTTGGTCCCCGGATTAACTTTGGAGAAATAGCAGATTTGGTCCCTGAACTTTGCATGATTTACACTCTTGGTCCCTAAATTAAATCCAACATTTATCCTAAACAATTAACACCCACAGCCCACAACTAAACACCCCAACATTATAAACCTATCGACCCAACACTACTCTCCCCAACCCCACAAGCCCACTTCCCTTAAGTTAAACAAACCCGGCCCACATCCAAATTAAACCCGACCACCCAACACCTCTAATAGATAAAACCGGTCAAACCCCCAATCCTATGGTCAAAATTCCCAAATTCGGTCAATCCCTAACCCTAATCTCCTCAGCCGCTACTTTGTCTCCTCCCCAAAGTGTAATCCGCCAAACTTCCACTCTTACCCAAACCTTGCTTTAGTACCATACTCACGGGTATCCCTCCACCTCAGCGATCCGTGGGGAGAGAACCAATCCAACGGCTCAGATTCTTGGTATGGAGAACAAGATTAATCCAATGGTGAAGATTGAAGAGCAGAAGAGAGAGGAGAAAGAAACCCTAGCTTTTTATTATTCTTTTTGTATAAATAGTTGAGGAATGTTTTAGGATTAAGTAGGTTTTAATTAGCTTTTCTTTTCGGTATGTATTTTTAATTTATTTTCAGTATTTAGTTTTAATTTAAAAGTAGGAATTAGGTTTATTTTTAGCTAATTAATTTAAGGTAATTTGTACTTTTTAATTCGGTTGTAACTGTTGCTCTTTATTTTAATTTCAGTCGATTGTTATTGTTACTGCTTTATTTCTGCTTGGTTTAGTGTTTCTTGTTTAGATTAATGCTTCGATTCTGCTTATTTCATTATTGTTATTGCCTAAGTTTTTACTTTCTTTTTTTTGGTCAATGTTTCTGTGTTTAAGATTGAGGTAAATTGTTGGTCACTTGTGCTTCGGTTAGTATTGGTTAAATTAGTTTGAATGTTGTTAAGATAGTCACCTTGTTGCATCAGTTTGAGATTTGGTTATAGTTGTGTTGGCTTATTGTAAATCAGGTTGTGTTTTGTTTAAAGCTGTATTTGCTTATTGTAAATCAGGATCAAGTTTGTGAATAAGTAGTGAAAATGCTTAGCAAAAAAAATTAAAATTGTCACAAAAAAAAAAAAAAAGTGGAAGACCAGGGATTCGAACCCTGGTCTGGAAACTTTACTGCCACAACCCCAACACACCCAGACCATCTGGGCTAGAGCATTATTTGGTTAAATGTTTTAACTAGTTTGTATTTATTCTATATTTTAGTTGTTTTGCTAAATATCAGATTTTTTATTTTTAAATTAGCTTTCTAATTAATTTTAAAATTAAATATTAGTTAAAAAAAGTGTAATCTTTTTTTTCGTAAAATTTTCTTTTGTCATTTAGCACGTAGGAAAATTAATTTGGAATCCGTAGGTTTAATATTTCATCGTTTTGTCATTTATCGTTTAGTTACGTTTTTAGCTTTTGTTTACGTTTTTAATTTGGTGCACTTTAGATTATAGTTTTTCTTAGATATTTAATCGTTTTTAATTTATGTTCACGTATTTTAGCGTAAAAACCCAAACTCTCATCTTTGTTTAACCATTCAAAACACGTATTCACAAACCGAGATCACAAAATTCCATTCAGCCTTCGTTGGGGATAACGACCCGGGAATACAACTTCCGCTGTATTCTTTGGAAATAAATAACGACTTGATTTTAACCGATCAAATTTTGGCGCCGCTGCCGGGGAGGGCTGACGCGAATTTTTAAATCTCGTTTGTCGTTGCGTGTTTCGTAAATATTTTTCTATAAAAACCCAAAAAGATTTTTATTTTTCAAAATTTATTTTTCTCTTTCCTTTTGTATTTTTCAAATATTTCTAAAAATCCAAAAATATTCTTCGTATCCCCTCTATTCGTTTAATTCTTTTTCTCATCCTCTTAAACCGTTTAATTCTATCTTCTTAACCCTCATTTATGTTTAATTCTTATGTCGTCACTGGGCTGTCACTGTTTTCATTGTAAAAGCCCGTTGATTGACACTCTTCGTTGTGCAAAGTGTAAGTGTGAGCGGTGTGGAAATCATGCACCAAAGGATCGTGGATCTTGTTATTGGTGTGAAGTAGCTCTCGAAGAAGAGCTTAATTCCGTCGATAATTCTCAAGATTCTTCCGACCACCCTCCACAACCCCAGCCATCTTCACCCAAATATTGCGTATATTGTGAAGATCCGTTGGGGGATGATTCACTTTGTGGACGATGTTTCTGCAAAGGATGTGGGAATGTCCCTGAACTTTGCGTGTGTTGCAATTCTGAAATCGAAGATACAAATACGTATCCAGATTTTCAAAAGGATTGCAACCTTCCTCAGGATTCATTTTGGCAAGAACCCTGTTACCAAAACTTAAATGTGCCAAATGATCCTAGTGCTGATTATGGAGGTATTCACCAAAGTTTTGATTGTCAAACAAGTAACATGCTTGTCTATGAGCAGGTTTCTTGTAACGATCAAAATCTTGGTTATGACCAAAACCCATATCAGTCACTTCATCAATCGCAACAATATTATTGTTGTGAGTACTGTGGAGGTCCTCACTATAGCTCCGATTGTCAAACGAGGAGCCCGCTTGTCTATGAGCATGGCCCTTGTAACAATTATGATTATTCTTATCCTCCACAGTATCAAACAATTCAAAATCAGCCTCAGCCATCTCTTGAGGAATCTTTAAAAGATGTATTCCAAAAACTTCAAGAGATGCGAATTGAACTTACAAATCTGGCTGTTAAAACTAACCCAAATGATCGTCATGGTGAGTCTATGGAAGATTTACTCGCCATTGAACGAGCAGCACACAACCGTTTCTTGTTTGATCAGGCGTGCATGCTCGATGACGAAGATGAGGAAGGGGAGAATATTATTCTTGTGAATAATTCTATTATTCAACCCCTTCAGACCACTGCATCCACACCCATATCACATACTTTAGATTCCGAGGACTCTCTCATTATGGGGGATGAGCTTCTTGACACTATTCCTGAAAAGGAATCGGACGAATTCATAAAGTCTAGTGTTGAGAACTCTATCCCAATCCCAAGTGAGTCTGAGGATATATCCTACAGTGAGTGTGATTGGTCTTATTGTGATCCTCATGACATTTCTGAGGATACTTCCGGGATCTTCTCTAACCCGCTCTTCAATTCAAATGGCGATTTATCCTCTAGTGATGATGAATCACTTTCTGATGAGGACGCTTTAAATGAAAGCCTCAAAGTCTATTCGAATTCTCTTTTTGAATTTGATGATGAGTACTTTTCTAGCGAAATAAATCCTCTCTTTGATCGAGTGTTAGAGAACGATGAGGTCGAGGACTCTACTAGTCCTAAACTTGATGATATGACCTCACTTGATCCCGAGATTCGTACGGATGCTCTTTCTCCGACATATGTGACGTTGCCCTTTGAGGATCGCCACTATATTGATTTCACATATGTCGTTCGAGTTTTTCTACCTTTTTCTTCTTATAAGGTAGATTGTCCTTTTATTCACTCGTTTGGGAGTGAAGACAAAGTTTTTGACCCCGGCATCTTCATTCATCATTCTTTAGAGCCGGATGTATTTCATCGGAGTGGAACTTTCATGTACTTCAATGTTTATCTAAACATTTTGAATGAAAGTCCGATGGAGATTTTCTTTTCCACATGCTTCCCCAAGAACAAATGAATTCGGGGTCGAGTCAAGCTAGCGACTCGGTGAACAAAAATATTAGCGCACCATATGGGTTTTCACCCATATTTCTGACTTCTTTCTATTTTCTTCTGACTTCTTTCTATTTTCTACCACCCTAGTGTGGGGGAGATGCCCCATGCTGTTGTAAATATGTATATATCAATCTCAAAAAAAAAAAAAAAAAAAAAAAAAAAAAAAAAAAAAAAAAAAAAAAAAAAAAAAGTTTTAAACTTCAAAAATAAAATAAATGGCCCGTAATATTTCCCTTTTACGTTCTCAGTTTCGGCATAACAGCCGGTACTTTGAATATTGAGGACAATATTCATTTCTAGTGTGGGGGGAATTCTCACGAATTTAATCACGTATATATACCATCTAATTCCCCCGTTTTTGGCCAAAATTTTTTTTTTTTGGTATAAGTGTTTTGCACTTACACAACAAATGGTTATCGGTCCACCATGTCTAACACACAAAAGGATTGGCTAATCCAAGAGCAAACGGCTCTTGGTAAAGATATATCAAATCCGTTTACGGCTTACAATTTGCCAAAAATTGTATGGTATTCGACTCACCATATCCTAAAAAGATGAAGAGTTGGCTAGCCCGCAAGATTATGGCTTGTGGTAAAGGCAGTTGGAAAACCATAATTGGTCATCAGCTCACCAAAGATAATAAGTTGTTTTATCTAAGAGTTGGCTAGTCCAGAAGCAAACGGCTTCTGGTAAAGACAAATCAAATCCGTTGGCAGCTGATGATTTGCTCAAAATCATATGGTTATCAGTGTACCATAGTTCTTACTTGAACTGAAACATTTGGCTACTCCAGAGGTGATGGCTTCTGGTAAAGAGATACATCCATCAATTTTCACAAATAATTGCTAGGGACTAGCAATTGCTCAGTGTGGGGGATTTGATATGTGTCGTTTTACACATATCTTTTCGTCCAATTTTCGAGTCAAAATAACCAAAAACACTTTAAAACGATAAAAAAATGTTAAAAATATCTTTGAGATGTGTTTTTGTATTCCATATGCAAAATGATTGAAAACGTTTGAAAAACAAACAAAATTTGCAAATGGCAAGTCTAGTCCCTCAAGCTTGAAAAAAATAATAAAAAAATAGTAAAAAAATAAATTTTTGGTCCTTGGAATAATAAGCTTGGCGATTTTGGTCCCCGGATTAACTTTGGAGAAATAGCAGATTTGGTCCCTGAACTTTGCATGATTTACACTCTTGGTCCCTAAATTAAATCCAACATTTATCCTAAACAATTAACACCCACAGCCCACAACTAAACACCCCAACATTATAAACCTATCGACCCAACACTACTCTCCCCAACCCCACAAGCCCACTTCCCTTAAGTTAAACAAACCCGGCCCACATCCAAATTAAACCCGACCACCCAACACCTCTAATAGATAAAACCGGTCAAACCCCCAATCCTATGGTCAAAATTCCCAAATTCGGTCAATCCCTAACCCTAATCTCCTCAGCCGCTACTTTGTCTCCTCCCCAAAGTGTAATCCGCCAAACTTCCACTCTTACCCAAACCTTGCTTTAGTACCATACTCACGGGTATCCCTCCACCTCAGCGATCCGTGGGGAGAGAGAACCAATCCAACGGCTCAGATTCTTGGTATGGAGAACAAGATTAATCCAATGGTGAAGATTGAAGAGCAGAAAGAGAGAGGAGAAAGAAACCCTAGCTTTTTATTATTCTTTTTGTATAAATAGTTGAGGAATGTTTTAGGATTAAGTAGGTTTTAATTAGCTTTTCTTTTCGGTATGTATTTTTAATTTATTTTCAGTATTTAGTTTTAATTTAAAAGTAGGAATTAGGTTTATTTTTAGCTAATTAATTTAAGGTAATTTGTACTTTTTAATTCGGTTGTAACTGTTGCTCTTTATTTTAATTTCAGTCGATTGTTATTGTTACTGCTTTATTTCTGCTTGGTTTAGTGTTTCTTGTTTAGATTAATGCTTCGATTCTGCTTATTTCATTATTGTTATTGCCTAAGTTTTTACTTTCTTTTTTTTGGTCAATGTTTCTGTGTTTAAGATTGAGGTAAATTGTTGGTCACTTGTGCTTCGGTTAGTATTGGTTAAATTAGTTTGAATGTTGTTAAGATAGTCACCTTGTTGCATCAGTTTGAGATTTGGTTATAGTTGTGTTGGCTTATTGTAAATCAGGTTGTGTTTTGTTTAAAGCTGTATTTGCTTATTGTAAATCAGGATCAAGTTTGTGAATAAGTAGTGAAAATGCTTAGCAAAAAAAATTAAAATTGTCACAAAAAAAAAAAAAAAAGTGGAAGACCAGGGATTCGAACCCTGGTCTGGAAACTTTACTGCCACAACCCCAACACACCCAGACCATCTGGGCTAGAGCATTATTTGGTTAAATGTTTTAACTAGTTTGTATTTATTCTATATTTTAGTTGTTTTGCTAAATATCAGATTTTTTATTTTTAAATTAGCTTTCTAATTAATTTTAAAATTAAATATTAGTTAAAAAAAGTGTAATCTTTTTTTTCGTAAAATTTTCTTTTGTCATTTAGCACGTAGGAAAATTAATTTGGAATCCGTAGGTTTAATATTTCATCGTTTTGTCATTTATCGTTTAGTTACGTTTTTAGCTTTTGTTTACGTTTTTAATTTGGTGCACTTTAGATTATAGTTTTTCTTAGATATTTAATCGTTTTTAATTTATGTTCACGTATTTTAGCGTAAAAACCCAAACTCTCATCTTTGTTTAACCATTCAAAACACGTATTCACAAACCGAGATCACAAAATTCCATTCAGCCTTCGTTGGGGATAACGACCCGGGAATACAACTTCCGCTGTATTCTTTGGAAATAAATAACGACTTGATTTTAACCGATCAACCCAACAAATCGAATACCTCCTCCATAGCTAAACTACCCACTACGAGGTTCTGAACCTCCTCCTGAATATTCTCGACCCGCTCGAGAGATATGTCATCAATCAAACTCAGAAGCTCATCGATACGATCCTCATGTCGGACAAGCCTGGCGGCTAGTAGTGGGATGGTATGGTGAATGGGCTCCCCTGTAACCGGAAGGACGGCTGACGAACTCTCTCCTAGCTCTGAAGCTCTAGGGGCTCCCTCCTCAAGTCTCCAGCGGCGAATACAATCCAACAGGAATGACCACCTACGAGCATCAACTCTCCTATGAAGTCTAGGATAGGCTGCAGCCTCGGTAGCAGCCTGAACATATGGGTCAAATGGTGAAGGACTCAAGTGATGTGCTCTCTCAGGAGAGGGCAAGGGAACACTCTGAGCACGAATGGGTGAAGGAGCAGGAGATGGAATGGGGGATGATTGGGGAACAGTGGTGGTCTGGGTTTAGAACACAGTAGGTGGTGGTATGGGGGATGGCGAATCCTCTGGTAAGAATGGTGATGTAAAGGTCGGGAGCATGTAAGAGTAGGGCTGTGGTACTGATGATGAGTCATCCGACTCAGACTCTTCTGATTCAGCTGCATCCATTCCACCACCACCCCCGCCTGCACCGGTCCGCCGGCGCAAGCGAGTCAGAGTCCTTCAGCCATATGAGCCAGCCCTTTTTCGGAAGAGATTTAAGTACTGCCCTAATGGTCGCACCTATATTTACACTGCTCGGAAACGAGTACGTACCCCACCAGCCCTAGTACCACCACCACCAGCTCTCATACCTACACCACCACCCATTTCTCCTGAGCCATCACCATCAGTACCACAGCCCCACCCTTACATGCTCCCGACCTTTACATCACCACTCTCACCAGAGGATTCACCATCCCCCATACCACCACCTACTGTGTTCTACACCCAGACCACCACTGTTCCCCTATCATCCCCCATTCCATCACCTACTCCTTCACCCATTCGTGCTCAGAGTGTTCCCTTGCCCTCTCCTGAGAGAGCACATCACTTGAGTCCTTCACCATCTGACCCATATGTTCAGGCTGCTACTGAGGCTGCAGCCTATCCTAGACTTCATAGGAGAGTTTATGCTCGTAGGTGCTCATTCCTGTTGGATTGTATTCGCTGCTGGAGACTTGAGGAGGGAGCCCCTAGAGCTTCAGAGCTAGGAGAGAGTTCGTCAGCCGTCCTTCCGGTTACAGGGGAGCCCATTCACCATACCATCCCACTACTAGCCGCCAGGCTTGTCCGACATGAGGATCGTATCGATGAGCTTCTGAGTTTGATTGATGACATATCTCTCGAGCGGGTCGAGAATATCCAGGAGGAGGTTCAGAACCTCGTAGTGGGCAGTTTAGCTATGGAGGAGGTATTCGATTTGTTGGGTACACGGTTGGAGGAGGATAGGGAGATCATTACTGAGTTTGGACATCGACTGGATGCACAGAGTTACGAGTCACAGCAGCTGAGGGATACTGTAGTGATGATGCAGCAGATGCTCGAGCACCAGATTGAGAGGTTAGCAGCAGCCAACAGTACCATCCACACCCTCAGGGGTACGATTGGAGAGATGCAGGCTAGAGAGAGGATCAGGGATCAGAGGATGGAGGAGCTGACCGAGATAGTCGGAGGACTACAGCGCGGACCAGGGGATGCACCTGGTACTTCATAGACTATCCTTGTGCTATTGTAGTAGTGACATCTTAGCTTGCCCTGCGTGGCATTAATAATCTTGTACTGTGTTGTTCTTGGTAAACAACGTAGCAAATTATTAAAACTTTATTGTTGGTTATGATTACTATGTACCGGTACTAATCTATGTTATTATGGTTGCTTTCTTTCGTTTGTGTGCTGTGATTCTCTCTTATACATCGCCATATTATGATTCATTATAAATTCCATGTGTGTTGTGACTGTATTCAGACATGTCGTGATGATTATTTATGATTGATATGGTTTTGCTTATGATGATGTATGTGTTCGACTATTATGAAGTTGGTTACGATATCTCACTTGGTTATGTTGGTCATGATTTCTAAAGTGTGCAATTGTGATATTTATAGAAATATGGCTCCTCGAAGAAAAACAACAACGACAACAACCCCCGCAACCACCATGACCCCAGCTGCTATCCGAAAGTTGATCGCCGATAGTGTTGCTGCAGCACTGGAAGAGCAAGCGGCGGCTATGGCACGTTCCAGTAGCATCAACAGGCCAACTGGAGAAGGCGAGACATCTGTGGCTCGCAAGTGCACTTACAAAGACTTCATTGCTTGCAAGCCAACCTACTTTAAGGGTACTGAAGGAGTGACTGAACTTGCTCGATGGTTTGAGCGTTCTGAGACTGTGTTCACGAGAAGCGGATGTTCTGATGACTGCAAGGTCTCGTTTGCTACGGGGACTCTACTGGAAGATGCTTTATCTTGGTGGAACTCTACCGCTCAGAATATGGGCATAGAGGAAGCCTACCAAATCACTTGGGCTGACTTCAAACGAAGGATGTTGAAAAAATATTGCCCACGTACTGAAATCAGGAAGCTGGAGGATGAGTTTGATCGCCTAGTGGTGAAAGGAAATGATATTAGGACTTATGATCGAAGGTTCCAAGAACTTGCTCTGCTATGCCCAACCAAAGTGCCAGACCTTGAGAGAAACGCTAGAGAGGTATGTTGAAGGGTTGCCTAAGAGCATAGAAGGAAATGTCACTGCATCCAAACCTCAGACACTAGAAGAGGCTATCGAAATTGCTCAGAGGTTATTGGAGAGGGAGATCAAACGCAGTCAGAATCAAGGAAGCAACAATAACAAACGAAAATTTGATGATCGCAAGGGCAATCACAACAACAACTCTCATCACAACAACAACAACCACAACTACAACCGCAACAACAATCAAAACTATAAACAAAACCAAAACCACCATCACAACCAGCAGAACAGCCGACAGGAAGCCGCAAGGGCTTACATTGCCACACCCGCTGGAACTGGGGGCTATGCTGGACCTGCTCCTATGTGTAACCGATGTAGGATGCATCACAATGGGCCCTGCTTTGCTAAATGTAGGAAATGCCAGAAAACCGGCCACAAGACTCAAGACTGCAAGGCCACAGGCACCAACTTGCAACCAGTGGCCGTGGTGTGCCATGGATGTGGTAAAAAGGGGCATTACAAGAACCAGTGCCCAAACCAGACTGCCAACCAGAACAACAATGCTCGTGGGCGAGTTTATGTGATGGGAGAAGGGAATGATCAGCAAGACCCAGACGTAGTCACTGGTACGTTTCCGCTTAACAACCATCTTGCTAAAGTTTTATTTGATTCGGGAGCAGACAAAAGTTTTGTGTCTACTTCATTTGCGTCTCTACTTAACATCACCCCAACCAAACTAGACACTACTTACGAAATCAAAACTAGCCGACGGCAAACTTGTAGGCACTAACACCATAATCCGAAGTTGCACCTTACTCTTACTCGACCAACCTTTCGACATAGACCTCATGCCTATTAAGCTTGGTAGCTTCGACGTGGTCATCGGCATGGATTGGCTATCCAAGAACCATGCTAGAATCATCTGTGACGAGAAAGTCGTTTGCATCCCTTTTCAAGGTGAAACCCTAATCATACGTGGTGAAGGAAGTAAGACTCGGCTTAGCATCATATTGTACGTCAAAACTGTAAAGTATATCGATAGAGGATGTCACGCCTTCTTGGCACAAGTGACAGAAAAGAAGTCGGAGGAGAAGCAACTTGAAGATGTGCCTGTAGTTAAGAACTTCCCTGAAGTATTTCCCGAGGAATTGCCTGGCCTCCCACCAGTCCGCCAAGTGGAATTCCAGATTGAATTAGTGCCGGGAGCAGCACCCGTGGCGCGAGCACCATATAGGTTGGCGCCATCCGAAATGAAAGAGTTATCTGAGCAACTACAAGAATTTTCAGATAAAGGATTCATTCGTCCGAGTTCTTCGCCTTGGGGAGCTCCGGTGTTGTTTGTTAAGAAGAAAGACGGGTCTTTTCGGATGTGTATTGATTACCGTGAGTTGAACAAACTTACAGTGAAAAATCGATATCCATTACCTAGAATCGACGACCTGTTCGACCAACTGCAAGGATCGAGCGTCTACTAGAAAATTGATCTAAGGTCAGGTTATCATCAACTAAGAGTTAGGGAAGAAGACATTCCTAAGATAGCTTTCAGGACATGATATGGCCACTATGAATTCCAAGTAATGCCATTCGGTCTAACTAACGCACCAGCTGTGTTTATGGACTTAATGAACCGAGTGTGTAAGCCTTATCTGGACAAGTTCGTAATTGTGTTCATCGATGATATCCTCATCTACTCCCGTAACAAAGAAGAACACGCAGAACACTTGAGAACTATCCTGGAACTGCTCAAAGAGGAGAAATTGTATGCCAAATTTTCCAAGTGTGATTTTTGGATTGAGAAAGTGCAATTTCTTGGGCATGTGATCGATAGCAAGGGTATTCACGTAGACCCCGCAAAAATCGAAGCTGTTAAGAATTGGGCATCTCCTACAAACCCCACGGAGATACGTCAATTTTTAGGTTTTGCTGGGTACTACCGAAGATTCATCGAGGGTTTCTCTAAGATCGCCAAACCTTTGACGGAATTGACGCAAAAGAAGAAGAAGTTTGACTGGGGAGAAGAGCAAGAGACGTCATTCCAACTTTTGAAACAGAAGCTTTGCGAAGCTCAGATCTTAGCACTACCCGAAGGAAGTGAAGACTTCGTGGTATACTGCGATGCATTGTACCAGGGCTTAGGCGTTGTGTTAATGCAAAGGAGTAAAGTTATTGCATATGCTTCCCGACAGCTAAAAACTCTTGAGAAGAACTACACTACCATGATCTTGAATTGGGAGCAGTAGTATTTGCTCTCAAGATGTGGAGACACTACTTGTATGGCACCAAGTGCACGGTGTTTACAGATCACAAAAGTCTCTAACACATTCTAGATCAGAAGGAATTGAACATGAGACAACGCCGATGGTTGGAGTTACTCAGTGACTATGATTGTGAAATTCGCTATCATCCTAGAAAGGCAAATGTCGTGGCAGACGCCTTAAGTCGAAAGGAACGAATTAAACCACTTAGAGTTAGATCTTTGGGAATGACAATTAGATCACCACTTCCATCGAAGATCCTTGAAGCTCAGACCGAAGCTCTTAAGAAAGAGAACAGACCAAAAGAGAAGATCGATGGTATGCCGGAAAGTGAGAATGACTTCGTGAAGAAATCAGACGAGAGATTGTTTTTCAAGGACCGAAGTTGGATTCCACTCTATGGAGGAATACGTGATCTCATCATGCACGAATCTCACAAATCTAAATAATCTATTCACCCGGGTTCTGATAAGATGTATCAGGATCTCAAGAAACTTTACTGGTGGCCAAACATGAAAGCCGACATCGCTGAGTTTGTCGGGAAATGTTTGACATGTTCAAGGGTAAAAGCTGAGTGTCAAAAGCCATCCGGCTTGTTGATACAACCAGAGCTTCCAATGCGGAAATGGGAGAGGATTACAATGGACTTCATCACAAAGCTACCCAAGACATCGGGTGGATTTGACACCATTTAGGTCATTGTTGATCGTCTCACTAAATCCGCGCACTTCTTGGCAATCAAAGAAACTGACGATATGAGTACCCTTGCACGATTATATTTGAAGGAAATAGTCTCTCGGCATGGAGTGCCGATTTCCATCATCTCGGATCGAGATAGCCGTTTCACGTCAAACTTCTGGCAGTCATTGCAGAAAGCTTTGGGTACCCGGTTAGATATGAGCACCGCATACCACCCGCAGACTGATGGCCAGAGTGAGAGAACTATCCAAACCTTGGAGGACATGCTACGAGCATGTGTGATCGATTTCGGGAAAGGTTGGGATAAGCACTTACCATTAGCAGAGTTTTCTTACAACAACAGTTACCACGCTAGCATCAAGGCAGCGCCATTTGAAGCACTTTATGGTCGGAAGTGCCGATCACCGGTTTGTTGGGCAGAGGTTGGAGATGTTCAGCTCTCAGGACCCGAGCTTATCCATGAAACAACCGAGAAAATTGTACAAATCAGGCAACGCTTGCAAGCTGCCCGTGACCGACAAAAGAGCTATGCCGATGTGAGACGAAAACCCATGGAGTTTCAAGTTGGGGATAGAGTCATGTTGAAGGTATCCCCTTGGAAAGGAATGATTAGATTTGGGAAGCGTGGAAAGTTAAATCCTAGATACATCAGACCATTCAAGATCCTAGAAAGGGTTGGTCCAGTGGTGTACAAACTTGAACTCCCTGAGGAGCTCAGTAGAGTACACAATACCTTTCACGTATCAAACCTGAAGAAGTGCCTATCAGATGAAACCCTTATCATTCCATTCAAAGAACTTCGGCTCGACGAGAAGCTCAACTTTATAGAAGAGCCAGTAGAAATCATGGACCGGGATGTGAAGCAATTAAAACTAAGCCGCATTCCCATCGTCAAGGTTCGATGGAACTCTAATAGAGGGCCAGAGTACACATGGGAACGTGAAGACCGAATTCGTGCCAAATATCCACACCTCTTCGCCGAGACAACACCAACCACTAACACGGACTAAGAATTCCGGGACGGAATACAGAATTAGGGGTAGGTACTGTAATAACCCGTAATTTTTCAAGTTATTAATTTCCTGTAAACTCGAAGTAATCAATTATGAAGTTTTATTCAAGTCATTTTATTCATCTTCACATTTAAAGTTTTGCTCTGTTTAAACTGAGAAACAACAAATGATATGGCCAAATGGACAATGTGGCAAAACGCACGTTCCATTTTTACTGGAACCGCACGCGTTCCGACACCGTAATAGTATGGCATAGGTCTAATAACTTAATACTGGGAGTCATTATAACACGAGGTTCGTTAAATTCCCTCGAGCGTTATGAAATCAAAAGCATTCCCACGTCTCGCTTTTTATTTAACCTTCACCTTTTAATTTATATACACACTCTTCAAATAAATACACAAAACAACACTTTTATTACAAAAAAAAAAAAAAAAAAAAAAAAAAAAAAAAAAAAAAAAAAAAAAAAAAAAAAGAGATAAGAGGTGACACCCTCTCTCCTCCCCCACTCTTCTGCTATTCTTTCTGAATCCCTGATCATCAAAGAAATCGTCACCCTCCATGTCCTCACCCCCAAATCGAAAACAAACACAAAGAGTGATGCATGGAGTGACAAGATCAAGCCTTATCATCTTCTATAAGTCCAAGGGGAGCGTTTGCCATCTTCTGTCGAGCCCTAAAGTCAACAAACCAAGCCAAAGTGTGACGAAATGGCTTCCTTTTTCGGCTATGGATCGCCTGATGGACAAGAAAGAAAGGGTCAAACAACCCTTTGATTATCCTTTAAATCCCCAACCGATCTACAGCGAACCCACTCACTCTCAAAAGAAAAATTATCAACACAATCTCATAAGTGGTGAAAGGGAAGTTTTCTGTGGAAGAGGAGTGTGTGGATTCGGGTTTCTTTTGATCTAATTTGGCCTTCTGTAAATCGACCCAAAGTTGTAAGGGTTCTGAATCCTTTTTCTCTTCCTTTTGATCTTTTATTCCATTCGAATAAATATACTGCTTATGTGATTTTTAGACTGCATTTGTTAAAAATTCTTAAATGCTCGATGCGTTATATTTTTGTTGTTGTTGTTGTTATGATGACTTAATTCGTTATATAGTATCGTTCGAACATTTTGTTATGGTTCTTGTGTGGCAAAGTTTTAATCAAATTGAAAAATAAGTTTTAAATCGGCTCAAAAACAGGAAGTGTAGTCGACTGTGTTCATACTCGAATAAGTTAGTAATTAGGCTCGAATTGGCGTACTTGAGTAGTGCTTGGCATATGCTTGAAAATCTATTAGAACGGTACTCAAATTCTTTGTCGTGTTTGTGTTTTTGCTTGTGTTCAGAAAACGGTTTGTGTCTAAGTTACACTTGGATTGTGTTGCGTTAGGACTAGTGGTCAAATCTTGTTTGAGGTTATGTAGTGTGTCTCGATAGGAATAACACCCCGTAGACGACTCGTGCCTTAGTTGTACTAAGATCCGAGAGGTCCTAGGTGGTGACTATTCGAGCTCAACTCAAGTATTCTCCGGGTACTTGGGTTTGGTTCGAGTGTTGTGGTCACTCGAGGCTATAAAAGTTGGCCACATGTGCTCGTGTAGTCCTCTAAAAATGTGACATGTTGAATTTCTCTTCTTTCTTTCGAACCCTTGTTAAAACTCAAGATTGAGTACTTGCTACCCGGTAAACCGGTGTGTTGCGCTTGTGAATCCCGTGTAAATACCACCCCCAAACGGGTGCTTGTTTCATTCGGTTATAAAACACAACGGGTGTGTTTTGGTTGTGATTTGTACGCCAAGTTGAAAACAAGAAATCGAGTCTCGCAACTATGATTTCATTCGATCCACGATGAAGGGTAAACATTGTGTTCGTGTTTTACTACAAATTGTCTACTGGGAAAAACTCTTTTGCATAACTAGCTTTAAATTCAATTTAGCGCTGGACTTTTTTTTATTTTTGCTAGTCTTACTCCATGGGCCAAAGCCCATCTATAGTTTACTTGAGTTCTTCCTTGGCGCCAACAAGCCCACTATTCAACTAGAAGCCCAACTGTTGAGGCCTGTCTCACTATTTTGAGTGGGCCGCAGCCCATCCCCCCTCCTCGACTCATGTTCTCATAACTCGACATATTTTTATAAACTTGTGATTGTTTAAACCGAGACGACAACATATAATGAAATTTGACGATAACTAAATATCGCAATATTAAAAATTTGATTGTTGGTATACATTTTGCAAATAAAACTATTACTCTCGACGTACGTTTTAAAATGGGACATTACACTTAACGTGTTGTAAAAATATATATACATACGACATGGACATATTTACACGGAATGACATCAATTTTAATATTTACACTTAATTATATACAATTAAATTGAGAAACCTTAAACTAGCCAAATGATTTTTATAACTTACTATTTGAAAATGGTTATGTCAAAACTTACATAAGTCAAGCAAACGAGAACAATTATTTTCTTTAAAACTCCAAATTGATTAGAACCACATTTACTCGCAAACACAATTTATAACACCTCATTTATTAGCGAAACCTTTTTAACATCATTTATTTTCCACAAACCACACGTATATATGTATGAGAATATATATATATACACCCGTACTCTCCGTTAAACGCCAACTATTCTATATGTCGTTCACATTGACATTCCATGGTTGTTATCCTTCATGCGTATTTTTCCAATCCTTGTCTATTCAAAGAGACACTATCACTATTCTTTTGTACGTTCGTACACCCCGTTGAGCCAACAACTACTAACGTCAAAAACTTGGTTTTCATTTAAATGCTGCCACACCAGCAACAACAACATAGACACTTTAAAACTTTTGAATTAAATTCGTGGAGTCTTGAACTTAGTCTGTTAACTAAATTATGCCATACTAATCTAGGTCACACGTCGGAACTACCACCTACCATTTGACTCTATTGCATTCCAGACTACTACTACACTGAGATGAGTTCATAGTCCCACTTTTTACTATGTTTTCAAATCCCGTGGGGAGATACATGCTATAAATCTGAACACAAGTATTTTCTGTATGCTATCCTGATAGATATTGCTAAGTTAATATTGCTTAAGTTACCACCTTTGCCAAAAGTCCCTCATATCATGAACCATTAATCACTTGCGAGTGAACGCGAATTTAGTAAATAGATCTATTGGAAGTTGACACCCCATTTGAAGTTAGCCTAGGATGGTAACCAAATGCACTTTATTCGAATTAACTAAGAGTTTGGCAAACTCCTACGACGAGGGCACTATCACCTACATCATTTTATGATGTGGGCTATTTATATCATTTATGATATCACCCGATGTTAAGGTTTGCGTGTCATGAGGCTTAGGGAAATATATATTACACTACGATATCATTGATTTTACTACTATATGACTTGTGTTCAAACTATTATAAATAAAACACTATGGATTCACTCAACCTTTGTGTTGACCCTTTTAGCATGTTTTATCTCAGGTATTTAAGAAGCATAAATGGCACGGAGTGGATTAGGGCCCCTTTTGGACGACGTCCAAAATAATGTCATCATTCATTTTAACTTAAACATTTTCATTATGTACTATTAAATGTTATGGAACCGTTGTTGCAAACTCTGATTTTATTTAATGAATGATAACTAAATTTTCTCAAAACGTCTCTTTCGAGTCGTTTTCTATAATTGTGACTATGATCTGAGATGTAATACCCCAATTAAAACACTATGGATTCACTCAACCTTGGTCAATGAGCGTAAAGCAGAGCACAAGGAATATACGGACTTACGGAGCATTACTAGTATTGTTCATGCGGCTGTAGTGTATTATACATGGCAAGAGAGTCATTAGAGAATCTTTTGAGGCCTAAACGGAACTTACGAGGATCATAATATCACAATTAGAACAATAAGGCTCAAGTTGACAAGTTTCTATGTAAAACATTCTGCAGTTACAATGCGGTTAGTGTCGTAATTCACTCTATTGTTGTTAGGTTGATATCTTTGAAACCATCAAATGTTACTCAAATAGATATTTATCATATAATATAAAATTGGGTTAATTTCATATATCCTCAATTAAAACATTTTAATGTCATATTTGTCCAACCAAAACTCATAATGCCATATATATATATATCCAATTTAATTTCAAATTTGTCATATATACCCATTTTATCATTAAATCAATTAAACATCAATTAACATTATTAAATACCCATTGTACCCTTCATAAAAATACATCTCCAAGTCCTATAAAATACAAATCGGTTAGGACTACCTAATGGTTACCATCAGATTTACTCTCAGGTAATATTGGATTGTGTATTACTAAACCAAACCAACCAAGAATCATTATAAACAATGATGTCGTAGTATTGTACATCTATGTGTTTATGTATGTTGGAGTTCCTTTACATAGGTAGGCTTGTTGCTGTATTAATCATGACCTAACACTGATAATCCTTAATAATGCTATTCCTAGGAATCCCAGAAATCAAAACTGTCCAAAAAGAACGAGGGTTACCCTTGTTTGGATACAATGAATTAGCTTCGTTAAGCCAAAGATACCACGGCAAGTGAAAGAATAAAAAACATGATCAACATTGAGCCAAAATCTTTTTGTAGGGAACACAATTACACAAAAGCGGAAATGATCACCCGGATACATATGCCTGATTGTCTCATTGTAGAAAGGGATAAGGGACTTTGGTGGAAGCCGTGACTGTTTGTGTCTCAGTGTAACGCACAACTATTTTTCCGAAGAACAAATATGAAATACATTATTAATAAGAGTAAAATAGTCTATACATTTTAAATTGATTATTATTAGGATTTTGAAAAAACTTAAAATAAAGAAATTAATAAAATGGGTAGAAATGACAAATTTTGTAATTAAATTGGCGTTATGAGTTTTGAATGGACAAATATGACATTGAGGGGTTTTAATTGAACCCTATAAAATTCACAGTCGTGCACCCTTACCTAAGGGTAGAGGGACTGCTTCCTTAAAAATAGATACATAAAATAAAATTCACAAGTACAGTAGAACATAATAAGCAGAAACAAAGAGAGTCAATAAGCAGTTTCAGAAATGATAATTGAGACAAACGAATTCAGCAGATTAGAGAAGCTAAAAAATAAAATTAACCTAGCAAGAAAATGTTAATTCAGTAATTATTGAGGATGGTAAAATAATGTACCAGGTGTTGTTTTCATGGCGAATGTAAAACCCAGATTCACCCTGCTGCTGGCCTTTTGTGTTTCTATGAAATGTGTTACTTTTTACTAATTTTTTTCAAAGGGGTTTCTAGCTCAGTCCATGTGTTGTCACAGTCTTATTGGATACATGTGACTTGATGTCAGAGTCTCATACATGTGATATGGGGCTTTTGGGTTACAAACCTATGTCTTTTCACAAATTTTATTCAAATGTACGCGGTTTTTTATCAGGGTTTTTTATCAGGTCGATCTTAGGATCGTTTCCGACTCTTCCTTAAGCAACCCTCAAATGTACAAACTTAATTGGGTTTGAACGTTTAACCTCTTGCAAGAAAAACAAAACCTTTACCAATAGGTCATTTGGTGATGATTAAAAATTGACATGGTACAAGTTTTACAAAAAGTGATGCTATAACTTTAACCAAACGTACACTTTAAGTGCTTAAGACTGAAGGGAATGGGGCTACCCAACTAAGGGGCGACTCGCGACACGTGGCGCTGAGTCAGCATGTTGGGTAGCCTAAAAAAATAAGGGGGGTGGTGTAGCAGGCGATCCAGGGCTAAATAATAGCAGGCGAACCATATGTACAGACGTAGCAAGCAGAAAACCAGGCGATCCATATAGGTCGCCGGAACTCAAAGTTGCCTTGTGGGGGTGGTGTAGCAGGCGAACCAGAGGCTTCCGAGGGGCTAATCGCCTATGTTATCGCCTCATTCCTCTTAGCCTAATAGACCCAAACACTGACTTATTAGAGATAAGTTTATGCAAACACTTTTCAGACAAGCATTTATTTGTAGTGTACTTGGTATGATGGTTAGGTAATATATTTCCATTTTACCATTATATTTTAAAACAAAGTTGCCTTTAAACATATAATTACTTGTAATCGTTTTTTACTAAAAGATGACATTTTTTTTGTCCAATACAAAATATTAGTTTATTGACAAAAAGATTGATTCAACAACTACTACCTTAACCCGATATTCATTTTGGATTAGGTGTGACCCTTTCAAGAACCGTGTCTCAAGCAATGTCTAGACCGAGGGGAGTTAAGATCAAACTCATGACCTATTTCACACAAAATATTCCCCATTTCCATCCCCTCAAAAAACGTTTGTGTGGTGAAGTAGGCTCCGGAATGCTTGCCCCAAAGTTGCTAACTCTAGGGTTTAAGCTTTTGTTTTCAATGAAGAATCTAAGCCATAATCATTAGATAACACATTTTGGGGTTTTATTTGTTGTTTTTTCTAGTATAATACGAGTGCAAACAACTCTAGCCACGTTAACCTCCTGAAATGAGAGGGTTTTACCTAGTTTGAGTCTGTGTGGCAGTGGGTTAAAACCCTTTGGATTATTCGGCCAATAAGTCAGAAACCATGGTTAAAAAAAAAGGATTAAAAATAAAAAAAAAAAAAAAAAAAAAAAAAAAAAACGTTTACTGTTGTCATATAGCTTCTCATTTGCAGTTTGCACTCCATGATCCTTTATTCCCACTGTCCTGAAACTCTATTATAGAAGTATAGATCCTCTCTAACACCAAAAATAACCATGATGTTTGCGCCAAGAGCAAAAAATGCTCGTTTCCATGATCGACTACCAGCTTTAAGTTTTGAGACCCAAACTGAGATGTATTTGAGTCAGAGACTCAGAGTTCTTCTCTAAAGCTTCATTGATGAAAGCAATCTCTTCCATTTTTCCAAGACTACAACACCAATTTTCAAATAGAACAATTTAGGAGGTTGCAGAGATAAAATAATTGACCATGGGCGACTTTCAACTTGTAGACACATGTAATTAATTGTTCCCATTTCAGCTACACAAATTAAAAGGATGCGACTGATTTGAAACAAACCATGACCCAGATCGACTTATTTATAAGTAAATGGGTGGAAAGTTAGATTTAAACGATTGGGAAGAATGGATAAAAGAAGAGGTGGTGCAATGTCCCAACTCTCAACCATATCTGACCCAAACCAATCCCTTTTTGCGATAGGAAACCATACCTGAATTAGAAGGCGGTTACAGACCAAGCAAACATGTGATGCTGCCCAAATTCATAAGGATTCCAGTACTCATTTTCCACAAAACCGCTTTGCAGGCATCCTCGAGTACTTAATTCACCTCCCAATACTCCCATTCCTCATGTCATAATTATTCAATTGATGATACATGACAGTTTCTCAAATGCACAAATTGCAGAAAGTTTTACACCAATGTTGTCAGGTCACATTACTTACGCAAGCTACACATGTAATTCTACATCTACGTGGTAAGTCGAAAAATTATGTGTACAACATCTAAAACTATATTATCTTCCAAACAAGAAACTGACTCAAGCAATGATCTACCAAAAGCTTGTAAATCTGACCACAGCCCATTTCCTTGAGCCTCACAACCAGTCAAGCAAAAACGATAAATGTCTATAACATCTAAAACTATATTATCTTCGAAGTAAGAAACTGATTCAGGCTATGATCTATCAAAAGCTTGTAAATTTGACCACAACCATACAACCAGTCGAACAAACACGACAATTTGAGAAATGACTAGTTAGTGAACCAAATGACAAAATATGTGATGCAGCAAGAATATAAATAAAGGTCTGTTAGTTTCTTTTTGGTCTATAAATTGACCTGATATTGGCATTGGAAAGGCAGAAAACAAGTTTTGATCTTTGTAATAAGTTTTTAGCTTGATTATCAATATAATAAGAAATCTCCTCCAACTCCAATCATTATTGCTTCTCTACTTGCAGGTTGACTGCACCAATATGAGAATGGGTATATAATGATTCCGACTAATGAGGATTTTAGCAAAATAAGAACCTAAATATGCTAGTACAAGTCGAATGTACTCAAACGAACACGAGAAATAACTAATTTAAATCACGACATTTAGTTTCAACTTTCCAAAAACGTTATGGTTTTTATCATACTTTGGGGTGTTATCGGGTCGGGTTATCAGAGTTATCGGGTTTGTCGGGTCGGGTTTTGAGTTTTTAAAAAACCACCCTCAACCCAACCCGATAAGTAATCGGATTATCGGGTCGGGTTAAGTCAGGTCTGGTTGTCGGGTTAAAAACACCAATCTGTGGTAATTGCAAAGGACAGACCAAAAAATACGAGAGTTGGGGAAATAATGACAAGCCAGGTTAGCATGTTTTTTTACGATTGTTTTAGCAATTGATCTTAAATCTTGAACTCGTGATCATTTGTTAACTATAACAAAACAAGCCCGTAACCGTGACATCTGATACAAATGTTTATCAAGCAATGAGATTAATGTCAGGTAGATGATTCTCAAACCTTTTTTTGGTACTTCCAATAAACTCCATTAACAACTTGTATATTTTGATTATAGAAAACCATATACGACATGTCCCAGTAATAGACGGAAGGATAGTTAGGATGATATCTGTGGCTGATGTTGTACGAGCAGTAGCGGATCAGCAAAGCGGTGAACTGAATAAACTGATTGACTTCATCAAAGGCGATTATTACTAGCTTACCGATTAAAATCAACTTTACCGCTGCACATTTTCTTTAAACAGCAAATAACTCATTACGATCATGCTATCGATTATTGTACATTTGAACGGATTCTAGTGTCTTTCTCAGTGAAAAAACATACAATTTACAGAATTGAGAGTGAATAAAACCTGTACTCAAACCTTGCCAAAAAAGACCAATTACGTGAACCTAACGTCAATGCAAGATCACAAACAGATGAATATAAAAAATTATAAAGTGTGCACAACTTCAGGAGCTACCCGCACTATATTAAAATCTTTCCATTAATACACAAACTAAGATTAAATTTTGACTGCAACCCAATTGAGCTAAAGCAAAACCAATATGAAATAACACATAAAGATAGCAAGATCATGATTCTTGATATGATAAAAAAGATACAGTTATAAAAAGTCAAATGAGTATATTCAGTACCATAATACCAAACTAAGATTAAATAGACCCAAACACTCATTTGCAGCAGAATATCAAATTTGCAGACCTCAACCATTGCAGCAGAGAATTATTTAGACATTGGGCTTCAAAAAAGTAATAACCAAAAAATGGAAAAGTGATTTTCGGGTCTTATCGGGTTGACCCAATATCATTATTTTTTTAACCCTAACCCGACCGGATAACACTATCGGGTTATCGGGTTCGGCTCAAAACAACCCGACAAGTTTTTTGACCCGATTTGACCCGACCTGATAAGCCTTATCGGGTTCAGGTTCAGGTCGGGTCAACCCGACCCTACTGACACCCCTACTTATCATCACATACTAATAAAATCAAAAGGGGATCACTATCACCTCTTGTTCATACATACACCGATAGGTAACTAATACATATTGCAATGTTAAATATTTAAAGATTACCCAATATAGCCACCAAGCAAACTTTGTAGAAAATGTAACAATGATAACACTGAGCCAAGAACGGAAACAAGATGTCTACATGTAATGTATATATAAAAGGCATGTAATTAATAATTTGTCAAACAATAAAGCATGTATAAAGGACATTCTTCGTTCTAAAAAATGCATCATAGATGGACAGAACATCACTATCTAGGGATTTTATTCAAACGCCATACCAACATGATAATCATTAATGACTATGCTTAATGACTAAACTCTGATAATCATTAATGACTACGGAATATTGATATGTCACTTTTAAATCCATTTACGCTCTCAAGTGATTCAACAATGACATAACTTACATGAAATAATAGTTATTCTTTCTACCTAATAACAAGCCTGGCCTCTCCCTCGTGAGGTAGCATATCATTTCGTAGAATATAATCATATATGAAACAATCTTCATGATCAAGCAGGAGTAGCGTTTCCATGTAAGAGCCCATGAAGAATGAACTATATTCTCCATATATTCCAAGATTGTTGATATGTTTTGAGACGGGTGAGTAAACTTCAAGTGCTGCAGATTCACCACGCTTACAGTATTCCTATATCCATGTATTTGATTTATATATTCCGAATCAGGGATGTCAAAGGTGAATAGAAACCATACCTGAATTAGAAGGCAGATACAGACAAGCAAACATGTGATGCTGCCCAAATTCATGAGCAAGGATTCCAGTATTCATTTTCCACAAAACCGCTTTGCAGGCATCCTCGAGTACTTAATTCACCTCCCAATACTCCCATTCCTCATCTCATAATTATTCAATTGTTGGGAGAATGAGTAAGGGCAACCGACGACATTGAAATACTAAACGATGATACATGACAGTTTCTCAAATGCACAAATTGCAGAAAGTTTTATACCAATATTGTCAGGTCACATTGCTAATGCAAGCTACACATGTAATTCTACATCTACATGGTAAGTCGAGAAATTATGTGTACAGCATCTAAAACTATATTATCTTCCGAACAAGAAACTGAATCAAGCAATGATCTATCAAAAGCTTGTAAATCTGACCACAACCCATTTCCTTGAACCTCACAACCAGTCAAGCAAAAACGAAAAATGTTTACATCATCTAAAACTATATTAATTATCTTCGAAGTAAGAAACTGATTCAGGCTATGATCTATCAAAAGCTTGTAAATTTGACCACAACCATACAACCAGTCGAACAAACACGACAATTTGAGAAATGACTAGTTAGTGAACCAAATGACAAAAGAACCATGCCATGCACTCAAGATAACAAACTCTAGAATGTTTGATTTTTAGGCCTTAAATTACGATACTATAGAAACTACTTGCAATTTTTCCATATAACTTTTATTTTTCAGAGATTTCTTTAGTGTAAATTCCGCGATAAAGCTTTCATAGTCAGGTTTCTAACCAAAACACTTTTATCCATTTACAAAATTGCTTAGCTTGTATGATATTATATATTATGTGCAAATCAATTCCCTTACTTTAATGGCTTTAGAGTTCACGGAAATGTTGGTACAATGGTCAATTTTAACTCAGTGTTCATTTTGGACCCGATGCTACCTTCCCTGAGAACCGCAACTTAGACAATGTTCACGTTTCTTGCAACCGAGGGGAATTGGGATCGGACTCATGACCTATTTCACAAAAGTCATCCTTTTTCCCGGTCCAAGCAAGTGTAAAAGTTTTACACTCGTTTATCATAAGACTAGTTTGTAAGGAAATCATTCTTATGATCTAAACATGCTTAAACTGCTTGAATAAGCATTAGATAGTATAGCACGACAAGAACAACAGCACCCAATCGTGACGGAGCGGGGCACGAGGGAGATCTGATGTAGATAATCATGCCCCTAACCGAAGGTATAGCCAAGGTTAGGAAGCAGCTACACCTTACTTATACTGCATCCCGTGGGAGATAGTATAGTTTTAAGTTTTAATTTCATTCCAGTAGCAAATTATAGTCCATCTGACAACTTATGTACATGCAGCTTACATAACACAAAACCCTTTGATCCAATTTATTAGTCTCCACATTTGAAAATTACTAATACATGTATATTTTATACAACAACATCCAAATCAACAGCCTGATATTTTATGCTACCTTACTTGTTTACTCACCAGCTTTTTGGATCATCATAACTGCCAAAGTGATAAGGCTTGCGTAAACTGAAGTGGGTAGCTTCTGAACCACCTTTCCAATGCCAGGAACACCTTCAGTCGTCCTCTTTGTGGCTATAGCGACTGTTGGTGCTATGGCTAGAGTGATGAGCAGCCCTTGAGTAACGTACACAAAAGTATCGGCTGTTAGCCTTTTCACAAACTCCTCAAATTCTTCACGGTTTAGTTCCCCGTCAAGATTCATGTCACATTCCTAAGGAAACCATAAAGAGAGATCAGAATTAGAAATTTAAGAAGACACAACTACTATGAGAGTATGGTACCCACAAAACGGAAGAAGATTAAATGGTGGTGCTGTCAAACGGTGTGGGTTGGGGAACATTTCAATCTGCATTTGGGTTGAAACGGGTAAAATCTTAGGTTGGGCCAACTTAAAATCAGTTTTTGCTTTCTCTTTCTTGGTTTTTAAGATCCTTTGATGAATTTAATATCAGTAAAAACTATACTATTAAAATAGTAATCTATACATTGAAAGAAGGTTATTTGTAATGTGAATACACTGTGTGCGACTTTCAACCCATTTCTGTTTACCCCAATTTTTTAAGATTTAGTGATCTACCCATCCGACCTAGTAGAGGATAAATTTAACCAAAATGGACCAGTTTACCGATAAATGAGTCAAAATTGCCACCTCCATCACCATTGTGTTATCTATTTCCACTCAAGTTGTTGACAGAAACGATAAAAATAACAGCTTATCAGTCCATTTTACTTGGTAAGTTATTGCAAGCAAAAAATTCTCATTGTTCAAACTGGAAAAACAACACAACACCTGGCCTTGGCAACAGCTAATCATTTTTGAACAAAAACCATTGCATGATGTTTTAGAGGTGGCAACTTCGACCCTTTTACTTATGAACGTTCTAAATTGGGTTGTGTTTTATCTCTAACGGGTGAAATGGACTGAATAAAAAAACAAAAGTTGGCTATAAAGCGAACAGGTCAAATGAGGCGAAAGTCACCCAAAACGTTAAATGGCAACCAAATCTAGAGGCAACGATTACAATCCATTTAGTTACGAATGCATTCGGATTATGTTTTATCGCTAACAGATCAAACACGCAAATCATTTGAACTGCAAATCAAAAGACTTTATCTAAAAAGGAAAATAGTCAAATAAGTAAAAACAATTCACATATTATACAAAAAAGTTAGATTGTTATTGATTTAAAACCATCTATATCATATCTGACGAATTTATTTAGTATATATATCAAAATTGAAAACATAGGACAAAAAGTGTATCAGATCAACCCAACCCAGCCCGTTTTAACCCATTACCAAACCCTCCCATTATTCCCACTTCTACCCAAGTCCAATCAGTGATACTTTGAACATACCTTCATCAAGGCTCGGATTTCCTCCTTCGTAGGGGGATCAAAATGAGGGCCTGGCAAACGCTTGTTGATATCACTATAACCAAAAAGAACAAACTGCATAAGTTCAAGATCACATTGCCCAAGGAGAAATACAAGATTTGGCATAGCCTTACTTGAACACAAGTAAAACAGCAATGTACAAATCTTCAAACCCCAAATTGGCCTTTCCGGCTTCATTCTTGTAGTAATCAAAAACCTTGTCACTTATCTTACGTATTTGTTTTTCTCTCCATTGCTTGCCTATTTAAAATATTAGAAATTATCAGCATTTTAAGGACAAACTTAAAAAAAAATTGAGTACCCACTCTCTAAGACTGATTTAGCCAACCTGCCAAGAATTGAAAATGAGCCTCTTATTAACATGTTTTCGCACACGAAAGAGGTTTTTTCCGTTTCACAATAGTTCCCTGAATCCAAACCCCCTCCATCGTGTGCATTATGAAAAGATTCTACAGAACACTCTCATTTCAGATATTCAAATATAGGCAAAGAAGAATGTTTTATACCGGGCTGCACAGATGTCAGAGTGTTTAGCAAGCAACTTGCGCTTGAACTCATTATTATCAAGTCGAGGTTTATAAAATTCAAGCGTAATATAACGAGCCGATCTTGAGCTTTACAAAGCTTCAGCTCAGCTCATATCATGCTCCGAGTCTAATGTAAAGCCTTATCACATATGGTATTCAGTCCAAATTCGAGCATACGTGCTTATTATAAACTTAAACTAATCTAAGTACTCGCGTGTTGCGCTGCAAACCAAATTCGAGCATACATCTTGTTTTTGTTGTAGTAATAAACTATTAAACTGTATTATTTTCTTATGTAATTTGCTAGGATTATAAGGAACCAATTAATCTTAAAACTGAACAAACCCCGAATCCAACATCTAAAGAGCCTTTGGTCTAGTGGTATGTGAGTGACCTCTATCAACCTAGAGGTCGTGGGTTCAAGTCTCGTTATGGAGACTTTGTGTGAGGTATTATAAATAACAACAGAACCAACATCCACATACCAAAAATTGCAGAAAAACAATATAAAAGAAATCAATCTTGAAATTAGAGTCATAAAAACCCAAAGCCAAAAAAGGTGTAGATATTAATTAGCAACAGCATAATAAGCAAGAATGAAAAGAAATATTACCTTGAAGTTTTTGCAAAATTTGTCCCATTTTTAAGAATGAAAGATAACAAAAGTGATTGATGATTGATTATACGTGTTTTGAGTAGTTGTTGAGGATACGTGTACGTAAGATCTGAATTACAGTACATATTTGTTTGTATTTTATGTGTGGGTCAACGTTTACTTGAGATTGGTGATTCATGTGATAGTTAGATTATATTTGTTACTGTACTTTATATTATAAGTATATACTATTAGAGTAAATTGCAAAAATCGCCAAATTGCATGTTTTGTCCTTATGGTTCATTAATTGCAAAAATCGTCAGGATTTGGCACTATTACATGCACTTTTCGTCTTTCATGTTAACCGCGTTAAGTGAGTTCCGTTAGCAGTTATACGTTAGCCCTTTTAGCTAACGATCGTTGTAGCGTCCATCCTTTAAACTAACGGCCGTTATAATTTATATTTTTTCCGATTTTTTTTTTGAAAATTTTTTTTCGACGTCCGTTTTTTATACGATTTTTTTTTTTTTTTTCGTCATGTGATCTTTTTTTTTTTTTTCAAAATTTATTGTTTTTGAAAAAAAAAAAAAAAAAAAAAAAAAAAAACCTTTTTTGGCACATGTTCAAATTTTGTCGTCGGTACGTATATATGTTCTAAAATTTTTTACACGTTTTTATAAAAAAGTGTATATGTTCTAAAAAGATACGGAAAAACGTAAAAATTTTTATACGTTTTTATATACTTTTTTTATATAAAAATGTTTTTATATAAAAACGTTTTTTTATATAAAAAACTTTTTATATAAAAATGTTTATATAAAAATGTTTTTTATATAAAAATGTTTTTCATATAAAAACGTTTTATATAAAAAGTTTTATGAAAAAAAAATTTATATAAAAAACTTTTTTCGTATATAAAAACTTTTTTATAAACTTTTTTATATAAAACCTTTTTATAAAACGTTTTATATAAAAATATATACTCCCTCCGTCCCAGTAAAAGTGTCTTGTTTTGAATATTCAAAGTCTTTGTTTTTCAACTTTGACCGTAAATATTTATGTTTGTGTTATATAATACTTGATGAAAGTTATATGAATTGATTTAGTTTTAGATTGTTTTTCATTGGGTATACTTTTCATCAAGTATTATATAACAAAAAAATATATATTTATGGTCAAAATTTAAAACAAGAGACTTTGAAAATTCAAAACAAGACACTTTTACTGGGACGGAGGGAGTATATAAAAACTTTTTTATTTAAAAAATATTTTTATATAAAAATGTTTTATATAAAAAAAATTATATAAAAAAAATCACATGACGAAAAAAAAAGTTTCCAAAAAGTAATTTCGAAAAAAACTTTTCAAAAAAAAATTCAAAAAAAATTTCATAAAAAAATTTAAATTATAACGGTCGTTAGTTTAAAGGATGGGCGCTGCAACGATCGTTAACTGCTAACGGAACTCACTTAACACCGGTTAACATGAAGGACCAAAAGTGCACGTAACAGTGCCAAATCCGGACGATCTTTGCAGTTAATGAACCACAAGGACGAAACGTGCAATTTGGTCAAACCACAAGGACCATTTTTGCAATTTACTCTATATTTTATAGAGCAATTAAAACGCGGTCGTTTTGCTCCGAGCTTTTCCCGCCAAAATTGCTGGGCTCCTTGTGTTTGGGCTCTTTAACATAGACATAATCCTTACATAAACATAATCCTTATCTCTCTCGACTCGTCTAGACAGTCACACATACATGCTGTGATATTTTTTCGTTTGATTATAGGGTTTTCAGTTACGCAACAGTTAGGGTTTCAATTTTGGGGGTATTTGATACCTGCCTTTATACTCGATCCAAGGCTTAATTTTGATCATTGTTATTTGATATAAAGGTATGCTTTTGTTCATATTGGGGTTTTTTTTATTGAATATAGTGATTCGTTTGAAGTTGCATAGGTGGTTGAATTGTTGAAAATTGTGATTGTTTGCTTATTTGTAACCTAAAAAGCAGTTTGGATTTATCTGCTTATTTTGGCATGAAATAAGCAGTTGTTAAATAAGATCTGTCAGTGATTGTAAGAGGCAGTGATGAGCCTTGCCAGGTTTGATTAAAGCCGAGATTGTCCGCATCTTGGCGGGGAAAACACTACGTTTGTAGCCATGGCAGATGTCCATGTCCGATTTTCATAATACTATAAATCGGGTAAAACGAAGTAGTTTTGGTGCTGGCTTTTCCCGACAAAATTGCTGGGCTCCTATGGTCCGTTCCGTTTGGGCTCTTTATATGTGGAATAATGGTTTCGGAGCCTGATTCATCTCACTTTCATCGTTACATTTGTCTGTTTGCCTGTTCGTATTGTCTAATTGTCGACAACATCCGCATGTTGGCAGGGTAACCTCCTAAGGTTGCAGCCATGGCGGGTGCAACGGCATGCGTACAGGCCGTTTTTATGGCATTAAAAGGAAATGATGATAGTTAACGGGCTATGGAGATTGTTATAATTTGAGGGAAATTAAATGGGTCGTTAAATACTTGAGTGTCACCTGGTCGGGCAATGACCGGATGGCATGGTATAAACGGTTACTATGCAACCGAGTCTCTTTGCAGCCATGGTGAAATTCAGATGTTTGTATGACCCTGTCCGCATTTACTAATCTGAGCCTAACTTTTTTTCTTTCAATGATCAACATGAGAGTTCCCTGTGCATAACTATTAAAACTAGCAGCATCACACGTATGTCGATAGGCCTGATCTGCATTTTCCTTTTGCACAAAATTAAGGTTCGCTGTTAATTTTCGTTTCTATACTTCAGGTGTGTTGTATGGATATTTATTTACAAGTAGCTCTTGTAGCATCATATTCAGCCACTCCCAGGCAAATGGGTGCATTTGCGGGCTGATACGGGGCTTGCAGTAGGTACAGTTGGGGCCTGGAATTAGTGGGTTTTGACGGTCAAACGGGGCAGAAATGGGTGTCTTTGGGGCCTGAGATGGACGCTAGAATGTGTCGGCTGGAGAACTGAAATGGGTATTGAATTGTGGGCTGAAATAGGTGCTGCCATGGGTGCGTACGCGTGCTGAAATAGGTGCGTAGTCCAGCTATGCTTTGATCCAGTCCATTGGCGAAGAAGACGCTAGAACAACAACGCCTCATATCTTCTGGAACAATCTCAACAAACACAAATACTCCCACAAATTCATACCTAATTCACAAAGAAGATGCAGGGAAGATCAAAGCTAGAAAGAGGACATACAATACGGCGCTCTCTCTCAATCGACCACTTTCAGAATATGTTGTTTGATCGTGGGGTTTTCGTTGTAGCCTGGTGAAAGAAGTAGCTTATGTGGGTATGCTTTACTTTTATTTGATTTGTTTGAATGAGGGGTATAATTAGTTTAACATTTTGCTTTTGTGCTGTTAATCTGTAACACCACTTTGTTTTTTTCGTGCACAGGTAAACAAACGCCGCATGGCAATGAAGTTTGGTGTATCAGCTACACCATCTACATAAACGATTAGAGAAGTGACGGGTCTCATTCCTAGATTCCCGGAAGTGTGTCCAGTTCCCGATAGCCACCCATGGGTTGTATTTGCAGCCATGGTACTTGCAGTTATGAACCTTATTTGTCCAAGTTTTTTCCTTGCAGCCATGGTACTTACAGTTAGGAGTTGACGTAAAGAAAAAATTTCCTTGCTACATGCCAATTGGTTGGAGCAGAGTAAGGTGAGTATACATAAGCCAACCTCTGAAAGGTTAGTTTTTTTCCCTCAAATACAATATAATAGTCATACAGGAAGTTATGAATCATGTTTTTATGTCAAGATTTTGGCTTATCTTCTAATGTACGAGTCGCCTCTTAGTTATGTTTTATATGGGTAAAATTCGTTAAATTGTTTAAAAGGAAATGGGTCAGATTGGTTTACTATGGTAATCAGGTAGTGAAATGATGGACATTGATTTTTTATTTCACTTTTGAAGTCATGTTTGTTACTATATTGGTTTTCAGACTTGGGGAACAAGTGTCCAACTTTAGGCCAATATTTGTAAGAAGTATATAAAAAAACTCGAGATGCCGATTAACAAAAGATCCCTTGCCTACTCGGCTACTCGCCAAAACTTGGACAATTGTGTTTGGAATTACTATCCATCTATATGAGAACTGATAGAACACTTATAGACAAACCACAATAGTAAGAATCAAGTTGTCACATTTACAAATTGAAAGGAGTGTATTGGTCTTTTTTTATCTAAGCTTAATGTGTTGTTTTGGATGTTAAGTAGGAAACTTGAATAAAAATTAGGCATCCCTATTTATTACTAGACAGTTGACTTTTTAAGGTTACATAAGGGTGAAATCAGATGAGGGAATGGTATCATGAATGGGTGTTATAGTCATGTTATGAATAGTTTTGTCATGTAAACTAGTAAAATGTGGAAGTTTATTAATTAATCAAGTTTATTGTAACAAGCCATTTATTATTCCACTGTTAAGTTCATTATAATGTTGTTGCATATAAAACAAGTTGAAGAAAATTCCGCAAATTGAGCTTCCTTGGGTACTAATTGTATAAGTTATAACTTCAGTGATATTTGATTAGTACAAAAAGTCTACAACGACAAAAAAACACCCCAAGCCGCAACACGGCTGGCCGCCGCCATCCTAGTTTATGACGATTTAATGAAATGATATGAGAAGATAACTTGCATTTAAAGTGTGTGATTAAGCCATTAAGGATCTCTAAGACCGCATTTATCATCGTCATTTTAGTCACTTTTTTCTTTTTTTAAAATCAACTTCACCAACAACTTAGTGTAATAAAACAATCAATTTCGTCACTAAAATATACCTCACTCAAACACATATATAATTCACCAAAACAAACACACACGCGCACAGCTCGATCTTACAATCGATGGAGTCCTCCATTTTTGGTGTTGAAAACGCGTGCTATGAGGTGACTCTAATAGGGGAAGACGCGTCTTTGGCGCCCAAGACTCAGTCGTCTTGCTTCTATTACGGCCGACCCCTTATCATTTCTATTTTGAAAATAAGTGTTCGCTTATATTTTTAACCCATAAAAACTTTTAAAATTTTGAAGATAAAGTTTTGTTAATGAAAGAGTGTAATACTAAAATAATTTTAAACTACGTGTTTTTTCTACGTCGATAACAATTTCGGGACAGAAAGAGCATAAAAAACTAGGTGACATGCCTTGCAAAAATGGTATCCTGGGAAGCAATTGTTAGAGTTAATGGAAAAATATTAGTCGTGTATGTCTAGATTCGAACAAGGGACCGAGGGATTGCACACTTTACGTATGAATGATCAAGTAAATAATTAATATGTATAATTATTGTATATATTAATTATTTGGACACAAAATGATAACTAAGGGACGTTAAGTAATTAACGGAATTGACTAACGATCGTTAGGGAATAAAGGAAGGACCGTTAGTGAAATTTGGGGATTAGAAGGATCTAGAATTCCCATTATGGGAACCAAATCCGATCGGCACAAAGGGTTCCAAACCCTAATCGCATGCCTTATTCCCCAAGTCAAGTTTTCACTATAAATACAAACCTATGGGTTATTGTTTCTTTACCTTGTGCATTGCTATAACCCTAAAGTTTGTGTTTTCTCTTCCATTGTTCTAAAATCGGTCAACTTCTCTTTTAGAGGATCGATCCTTAGTTTTTTGTGAAACAAAATTGTTTTGGTTTTACGTGTTCATTCACTAGCATCAATACTTGATTGGTTATAGTACGTGTGTACAAGAGTTCGGTAATTACTTACTATAGTAATTCATCTTGGATTGTGAAACAAAAAGGTAAGGGGTTTCACGTTAATCCTATCTTATTGATCAAGTGAAGAGAAGAGAAGAACAAAAGGTATGTAACTATTTATTATTCGGTAATTCTTTATACGTGTTAAATAATTGATCTTGCTTCCGCTGAATGCTCTTTGATGTGTTTATTTATTTAGATGAGCATTGGCATCACGAGCCAATTTAACATGTAATTGTAATTACCTAAACGCATAATAAAAATCAATTCTTGATTTGTATACACATGTTAAGTCGATTTTTTTAGGGTTTGTTTTTTAACATACAAATAAAAATTGAATAGAATTTAGGGTTAGGGTTTCGACTCTATTTTAACTAATTAATTAGTTTTGTAACCCTAAATAAAGAACATGTTGTGTTTATGTGTTTATTTGAGTAATAAGGGTTACGTTCCTGGATAATCCATGATTCTTCATGCAAGGAATCATGGATTTATGTTTTTGTGCTACATGTTTTTTAGATAAATCTAAAATTAGAGAAGACCTAATCTATTAAATTAATGAATCAGTCATGTGCAATGTGGTATATAATTATTAAAGCTTACGCGGCCAATTAATTGGTGTCTGTGGTCCATTGGGTACAATGAGCTCGAAAACCAATGGGAGTTTTAGTAATTATATACATTAAAATTCACATAGAGATTATTAATAGGATTTATCAAAAGGTTTGCATGTGGCTATATGATTTAATTGTTAAGATCATATATGTGTTATTATGTGTTTGTTTATTTTTTTTGTTAAATTACTTGATCTTTTTTGTTTAAATTATCTTGAATTGTAAGCAAAAAGAGGGTAATTTTTAGTATAAAAAAAATAAATGAACCTAATAACTATGAAACCTTTTGTGGTAAATTATTTATTGCCAAGTCTTATGTGCCGATAGTGGTTCGCTTCGCACGGTAATTTGCTCCCAGGCGAGACTAGCAATTTAATAATTTACGACATAAATTTTTTAAGCTTTAAAAATCTTAAACTTTTAATTGATTGATGCAACTGTACATAATGGTCGAAGCGGCGGACCTAATTTTGACAAACTATAAAGTGGGTATAAGGTTGGTTTCGCATTAAATTGTGGCCTTAAAGAGACTCCATTCTGTCTCTCCGCTCGCCTGTGCGTCAAATTAGACTTACCAAGTACAACCATTATACATGTACGAAGCATCTTAAGGCAAAGTTGTAAGTTTCTCAACGCCATCAATTAAAACTTTGTTGATTTAAGCTTACGAAAGAGTAAAAGGTTTTTTACATAAACATATGATACAAGATGAATGCATGACATCTTTGTACATATTTTTTTTTATTACACATCAAAATTAATACCCTTTAAATTTAAGTTATATGCCACCCAATGAAACGGAAACACCTGAGATTACATGCCTTCATCACTAGCAGCCTCAGCTGATGTGATGATCAAAGGATGGGAATCAAAGGGTGAATTGAGTACTTTCATTACTAGCAGCCTCAGCTGATGTGATGAAACTATGTCAATTTGCAGTTTCTTAAGTTGGTTAACTTAATTAAGTACCTTCATTACTAGCAGCCTCAGCTGATGTAATGAAGCTATGTCAAGGCATAAGGATTGGGATAAAACATGCTTACATTTTCAATTGGATATTGGCAAAATATGTAAATCCCATGGTTCTAGGAGTTGCAATTGGATATTGGCAATTGAGTTCGACTCGTACCTTATTGAGTACTTTCATTGCTAGCAGCCTCAGCTGATGTGATGAAACTATGTCAATTTGGATCCTAGTTTTTAGTGAAAATTAAATGGTTAAATGTAAATTTACCATGGGTGTTTAATTTTCTTGAAAAATTAATTATCGAAAGTACTAACTTTTGAACTTATTTCTGTAGAAATGGCCCAACCCGACAACACTAACATGAACAACATGAGTTCTGCTTTTAAATCTATGATTGAAAGAGAAAAGTTGACTGGGACAAAGAATTTCAATGATTGGTACCGTTCTTTGAGAATTATTCTGAGAATGGCCAAAAGACTTGATATTCTTAGTACGCCTCTTCCTACAGCTCCTGCTGGTACTGCATCTAATGCAGACCATGAAGCTTACAACATTGATTATGAAAAGCACAATGATGTGGCTTATCTCATGTTATCTCGAATGGACACTCAATTGCAAAAGCAATTTGAGAACTATGGTCCCATGGACATGATCAATGAGCTCAAACGTATGTTTGAGAAATCACCTATGGCAGAGTTATATGATGTATTGGATTCTCTGCAAAAGTGTAAGCAGGAGACTGGTAAACCAGTGAGTACCCATGTATTGGAGATGAAAGGTTATCTGGACCAATTGGATGCACTCGGATGTGGTTACGTGCAAGATGTACAAGTTGGCCTCATCAATCGATCCCTTAACGAGGAGTTGTTTGGTGAGTTTGTGCGCAACTTCAATATGCATTGCACGGGGAAGACAATAAGTGATTTACATGCAATGCTTATTGACTTTAAGAAAGGACTCTCAAAGAAGGCACCTACACCTGCTGTAATGGTAATACAAGGTGGTAGGATTACTAAGCCCAACAAACCGCAACGCGCGAACAAGAAGAGGAAAGGTAAAGCTGACAAGGGCAAACAGGTTGTGACCTATCAGCAAGAGCCTAAGAAGCAGAATCCTCCTAAGAAGAAGGATCAAACCAAGAAGGGTTTACCTGTTTGTCACCACTGCAACACTCCTGGACATTGGAAGAGGAATTGTCCATTGCTGTTAGAGGAGTGTCGTGCGAATAAAAATAAGAAGGCTGTGAATGTCGCGAGCACTTCAGGTATTTTTATGATTGAATTATTTTTTTTCCTCGTAAGCATAATGTCTAGGTCTATGAAACGGGATGTGGTACTCATATTTGTAACACATCGCAGGGGCTTAGAGGATCAAAGAAGCTGGGCTATGGAGAAAGCTACTTGTACGTGGGCAATGGCATACGTGCAGTAGTTGAAGCCATAGGGACATTCGATTTAGTCTTACATTCGGGTTTAATACTAGTTTTGAATAATTGTCATTATGCACCGTCTATTATTAGAGGTGTTGTTTCAGTTTCTTTGTTAAAGGATAATGGTTTCGTTCACACCTTTACTGATAATGGAATTTCGGTTTCTTTAAACAATGTTTTTTACTTTAATGCAATTCCAATAAATGGTGTGTTTTAAATTGACATGGAGAATCATGTGTCCAATAGAAATAATTCTATGTATGGCATTAGCAATAAGAGAATCAAGTCTAACTTGGATTCGTCTTATCTTTGGCACTGTTGTCTTGCTCATATTGGCAAGAAACGCATGAAAAAAGCTGCAATATGATGGGCTTTTGCAAAATATCAATGATGATTCATTTGATAAATGCGAATCTTGCATATCTGGGAAGATGACAAGGAAACCTTTTTCACATCAAATGGAAAGGGCTACAGATCTACTTGGATTAATACACACTGATGTGTGTGGTCCACTTAGACATGTGTCAAAACGCGGTGCTACCTACTTCTTAGCCTTTACGGATGACTATAGTCGTTATGGTTGTGTTTATTTACTTAAACATAAACATGAAGTCTTTGAGACATTCAAGGTTTTTAAAAGTGAAGTAGAATTACAACTCGGTAAGAAGATTAAGGCTCTTCGATCCGATAGAGGTGGTGAATATTTAAGCCAAGAGTTTAAAGATTATCTAGCTGAGTGTGGAATTGTCCAGCAACTCACATCTCCTTATACTCCACAGCAAAATGGTGTATCTAAAAGGAGAAATCGTACATTGCTTGATATGGTACGATCTATGTTTAATCTGACAACTCTTCCCTTATCCTTTTGGGACTATGCACTTGAAAGTGTTGTTCGCATATTGAATATGGTTCCGACAAAGAAGGTTGATAAGACTCCATATGAACTATGGACTGGAAAAGCTAGCAACTTGTCTTACTTAAAGGTCTGGGGTTATGAGGCGTTTGTTAAACGTGACTCACCAGATAAACTCCAACAAAGATCTGTTAAGTGTATCTTCGTAGGATACCCTAAGGAAATGAGGGGTTACTACTTTTACTTTCCACCAGAGAATAAAGTCATTGTGGCTAGGTATGGAGATTTCCTTGAGGAGAATCTCATATCTTAAGAATTCAGTGGGAGAGTTTATGATCTTGAAAGTGATCAAGAAGATACGTCACCTTCTGAAAACACTAGCACACTTCCTGTGGAACCTGAAAGTTTAGGTCCTCCACCTGAAGTTGAAGTGGTTCCCATTCGCAGATCTGCAAGAACTGTGAAAGCACCTGAGCGTCTATGTCTGAACGTAGAATGCGAGGAAACTATACTAGGGGATCTTGATGAACCTACTAGTTATAGAGCTGCCATTAATAGTCCTGAGAAGGATAAATGGCAGGTAGCTATGAATGGGGAAATGCAATCCATGAGAGACAATGAAGTCTGGATTGAAGTAGACCTTCCTCCCAATGCTAAGGTTGTTGGGAGTAAGTGGCTCTTCAAGAAGAAAACGGACATGGATGGCAATGTACACACCTACAAAGCTCGTTTGGTGGCTAAAGGCTTCACCCAAACATATGGTGTTGACTATGAGGAGACCTTTTCTCCTGTAGCTGACATTAGAGCTATTAGGATTCTCATAGCCATAGCTGCACACTATGATTATGAGATTTGGAAGATGGATGTCAAAACAGCCTTCTTGAATGGTCGCCTAGATGAAGATATCTATATGGCGCAGCCTGAGGGGTTTGTGAATCCTGAATTTCCTGAACGTGTATGCAAACTTCAAAGATCCATTTATGGATTGAAGCAAGCATCACGTCAATGGAATAAGAGATTTGATGAGGAAATCAAAAGGTTTAGATTTACTCAAAATCTTGATGAGCCATGTGTATACCACAAAGCTAGTGGGAGTGATGTTATTTTCCTAGTTCTATATGTTGATGACATATTGATCATGGTTAAAAACATTCCAAGTTTACATGAGGTGAAAGCCTATCTTGGGAAGTGTTTTTCCATGAAAGATCTATGAGAAGCAGTATACATTCTAGGAATCAAGATCTACAGAGATAGATCGAGGCGGTTGATTGGTTTAAGCCAAAGTGCTTACATTGACAAGATATTGAAGAGATTCAATATGCAGAATTCCAAAAAGGGATTTTTGCCAATGCAAGTAGAACATGGCTTGAGTAGCAAAGCTTGTGCTTCAACACCTGAAGAGGTGGAACGCATGAAGAGAATCCCTTATGCTTCGGCTGTGGGATCGATTATGTATGCGGTGCGATGTACAAGGCCCGATGTGGCATTTGCTCAGAACATTACCAGTCGTTATCAGCAGAACCCAGGTGAACTCCACTGGACTGCTGTGAAACATATTCTCAAGTATTTAAGATCTACGAGAGAAATGTTTTTAGTGTACGGGGGAAATCCAGAAGCAGAACTGTGTGTTACAGGTTACTGCGATGCATCCTGGAAGTGTGATAAAGATGATACGAAGTCTCAGACGGGTTATGTCTTTGTCGTCAATGGAGGTGCAGTGGATTGGAAGAGCAAGAAGCAGAGTACTATAGCGATGTCTGCAACAGAAAGTGCGTATATTGCTGCCTCAGAAGCTGCAATGGAAGCAGTCTGGATTAGGAAGTTCGTTTCAGGGCTTGGAGTTATGCCCTCAATCGAAAGACCTATAAAAATGTATTGTGACAACTCAGCCGAAATTACATTTGCTAATGAGCCTGGAATCATGAAGGGCACCAGACATTTCCCGATCCGATATCACTATGTTAGAGAACAAGTGGAGATAGGCGAGATCGAATTACTCAAAGTTCACACAGATGACAACTTAGCAAATCCATTAACGAAGGCTCTACCTGGTGAAAAGCTTAAACAACTTTCTGAAGGCCTAGGACTTCGTTTAGCTGATAGTTTCATGCATATCTGTGATTAGTATTTGGATAATGGGATGTTGTAAAACAGTTATTATTTGAATGAAATAAAATAAAGTGTTATGTTTATTTATCATTTTCTTAATAATATATCCTATATTTGCGTGTTTACATCCATGAATATATTTATATATTCTAAATTGTCCGTTGTCAGTTAATGATATGGGAATATCATTAAATTAAGACAAACCTGAGTATTGGTAGAATATACTTGAAAGTATATTGTTGCATTGGCATACCAATTTCACGTGATATTCAATGATTTGAATATAGGACTTATCCCGACTTCATGAGTTTACTTTATGGATCTTGTCATTAAGTAAATCATGTGTATATAGTTATCCTCAGACTTGAGATACCAGATAACTGTCATGCATGTAGTGCATTTCTGTAATTCAATTTAACGCTATACGTAACTGGTAGCTATAAGGATTGTTTTCGGAAGTGTTGCGAAGTGCATGAGTTATGCTCGTAGTCAAGATAGAATTTGTTCCTTCAAATTTATTTGAAGTTTAATACTGCTGGGCCCCTCGTGGGATTAATAAGATGTTTGTGTGGCCACACCCAAAGTCTCCCCTGAATGATTCAGAAGATTTGGTAATCTTATTTAATCATAAATAACGAGAAACAGAATTATTAATAAAGAATGACTTAGATCCATATCTTTATTAATGTGGTATTAGAAACAAAAGGATAAGTATGATGAGTTATCATCAAATGGTTTTTCCAGGAGACCACCACCCGAGTTGTACTAGGGGCATTGGCGTGTTGCTAGACGCTAACCAATGTCATTACACTTTTAATAGATTTCCAAGTGGGAGCTGTTAGAGTTAATGGAAAAATATTAATCGTGTATGTCTAGATTCGAACACGGGACCGAGAGATTGCACACTTTACGTATGAATGATCAAGTAAATAATTAATATGTATAATTATTGTATATATTAATTATTTGGACACGAAATGATAACTAACAGACGTTAAGTAATTAACGGAATTGACCAACGACCGTCAGGGAATAAAGGAATGACCGTTAGTGAAATTTGGGGATTAGAAGGATCTAGAATTCCCATTATGGGAACCAAATCCGATCGGCACAAAGGGTTCCAAACCCTAATCGCATGCCTTATTCCCCAAGTCAAGTTTTCACTACAAATACAAACCTATGGGTTGTTGTTTCTTTACCTTGTGCAGTGCTATAGCCCTAAAGATTGTGTTTTTCCTTCTCTTGTTCTAAAATCGGTCGAATTCTCTTTTAGAGGATCGATCCTTAGTTTTTTGTGAAACAAAATTGTTTTGGTTTTACGTGTGCATTCACTAGCATCAATACTTGATCGGTTATAGTACGTGTGTACAAGAGTTCGGTAATTACTTACTATAGTAATTCATCTTGGATTGTGAAACAAAAAGGTAAGGAGTTTCACGTTAATCCTATATTATTGGTCAAGTGAAGAGAAGAGAAGAACAAAAGGTATGTAACTATTTATTATTCGGTAATTCTTTATACGTGTTAAATAATCGATCTTGCTTCCGCTGAATGCTCTTTGATGTGTTTATTTATTTAGATGAGTGTCATGCTATTTAAATTCCAACAGCAATTGCTATGCTCATCCTCGAAGAAAGAAAATACTTCTCGTTATCACCTTTTATCTATGTGTGAATAGTCAAAAGCTTATCGAAAAAGTTACAATTATTAGCTCAGCTAAAGATAACTTTAAAAGATTGGGAGAGTATTATAACTGAGCTTGCCACAATGCCTTGTTCAAAAAGTATGTGGAGTGTTATTAGAAGGCTTGTATTGGCTTCTGTAGTTTATTATACATGGCAGGAAAAAAATTGAAGGGTATTTTAAAATAGAGAAAGATATGTTGACACTCAAAACAGCTTCCCCGAGGAGCATTTTCTCTTTCGTCCTCAGACGTTCGGACCTTTTGTTTAAAAAGAGAGACCCCAAAGAGCCTTCTTTAATCTTTACCACTTTAAGGGGTGGGGGTGAACGGGGTTTACATGCAACTGAGGCAAAGTTACTTATGGTTGAATGCCAGAGGCACTCTTATCAGCTTGTAGTCCATGGCATATTTTGGGTTCACTCAGAGCTGAGCAATATGGAGAATATTAGACTCAAGCTAATGACTTAAAAGTCAAACAGTCTTGTAGTGCAACAAGCTGCAGGAATATGGAGTGTATAGTTTTATGTTATTAGTTAAACAAAATGCTTGATATGGCAGTGTTTGGAAAACCATGTTAGACTATAGAAAGACAGGAAAAGTTGTGATTGGGTACATTCTGCAGAAGTTGGTGAGTCAATAAAGATGGAATTTACCTCCCTTCTGCAGACATGAAAAGGGTAAGGAGAAATGTTGCTGTAAGGCTGCTGAGTAAGTTGAGTCATGAAATATGAGCTATCATAACTTGGCAGATTGTTAAGAATAATGAAGAGGTGGTTAGCTTATTAGAATGTGTTGTTAGAATTTTCCAATCAGGAGGCTATTCAGTATGTATAGTATTACTATGATTCAAGACTCAAATGAATGTACAAGTAATTAGTTATTGTTTATTAATAAAATTTCACATTTTCACAACAAAAGAACTTGTATTTAATTTATTTTCAGCCAATTACATAAGTCCAAAACATTTAAATCAAGCCTCTTTTCTAAGCATGTACAAACATCTTTAGCCTAATTCACATCCATGTCCAACGTCCTCTTTTCGAAAGTATCCAAACACTCCTCAACACCCCCCCTCTTCCAAACACCCTCATTTCTAAATTATCCAATCCCTCTTCTCGCCACCATCGCTCCCTAAAAATAGAAATTGTGTTTTTCTTGGAAAAGCTTATGTTTAATACACCTAAAGTAGTTGTATCTAAGTATGTGACTAACAAATGCCTAAAACATATGGTCACTATGCTCTTGCTTTTCTGCTACTTGAATCCACCTCCACATTGCGAGGGCATCTTGCTAGTTTTAATTAATACATGCACATATTACTTTCTAGTAACCTAACAGTCCTTAATCATATGAATACCAGATTTCAGTAAAGCATATGCCATATAGGACTAACCTCCTTTCATTTATAGCAAAAATAGCTATAACACTTCAAAGCATAACCACTGATTGAGAGAACCACATAAGACAATGGACCAACATTTGATAAGCTTATAAGCCAATAAGATTTTTTGAATTTTTCCAACAATTAGCTTTGACAAGACCAATTATCAGAATCTGTTCAGTTAAAATCGCTTGTAAGTAACAAAGTTACATACATTTGAAATAAACCAAAAACGCCTACCTAAACATGAACACAAAGTGTCATCAATCAATTAGCCTCGTCACCTTCACTTTTATGACCATCATCGGGCAATAGTTCCTCCGAATCTCCAGTTTCATCTGAATCACTATCATACTCATACCAATCACCAACCTTCAATTTCAATGGAAAGATGAAACCTTTAGCTTCCAAACATGATAAAACCTACACACACAACAATAGCAATGCCAAGAGTACAATATTAAAAGACTGACATGACTTAAAAAGAATTAAGTTACGATCAGGAATGCGAATATAGAACGTCCAATCACACCCCTTATGAACAAAAGAGACACTCTCTTTTGTTAGAAAGATACACATTATGAAATATTACGATATTTAAACTAAACAGTTTCTTTCAGTTTTAAAAATGACAAACATGTAACTTGTAATGCATAACGTAAAATGTGCAAGTTACTTGTAAACAAAAATCATCAATGTATACTTACATCAACATCTCTCGAAGTCTCAAGTATGCGTCAACTCAGTCGCAGATTTCCATTCCGACGTAAATCACTCAAGGTATGAACAAACAAATTTAAAACTTGACAAATGATCAAAGGATTAATTTTTTTCAAAGACCTCACATTTTTAATGTGACAAAATACTTTTTCAAAAATGCATTTTATAAATTATTTTTGAATTAAAAAGAAATGTTTTATTTTGAAAAATTAGTTTAAAAATCCCAACAACTATTTTCCCCCCAAAACAGCTCCAAACATCCCCAAATAAACCTTCACCACTAAAAACAAAAAAGTGTGCGTCTTTTTTACCGACGGTACCACTAAATACCCGACGGTACCACTGAATTTAGTGGTACCATGGGAATGTCGGACTGAAAATTTGAATTTCAGCTGCCTATAAATAGTGGAACATTTTACACCTAAAAGAACAATTTTTTTACACATTTTTCTCTGGTCAAAAACCAATTTCATATAGATTAGTTTCTTTGATCATGTAGCTAGTTTTAGTTTGTTTTAGAGTGATCCAATCATCCACTCAAGTGATCACCTTCATTCCTCTATTAGTGTAAGCGACGTTGTATGGTTTTCTCCGCCGTGAAGGGAGCTTGTTGATTAGTGGAGTTGTTGGGTACTCGGGGAGTGGAGTAGGGCGACGAGGAGCTTCGTGACCGAACCACTATAAATCGTCGTGTCCGGTTTGCGCTTTCTTTACGTACCTCTTTACGTTTATTTTTGCATTTATCGCTTTACTTTTATATTTTGCATTGCACTTATATTTGTGTGGTTTGTTGCTTATATTATGCTTGTTGTGTTTGTGTCATGGCATGTTATTACTAATATGTCTAAGTTTGTGTTATTGTGACTTGCCTTACTTGTTACTTTATATTATCTCTAGTTCTTGTAAGACTAGTGTTGACACTTTTCATATTATGTGACACTTGATCGGGTGTTTAATACAAAATGTTTAAGTTTTTAAACGAAAACGTATTCACCCCCCCCCCCCCCTTCTACGGTTTCCACAATTGGTACCAGAGCCATGTTGCTCAAATTTTTAAAAACAAATGGTTTTCAAAATTGAGTACGATCCATGTATCAAATTACCCATGAAGGGGGATATAATATAAAAAGTATTTAGTTGCTTAATACTTACAAATTTTGTTGTTAAGTATACTTTGTCATACTAGCTTGAAAGTTTTCTAAAACAAATAAAAGGAAATAGTTTGTAAGTGTCCGGTTATGTTTGTAGAACAAGTCGTAAAGTGATGCGGTTTTAAAATGAGTGTTTGGGACAATTCTTTGTTTTATAGTAAATATATTTTCGTAAATGTTTTTCTTAATCCTAAACGTGGAAATGTTACTTAATATATATTTTATATGTTCGGTATCTAGTTTATTAAGTTTTACATCTTTTCTTTATGTCAAATATTTGTTTGCAATGAGAAAATTAGTTTCGGACAAAACTGTAACAACAGGTCACGGCACCGTTAAATATAACAGACGGTACCACTAAATACGGACGGTACCGCTAAATTTAATGGTACCTTCGTCTATTTTTCAGAACTGAGTAATTTTCAAAAATTCGTATAAAATCAACTGTAAGTCCGCAAGAGTCGTTCCATCTATCGTTTTAAATGTAATTGAGTCTACTTTCATTTAAAAATACTTTTATCAAATGATTGTAAAGTAAAATTTACGAGTCTTTGATTCGTAACAGAGAGTCTTTTACGGTCATGCCGATTGCACAAATTTTTTGTCAGATTACAAAGAGAACATCACACATTGATGTATTTATATTTTCAAAGTGTTGAACTTGATCAAATTTTGAAATGGGGTGGAAAATAATTCATTTTCAAATAAAATCAAGCTAAGTGTACATTGTTATACTTAATACCAAGGTTTTCGAGATCGGGATCCTACCCAGGATCGTTTTCGTCTTTGCAAGATCGTGATCGTAAGATCAGATCGGGATCTTAAGATCCTACTCTAATGTTATTTCTTAATAAATTTTTGTAATATTATACAAAAATCTACAAATTATTGTACATTATAAACACAAAATATTATGAATGTTTCATAGAAATATTGTCCTAAATTATGATTATGAAATGTTTAGAAAGATTAATATGTTGTTTTTTGAATTCTACAAAAAAACAACCCATAAATTTATATATTTTTAGTTTGTAATCCGAGAAAAGTAAGATTGGATCGGATTAGATCTTAAGATCGTATGATCAAGACCGAGATCCTGTAAGATCTTAAGCTTGCAAAGATCCTATGTAGGATCTAGATCGTTTTTGCTTTGCAGTATCGTAAAATCGTAATATCCTAAGATCAGGATCGGGATCCTGACAACTATGCTTAATACACAAAATGACGATAAGTATTTTTGTGTGTTATGCTAAATGACTATTTTTTTTTATTTGTGTCTTAGTATTGTTAGTTAATATTTTTTAGTGCTTATAGTTATCTTTAGTTGAGCTAATTATATCTATAATCACAAGTGTTTTACATGCCTTTATGCTATGTGTTGATTATTAGTTTTCCTGTTTATGCGTCAATAAGACTTAGACTAGACTTCTTGCACTAAGTTGTGTAATTAGTTTTGCATTGCATATAGGCATAGACCATTTTTCTTGCATATGTGTTTTCGACATCTTGCAAGTTTTAAAATGCTTTAGTAACCTACTTAGGAATGAAAATTAAGTTGGTTGATCATGTGTGTCGAAAGATATTGTCTTACACAATTATTTTTTCAAAGGTTTAAGTGAAAAAAATATATCACCTCAAAATATTTAACACTTTCATTAAATCCGTAATATAATCTCTAAACCATTACATCATCTTGTTTTGCTTGACCATTGGTTGTCTAAACAAGATAAAAGATCATATTAATACATTGGTATTTAAATAAAAGAAAATGTATTAAACTTGCATTGATATAACACACACATAAAATGTTTTAAATATTTAGTATTTTACGTATGTTGTATAAAAATGGTTAAGATAATTATTTTTTTACTCATGATATGTCGAAAACTAAGAATATTATACTTAATAATAAATAGTTTTTCTCACATAAAAATAAATGACAATCTCGAAGTAGTAAGTTAATATGTCATTAACCTTACACATACAACTAGTATTAGAATAAATGGAACGCATTCCTTAAAAAAAAATTATTTTCTTTTTAAAAGGAGTGATCGTGAGAGTTAAGAAAGATTTCGAGTACATATCAATTCATTACTCAAATTATGATTGATATCATTATCGAATCTAATTGACAAATTTTCGAGTATGGACATCAAATTGGAGTCATTATTTGTCTAGCTTCAAGATAACATCAAAATATAACGAAATATATTATCTTGAATCTACATACTCAATCACACTCGGTTGTTATGAAAATAATGACATCCTCTCAAGACGAAAATAATATGCATCGGGTCATAACTTACACTTGTGTTGAAGATGTCATATTGAGTCTTCTTGTCCAATGGTTGTGTTCCAAACATTAAACTAATATGTTTAAAAGATGCATTAAATACATAACTAAGTAGGAATGACAACTTGGATGTTTTATCCAAAATATTCAAGTAATTTACTTTGCAATGCAATTTGTAAATGTGACATTTCTGAAAAACCAAACTTGAGCAAACAAACAACATATGTAAACTTTGTTCATCAACAACTCAACACTCAAAATCACATGTCAAGTAAAAGTATCACACATAATATGTTATTAACTATTATGTACGTCATCAATTTTCGAGAAGATCACATGTATTTCTCTTATCAAAAGATTGACAAAGGATAACTTATATCTTATGCATCTTATTTTTTTTGTAACATGAATGGTTATGTTACAAGAGAATACATTGCATCTTGTTTAACAAATATAGGATATTAGATTTGAATAATAATAACCCAATACCACATGTGTCATTGCATAAACAAGTAAAATTAGTCATACACTAAAATACTTGTTTTACTAAGCATTCGTAAGAGTGATAAGTTTCCTCTTAGAAAAGCATATTTGTTGAAAGATACAATATGTCTCATTTCAATCATACATCATATAATACTCACAAGATCTATTGAGGTAAGTAACCTTTACTAGATTCTTTTCTCAAGATATGCAAAAGAGCATTCTTGAAACACTCTTGATGTAGTAGATTCTACATTGTATCACATTAAGGCATCTTTTGCTTCTAGAAAACCAAATCATGTTAAATAACATGTAACAACTCAACAAACAAAGATGTCGTCAAAGAGATCATGAAATGCACCATCTAAACCAAATAACCTCTAAATCTCAAACACGAAATTGAAACATTGTGCTTGCCTTTGTTAGGATATTGTGTAAGACATGTCATCTTCATTAACCGGCTTTTAAAATATGGTTAGTTGAGTCATATTAGGCCATGTATTAGCGGAATAAGCTAATATCATCTTTGCTACACTTCGATAGGCAAATATAGGAATTTGGATTTTTCTAACATGAGAATGACTATTGGAGAACCTATCGCACTAGAAATTCAATTTGACCTAACGGTTGAATTTCTTCTAGGAGAGAAGTTGGGTTCATGGTATAACCCATAAAAATGGTCATGTTTAGCCTGAATTGAGCACCACTAGTGATAGTCTTATACTCATTCTCCAACTTGAAAATTTTGCATTCCTACATTTGACTAAAGATAGTTTACATAGGATTTCATTTTGAACAAGTAGTAATTAGGATCCTCCTTAGTGAACCTATATTACTTACATCCCACATATGTGTTTCAAAGTGATAACATGTTCTTGTGAGATATGATTAAATGCCTTCATGCTTTCTTAATGCTCAGTAATTACTTGATTAATTATTGGCATGTTTATTAGAAAGGTTTTGATATTTCGATATAATATCTCTTGATATGTATATCTATGATACTTGCTCTTAAATGCTAAATGTTATCATGTTTTTTATGATGCTTGCATTTATTCCTTATGTGCATTTTACATGATTTGCTTGTTAATTGTGCACCCACACTATGTTGTTTTGACACATAATGAATTAGGTATGCCTATCACTATAATCTTTTAGACGTCATATAGTCTTACACTAGTGTCAAAATCTAATAGTTAAAGTAGTCGCGACATTGTCCTAATTCCTTGGTCATCATTTCGCTTTCTTCCAAATGATACACCCTTTTGTCAAAGGGAGGTTAGATACAAACCTAGTAGAACTCGGAGTAGGTTTGACAGCTTAAATATTTCATCCGAAATATTCAAGTAAGTTTAACTTGCGATCGCAATTGTTAAATGTCATATCTGAAACATCATATTCAAGCCTTTTAACAACATATGTTAAAACGATCATCCAAAAGCTAAAAGCTAACATCAACCTTTGGGTCACAAAGGACTCACGAGTTCTTACTTTAAGGGATTTGTAGTTTCTTTCATCCCCGTGTCAATATACACTCCTTGAGACCAAGTATATTCTTTTCGTATGTCCCTTTCATCCCCATAAGTTTGTCATGGTATTTTATCATCAATGTCACCTCATATATAATGAGGATCGAACTTTATCCATTGGTTTTAGGGTAGAAAACCAACATATCATCCTATCTCGCAAAGAGTCCGTTGATACTCTCTTTCTTCCGAATAACGGGCAATATGCCTATACGCAGATTGATATTTTTGAGTCTCTTCTTTTTCATCGTCAATCTTGATCACCTACCAACGTGTAGCGATCTCTCAACAACAATGGATGTTCATCCCAAAAATCCCATCAATCACCCTAAGAACACCAAACCTCAATCAACTTGAAGCCATCCTTATGTTCCAAATCGAGTCTCACCCACACATCTACCACCGTTGTGTCGGTAAAATACTTCATTCTTTTAGATCCTAAACCCTGCTGTGAATCAGCACCATAGGCCTTGCTTTACGCCTTTCAAAACCCCGTGCAACACTCACGTGCGAAGCAAATCGAAATCCGCCATCATCCCCTTCGCAACAACGTCCAGAATGGAAACATCTTCATCGAAAAAGTTTCGACGAAAGACAACATCGCCGACATATTAACCAAACCTCTCAAACGCGAACCATTCAACTACTTACGCTTAGGTCTAGGAATGATGGAACACATTCCGTAAATTTCATAATTTACATGTGTTCAAAACGTCTTTTGAGTCACGTCTAATGACTATTTAAATATTTCATTGGAAATATTCAAGTCATCTCTAGTTGTCAAGTGTTGTTCGTCAAATCCGTTGGATTTATCCTTTAAAGAATTTATTAGGTATAAGTTCCTTTATCGTGCCTAAAGCTCTCACTAAATCAGCGAGATTTATTCGTCAAATCCTCTCAACCTTCCAATGACAACTTAAATATTTCATCTAAAATATTTAAAGTAAATTTAATTTGCGAAATGCAATTAAATGTCATTTCTCGAAAAAATGAACTCGATCAATGTTCGTCGAATCCCACTGGATTCATTCCTAAAAAGAATTTATTTGGTATAAATTCCTTTAATCTACGGTCCAGAAAAATCACAAAATATATGAAATTTCTTTATCGAAAATCAAATTATGGGTCAAAACTGACCTCAGCAGGTCACGGTACCCTTAAATAGGGGACGGTACCGCTAAATTTAACGGTACCGTGGGACCGTTATCTGCTGAGACAGTTTATTTTGTTTTCAATTCTCACGGTTTCAAAAGCACTATCAAAACCCCCTCATTGTAGTCTTGAACCAGAACCGTCTTCTATCTAAATAGATTCTGCCTATCTTTTGATTCCTTAGCTTTTTCCCCTTTCACTTCCGCATGGTACAAAACACACCATATGTTTGGTTACTTCCGTATCCATCATCTTCTCAATTTAACTACATCCTCAACCTTCGTCAATGCTTCCACATTCCATTTATCTTACACACTCTTCAAGCGAAGAACCGCTAAGATAAGTGTGAGACAACTTTTCCTCGTCAATTTAGCTTCTTCCAGCGACGACAACTATACAAGAAATCCATCACCAACTTCATAAACATATAAATCCTATTAGTACTTCTTCACCATATAACCTCTAGCCTCTACCAATATATAGTCGCTCACTCTTGCCTCTACCACTACATAGTTGTTCAATATCCCATCACACCAATCTCATCTCTACCTCATTTGAGGAAATCACATACCTCATCATATGATTGTTCTATGAATAATCACAATGATTGAGAAGAACAACGTGACTTCAACGGTGAAGCTCATTGTATGCTAACCATCATTAGTCATGACGCTACTAAGCTCATCGCTTCCGTCAACGTTTGGTTTCCTTTTCATCTTTGATTCGTTTCTCAAAACATCTTGTCCGGATGGCCAACAATTAAGGGGGAGCTAAAACACATTCGTACACATATATTCTTACACCAAACACTCTCAAGAACACACAAATGTGGTTCTTATTCCCTAGCATTCTTCACTAAAACACTCGCCTCTTAATTACCTGCTAATTAGCAAAACCCCAGTCATAAAGCCACAATAAGTTATAGCTTTCCAACCTCTACTCTTTGTGATCACCTAAATATTTGTTCTATACAAGCACCTTCAACCCTCACATCAAACCTCACAATAATATCATTCATCATCGCACTCGACCCATATAACTAAACTTCACTCTTGACAGTGATATTTAGTTTAAGAACCTTCAACTCATCGATTATTACACTCAAACCTTACAACTATTCCTCACTTTTGATAGTGATAGTTAGTTCAATAACCTTCAATCTTCACAATCACACGAAACCCTTCATGCACCAAATTATCTCTAACACACAACTAGGATCATCCAAAACTAGAACTCCAAAACTTCATTACCTCAACCCCGTTAGAGAAATTCACCCTCAATAGGATTACATGCACATCCTTTTCTCCTTTGAAATATAGTATGCATCTCATTGTCAGTGCAAACGATATATTAATCTAAACCGTCTTTTCCCACCTTTTCTCAAAGGTCAAATCCAACACTTTCCCGTCTTATGTCTTATGGAATTATTTCCATACGCATCTAGGTGCGTATCACTCTCATTTTCATTTTTTTTTTCTTTTTTCCTTCTTCGAGTCTATATTATGACATGACTTGTCATAATATTAGTGACATATATCTACCTCATTTAGAGTATGTCTTATCAACAAAATATTCTTTACGCCAATCATGATGATTATGTCGTTCAAAAGGTTTGTTAGAACTCACCTTCCCAATGACAACTTGGAAGAATTTATGTAGGAAATAACCATATTGATTGTGTGTATGATTCGGGTGGTCTTGGTTCATGGAAGATAAGATCCATGGTTGAGTTAGGTGGAAGAACTAGAGAGAGGTGGAAACCCTTGAGAGAAAACTAGAGATCTATTAGATTAAGTGTGTGTTTGTTACAAGAGTTCCAACCCTTCCCAAGTGTGGGAAGGGGTATTTATACTAACTAATATTGGTGCCCCTAGTGGGCTGTGGAGTGAGCTGACAGTGGGGAAAGCCCCGACCCACTCCACAAATATAGATACGACTAATACTATTAATACTAATACTAATAATACTAAGCTAATATAAATAATCCTACGAGCTATATAAATGCTAATTAGATGCTCGGGGTGACCGAGCCTTCATCTGAATATTTATATTCCTAACAATCTCCCCCTAAGGGAGGTCACCCCGGAAATAATAATTCGACTTCTAGCATTCTTTCTTCTGAACTTGTCTTTATAGCTCGTAGTCTTTGATTCTTCAAAGTCTTTAGTCTTTGTGCCTTCAGCAGTAATGATTTGATGACTGATTGATTGTCTTGGATGATCTTTGAGTATTCTTCGACTTTATCATCCAACATTTGTTTCCAAGTCATCTTTCAGCAGTATGTTTCCATGTGATGTGTTATTCTTTGAGCCGACATGCTCACACTATTCTGATGTCATGTTCTTTAGCATCAGAGTTTGCAGAAGCCGTGTTAAAGGTCTTTTAGGTTGATCATGACTTTGTTGAGTTACAATGATGATGTAGTGTGAACATGTGGTAGAGGATTGGCATCTTTTCTGCAACCAGCTACAACAGCAACCAGCTACAGCATTCCACAGCTACAATCGCCAGAAGTTCCTGCATACGACAGTTAGCAACAAATCAACCGGTACTTACAGGTTCGGACTTCGAGATTGTTAACAGCATAGTGTGAAAAACTCTCTCTAATCCTTACCAAGACCGTTCCTAATCGAAAACCCACAGAGGGCTTTTTAAGATCGAACCGTAGCACATCAGCGATTAGGTGAGTCGCTGGAGATCACTCCACGACTGTAGACCGTTTGAGACTGCCGCGACCACTAAGCGTAATCCATAAAGAATTACCGAAGTGACCTGCTTTCAGGGCTGCTTGATGTTGACCCTGGCAGGAATTTCCATTCAATCATTGAGAATTACATTTGTAAATTCCCTCATGAATGTTCTGGCAGATTGCTAAGATCTGCGTAGGACTCATAAGTTTACAACTGGTGTCCTTAATGTTGAACAACCAGTTTAGAAATAATTCGTGTCCCTATGAGATCTTTTTATGCATCTCGTGGCTCTAGACTCTATAGTGCGTTTTGATTTAGTGAGCGGAGGCTGGAGAGGACTGCCACCTTTTCAATATCATCTAACTCGGAGTGAGAGAGACGATAGGAATGTATTGAACTCCGTGACAATTGAAACAAGAATCCTTTGAGGGACCTTGAGTGGCTAGGGAGGGTTGTGCAGCGTATCACTGGGTCCATGATACTTTGTCTTCAATGCCAGCAATCAACTAAGTGATTCTGACAGCATATGTATTGACCCGGTTTCTGCCTAAGTTGTAAGGAGGGCTATTTCTTTTCACCCTTTATCTTTACAATTCTTTTTCATTCTTCAACCCCTTCAGTGCTTACCGAGACTTCATAACTAGCACCTTGTTGGGTTTGTTCCAGTACTAGCTCCATCTCAGTCGGCACTTTTCCCTTATCCACTTTTCTCCTTTTTAATCATACCTAAGGACTTCTACACTAACTAGTGGATTATCCCTGGGTAGATCCCTCCGGCTCTGGCGGGATCATGGGAACTTGAACCTAACCTAACCATCCTTATAACTCCATGCGTTAATTAAAAAATGGTCGGTCTTTGATATTCATCCATGATTGCCAAACCAAATCCTTGAAAAATATCTCAAAGTGTTCATGATTTTGAAACACATTTTTGCAAACACTTGAGGGTTTTATATTTTTCAAATGCTCCCCCTCAACATGTGCTCGAGTGATAGTTTTATAAATTTGCACATGTTAGGTAGAGCTTGCACTTTTTGAATTGATCCACTTTCAGTGAACATGACCGATTCGAGACACGCTTACATCACTGGTTAGACCAGCTTGAAATTATTACCCGTCCTGGTCAAGTCCATAGAAAGTTTCTCGAAACGGTACACTCTACTCAGATACGTCTTTTTCGAGACACGCTTACATCACTGGTTAGACCAGCTTGAAATTATTACCCGGCCAAGACGTATCCTTTCGATAGATGACAGTTTTGTTTCGTCAATTCTTTTGTGAAGTCTGAGCCGTGCTCCCATAAGATGCATGCCAAATCCTTTTTGTCAATTCGCTCCCCCTCAATATGTGCATCGATATACGAAAGAGTTTAGCACATATGGGAGAGCTTACATTTAAGTCCAAAACATCACATTTTCATCAGGTTTCATATTTAAATCACATTCTCTCCCCCGATCAAAAATTTCAAACCTTTTGAGATTTGTGATCCCAATTGATTTAAATAAGTTAGAAAATGTGGGAGAAAATGTGGTCAGGTTTAACATGTTCTGATGATGAAACATACTATGCTCCCCCTTAATCTAAGAGGGAGATTCACTGCTTATTATGCACATTTCGACAATTATGACACAAATGATATTGACCTTTTTGCGCAGATGATGCAATCACCCGCTTTTCTGAGTTAGTAGTCAACATCAATTATCCATCCACCAACAAATCTTTCGCAAATGTCGTTGATCCCCACTTGGCGAGACCAAAATAGATAAATGGTGGTGGCGGTGGTGAAAGTGTTGTTGTTGTTGTTGTTGTTGTTGTTGCCGATGTTGTTGTCGTGGTGAATTTCGAGCCAATCAATAGAGTTTGAACGTCTGATCAAATGGTTAGAATGGGAACTGGCACATTCATTCTGGCTATGGAATCTGCATAAGAATATCAACACAGATATGCATACATACAGATACACTATCCCTTAATAGCTACCCTTCAGCAGCTTGCCATATTATAATACCAAGTTCATCTTATAATCAAACCCCAATCAGGAACTACGTCAAACCACTATTTAGCATGAAGAGCAATTAGCAATCATGAACATGGCAATTCACACAGATTTCAATATTTAATTCAGGATCTTAGGAACATGATTCTAACATAATAGCAATCTACCTAAGCGAATCCTGAGAACATATGCACAATATCAACAACAATTATGCAGCAATCGACCAACAAAAGTCAAACGACATTTGAAACTCATTCATTTAGATCATACAAATGCCATTGGAGTATTCAAAAACATCAAACACAACTGGTTTTCTAACTTCTTTTAGGTTTTGAGTCTTAAAGCATTTTGGGGATTATACGAGGATTCCAAAGTAACACAAATGAACCTTCTAGATACATAAAGCTAGGAAACTATAAGCAAATTGCACATAATGTCCTAAACTTTCTAGCAACTAACACACTTGGTCATTTGATATATTTAAGCAAGATCCTCTTCAACTAATTCCCCATTAACTACAAAACCATTTCTAACAAGTATGATTTAACCAATAAATCTGTTTGATGATATAAAATTTGAATTCACTCTCCCCCTCAATCAATGACCCGTATTCTAGTTGAACCTCAACTAAAATCACGCTTAACCCCACAACTCATCAAACAAGAACTGTCGTGAGGTTTTGTAGTCGTTGATTGAGTGACAAATTTTATGCATAATCCAAGTATAAACAAATTTCATACAACACATATTCACCAAGTGTCTCACAAATAATTTTCAGAAGAATCATAGAATGAAAACTATTTGTTATGCTAAGAAGATTTCTCTTCTTTTACAAGAAATGATGCACTGAAACGTTCATCAAATCAGGAAACATGGATATGAAGTAATCCATGCCCAGGTGAACATCACCCAGTTGGAGGAACAGCCGTCTTTTTGGCGACGTACTTTCCCCAATATGAAGCACGGGTTGCTATCTAAAGTAATAGCAAGCCATTTAGACATGTTTTAACAATCCATTTTAACTTCTGCTCGAGCTTCATTTAAAGACCCGTGCCATTATTGAATGACATTTCTAAGTCCGTAAATGTTATCGATAAACAGAAGACATGCCTAGGTGAAACTATTTTTGGTCTTTTCTAATTTTTAAAATTTTTATGGTTTTTCTGATTTTTCGTTTCTCTATTTACAATTAGCAAGATTTCTATATATCTATTTACAAAAATGTATAAGGTATGAAAAAGAATGTAAGAAGCAAAATATATACAAGGATACGAACCAGAAACCATTACTCCTCAGCATTCTGAATCTTTTCCGCATTCATCACTTGACTTGCTGAAGAGCAATGTGAGCACTTTCAATCAGGGAATGATTCTGGCTTTTCCTCCCCTAATTAGTGCTCTACCCCAATCTGACAACCTTTCTGATGAACACCCATAATAGGAAGAAGACTTAGGATGAACGCCCGAAATATGAAGAAGTCTTTTGATAACCAAATGCATGCCGTCTTTAATCTTCTAACACTCCCGTCCTTGAGTGACGCCGTCAAAAACCTTATGCATCTTTTCGGTAGTTTAAGTTGAGCCTCAACTGAAATCTAGCTTAACCCCACAACTCATCAAACAAGAACTGTCATGAGGTTAAACTAAACCACAAATTTAAGCCCAATAACAACTTGATTTCAGCTTAACCTCACAACTCATCAAACAAGAACTGTCATGAGATTAGGTTAAAATCAAGTTGGACCTAACCTTAAACTACAGAACAACTTGAACCTAACTTAACTCCACAACTCATCAAACAAGAACTGTCATGGGATTAAGTTAAATATCAAGTTGTAAGAAAAGAGCTCAACATTTTTGAATGTAGAGAAGACTGTAGACTCGACCTTCTTCAGGATTGCCCAATGTGGAGGAACAGAATACCAATCATCTTCATCTCACCCAATGCCTTCCAGTAACCTTACATGTAACCCATCAGCCCGCAGCATACACATGAGATGATAACTCCTAACAGAGAATGTAGAGTAGACTGACGACTCGACCTTCTTCAGTCTTGAGTATAACACCAAAGTAACAAGTTGAACCACTGATCATCTATAGTATGTATCCATCCTTGGATATTAAGCCCTGATCACGTGAACCTGTTGTGCGTCCTTGATGTACACATTCTCTCTCCCCTGATGGTTACGATTAATTAGCCCATGACGTAACAGTGAAACGTAAATACCAAGGTAACAAGTTGAACCACTGATCATCTCTGCGGTTCTCAACACCGGAATATATGATTAAGCCTGATCACGTGAACCTGTTGTGCGTCCTTGGTGTACACATTTCTCTCCCCCATGATGGTTACGATTAATCGGAATCATCATCATGATGTGTACATGTAGCCTAATGACGTATACATGAAGCATTGACTAGAAACCCTTTGTTACTGATTAGACCAGCCCGTGAGAATATGTAGATTAGCATTCCATGACCATGTTCTTCAACACCTTGATAGACGAAAGAAGTAGTGTTGGAGAAACATGGTTTGCACGACTCCTGAACTAACGTATTCAGGAGTCGTATGACCATTTCACAATCATCAACTAACATGTAGATTAATATTCACCCTTTCCCCCCCTCAAAAATTGCATATGCCTGCCAACTGCAATTTTTGATGATTGAACTAGTGAATATGAATACCATCAACGGTAAGTAGCTCCACTTGACGGTTCTTGAAGACTAACATGTTGTTTATTCACCCTTTCCCCCCCTCAAAAATTGAATATGCCTGTCAACTGCAATTTTTGGTTGAACAAGTGAATAAGAATATACTCCATTGTGCGCCGATCCACTTGAAGACTGAATAAGCACGGAAAGAGCATGAAACTTGTTGATGATAATGGCCATAAATAAGAAGATTCCTCTTCTTTTGAAGATAAAGTGCACTCAAGCGTACACTTTTCTTTTCTTTGAAGAATGAGGCCTGAACTGAGGTATTCAGACGTCATTATGTTGAAGAGCGAGGTCTGCACTGACTTGTACAGACATCATAATGTTGAAGAACGAGGCCTGCACTGACTTGTACAGACGTCATTATGTTGAAGAGCGAGGCCTGCACTGACTTGTACAGACGTCATATCTCTCTCTTTACTTCTTCTCTCAGCTAACTCGTTACCAACCCCATTATCATTCTGTCGGCTTGATGTCGTGACCACTGATGGAGAAAAACCCAATATGATGAACTTGATACTGAAGTAATATAACCCGAACTTGTGACTTAAACTTGTACTAATGCGTGACAAAGAGCGGTGTAGAGACTTTGTGCAACATCGAATCCCTAAGTACTCTATACTCTTCAACCAACCAACCATCAAGTATAAGACGTACATCACCTCTTGGATATCCACAGCTTCGTGTGACACTGAGCACTACAACGTGACTCCTTAAAGTGATAGTTATTTTGCAATAGAGAGAAAGAAGAAATAACTAGATATCCAAGTCCTCGTCATTGTAAATGATGAAAGCTCGAACAAGGATCTCGAAGAATCTTCATCCAACCTCCCCGATATCTTCAGATACTAAGTACACGCACCCATGAAATTTCACTTCAGCCTCAAATAAATAATACTGATCTAACACCGTAGTCACATCTTGTCGATTAACTGCCCCGATCCAGCCATTTGTGATGTTTTAGCTGATCTTTGATAATGGTTTTAACCCGATCATGGTCAAGAGCGCATAGCCCATCATCACGGGATTTTACAAATCTATGATTTAAACCGAGAAATAAGTTCTTTCGCGGGATTTTACAAAATCAAGAATGAACCGTGAGATAGCAACAGATTGAATGTGGTATGACTGATTTGATATTGGATAACATCTGTTTGGGTTAAGAATTTCTTGTGAGAATTACAGTTCACATCACAACTTTTAAAACCTTTGTCCAACTAACCAACCTTGTACACAGATTAGTGACCACTTGATGAAGGAAGCCCGATATACTAATACTGAAAACTGAAGTAGAAGTCCCCAAATTTGTTACTTAAGCTTGCACTAATGTTGGAAGAACAGTGTAGAGAATTAATGCTCCAAGCAAATCTCTAAGTGCTCAGTACCCAACCAAAGTATGAGACATTAACACCTCTTGCGATTATCGACAACGTCAATGACGTGTGACACTGAGTACTCCAATAACTCTTAAGTGATAGTTACCCCAACTGCTGGTAACTAGATAACCCAAGTCTTCAACTTAAATTTTGAGCACGAGCAAGTTATCATTGAAGGTCATGCATCCAACCAACCCCGACTTCAAGATAAAATAAGTAGACGCCTTCGTGAAATTCAACTTCAATCACAAATAAAGAATACCGGATTAACTTTGTGATCATCTTGTGTTGTTGACTAGCCAAAAAGAGAAGAAACATGCGCTAATTCTTAGAAGTGCCCATGACTCATAGTCAGTCCTATCAAACAAAGCTGTCTGATCCAGCTACTTGGATGTGGAATAGTTGTCGTACTGTGTACAGGATTTTACAGTTCTTGAGATTTATCTGAGAAATAAATTCAAGAACTAACTGCACAACAGTAAGCTTCAAACTGCTGTAGACTGAACCACTGAATCCTGAATCGCTACGATCTGACCCGCTGTAACCGGAACCGCTAAAATTCACATCGCTGGAGACGGAACTTCTAGGAAACTTGCGATAATTCTCCCCCTCAAAAAGGACATGAAATGACCTTTTTGCCAAAGCTGAGAGTCCGTGATGTTTGTGAATTTGTCAGGCACAAAACATGGAAAGAGACAAATGAAACTACTGCAACGAAGATGGTGATTAAGACTCTCTTGTAGTAACCCCTTGCTTTCCTCATCATCAATGGTTTAGTAGATTAACAATTCATTGAAGCTCGTAATATGCCAAAACCGCTTGATGAAATGCATATGACTTTAAAGTGAGTAAAAGGTTAAAACATGTCTCCAAACAAATCACCTCTTGTCTTTAAGCCTGACTACCTCTTGAGAAGATCTTGAACAACAATCCCATTAGAAGCTTGAGAGACAACAATCACTTGATGAAGCTTGATAAAGAACACGTCCGCGACTTAGACTTGCACTAAATAATGATTTAGAACCTATATTGAGCACAACAACGTAACTCCTTTAAATATAGGTAGTGATATATACCCAACCTTCCATCCTTAATTGTATATATCCACTTCTTGAACATCCAGGTCTAATCACCTTAAATACGCTCGAGCAAGGGTCATCAAACATCGTGCATCCATCCACCCCGAGATGTTTGTGACACTAAGTACACCAACCCGTGAATTAACAAACCAACCAAGTTACCATAATTTCCCAATTCCTGCTGATCTTGAAGCTCAAACTTATCCCGAAAACAATAGTCAAACCCCGTAAGTTTAATTTTGTCTAAATCCAAGTCCCGCCTACTTGTCCAAAATTAATTTCACGGGATTTTACAGCTCTTGAGATTTAAACCGAGAAATCGAATCTTTCGCGGGATTTTCCAAAATCTACAAGTGAAACCGTGAAATCATCACGAATAGCCTAATAGTGAAGTGCAATATTAATATTCGAGATTCAAGTCACAGAAGTCAAATCACTACTTGATCAAATTGCACCAAGTCAAGTCACAGTTTGTCAAGCTGCCACAAGTCAAATCGTAATCAACCATATCGCAATAAGTCAAATCGCAAGTGTTAACTCGCAACGTCAAATCGCAACTGGTAGCATTCCAATCAGTCGAGTCGCAACAAGTCAAATAGCAACTTGTCAATAAGCAATTAATCAAATTGTAATTAGTCAACTTTAACTCAAATTGCAAATATCAAATCGCAGGCTCACTCAAATAGTAGGCATCACTAGGACAATGCTGACAAATCCACACCTCTGAAGCTTCGTTGATAATCATAAACCCAAATACGAGCCGTGAAGTGTGTATCCTCGTGAGACTTTGTGGATCCAAATATACAAAAACAGTTCACTCTTGAACCCAAATCCAAAACCATACGGTTTCCAAAAACACTAACCTCGGATCACGACTCACAAGACACCACAGCCCGATCCATATCCACCTTATAGTCCAACAATTTGTGGAAAATTAAGTCAAACTATAATCATAAACTAACTTCACATTTACCCTTAATTTACCAAAGTATGTTAGTTAGCTAAAAGAATAAAGCCCAACACAATCCACCCATTGTTATCTAGCAGCCCATTGATTAAAGAATATAAAGCCCGGTACCTATAATTCACTCGGCCCATGTTTTGAAATAACATCCGATCCAAATCACCCTTTACCCTAATAAATCGGGTATTTAAATCCCACTTAACACAAATCCAAACCCTAACCACTTGTCACTTGAAACATCCGCCCCCCTTTTTCACATCAACTAAAAGTCACTTGGTGTACACAAACCGAAATGTTATTGAACCAAGTCAGATAATCATAACAGTCAGTCATGCCTAGATAAACCCGTGTCATTATTGGTGTACCCTAATCACTTTTCTTTGAAACATCAACTCAAACCGATCAACACTCATATACTTGAGTCTGAAATATCAAACAAAGAAAAACACAGTCGCACTCCTTTCTTCATTAATTGGTTCGACTAAAATGAGTACGGGTAAGGTGGTTTTTATGTGTTTTTATTTTGTTTATCTTTCAACGAGCCAAAGTAAGAATGTAACATAATTGTTATATATCTTTCTTTTGATTTTCGGATAATTAATTGAAGCTTAGTCTTCAAAGAAAATTTAGATCAGTGATGAAAAGTCTCTTGTGGTTTTATCTATGAACGAATCTTGGTTTACACAACGAGATTACTGAGATCTTTTTGTCATATGTTTGGTTCTAGTCTTGTCGTGATACGCTGATTTTGTGATGGTATTTGAGGTTGTGTCTAGTGTTAGGATGTGGTTGGTTTTGGTTTTAGATTGTGGATAGATTGTATTGAACTGATGATGTTCTTGAATGACTGAGGTCGATAATACTGGTGTTGTTGGTTTGTTAGGTTGTGCCGTTGTGGTCATATTCTTCTTCATCTTCCATCCTGATATTAGATAACTCGTTGACCAAATTTGACCGTTTGACCGTTTGACAGACAAACCGCGTACACCTTATATACACAAACCGAGTTCGTGATTGTACAGACAAACCGAGTTCGTGGTTAAACAGACAAACCGAGTTCGTGGTTAAACAGACAAACCGAGTCCGTGGTTAAACAGACAAACCGAGTCCGTGGTTAAACAGACAAACCGAGTATACTTTATATACACAAACCGAGTTCGTGACTGTATGGACAAACCGAGTTCGTGAGTAAATGGACAAACCGCGTCTTTGACCAGTCAAAGCTGTCACTATCACCCATTTTGTCCCCATTATCCATTTGTGGTTACAATCCAAACTGTACCCAAGAACACCCACAAACCGCATTCAAGAACATCCCTTTTGACACTAGCAGCAACCAAGAACACAATTATAACCCTTCACGACAAACCGCTGCCAAGAACAACTTTTAACCACAAAAATCACAATCTACACAAACATATCATATTACACACCAGATCGGACCCAAAACAACTAGACAACAACCCATAAATGTGAACCAAAAAACAAAAACAACGAGCTATCCAACCCATCAAGGTATCAACGATATGCACTTGTTGATGACCTCATAAACGCCACAAAATAACGAGAGCCGAAAACAAGATAAACAGCTCGTTATGTTTCATCACATGTATAAACTCACATGTTAACCAGCTAATCTTATACCTCTCAACACAAAAGTTAACACCCGTTTAAAAGAGATCTTAAAAAAAACGTGTAACAAAAATGAGCCACAAACACCAACTCAAAACCATTTAAACAATAGACCACAGTTGCAAATGCTTAAAAACAAATGTTGGAGGCCCACATGAATATTAATACACATCAAGATCTCGAGCAGTATGTGAAAAAAAAAGATTCGAACAAAGAAAAATGATACCAACCAAAATTTGAGGCCCACATGTGAATTAGGAAAGCGATGGATTGAACACTGACATTTAAAGTGGAATGAGCAAATTGATAGATTCGAACAGCATATGTGACACAGTTTTAAGCAGAAATGTTCGAACCAAAAATTAGAACCAACACACAATCAAACCGAACCTAACCATGGCTCTTGATACCAATTGTAGGAAATAACCATCTTGATTGTGTGTATGATTCGGGTGGTCTTGGTTCATGGAAGATAAGATCCATGGTTGAGTTAGGTGGAAGAACTAGAGAGAGGTGGAAACCCTTGAGAGAAAACTTGAGATCTATTAGATTAAGTGTGTGTTTGTTACAAGAGTTCCACCCCTTCCCAAGTGTGGGAAGGGGTATTAATACTAACTAATATTGGTGCCCCTAGTGGGCTGTGGAGTGAGCTGACAGTGGGGAAAGCCCCGACCCACTCCACAAATATAGATACGACTAATACTATTAATACTAATACTAATAATACTAAGCTAATATAAATAATCCTACGAGCTATATAAATGCTAATTAGATGCTCGGGGTGACCGAGCCTTCATCTGAATATTTATATTCCTAACAATTTATTCCCATAATTTCACGTGTCATTCCCATGATTAGTTGAACAATTACACCTTAGGTTGTCGGTCAGGTTATGACCTCTAGTGTCTTTGAATTGCAATACGCATTCACATTTTTGGTGTTGCTCAACTTTCTTGGGCTTTCTTCTTCGTTTTTATCCTTTTAGCACACTTTTATCACGTGTCTAACCTCTTTCATACTTTGATATGCTCACATACCTCATCAAACTCACTTTTTTTAGCTACGTTTTAACATAGTTTAACCCTTGAATGTCTTGCTATGTGTATTCTATCCCTATCATGTTGCTCCTATTCTTTTATATATTATGTTGCACGAAGCTAACCCTTGATGTAGGAAAAGCCTTTGTAAGAATTTGATCCATGGATCCACTAGATACTAAGGTAAATAAACAAGGGGATTCAATCACCATAGAGGAACATTGAGCTAGGGGGAGCTTGGGAGTATTTGAATACATAGCACGGAGTCTTTCTAACAGTGGTGATAGAAGACTTCACCGGGATGATGCAAGCTCGCCTTTCTGGGGAGAAAGGAAGGTATTGTAATAAGGGGGAGAAGAGAAGGGAAAACTCAAAACAACCATCTTACGGGTTGAACCACCTTTTTGCTTCGACAAAAGGGGGAGAATTAAGTGTAAACAGGTAACTTTTATATTTTACTATGTGTCACGGCTTACATATTTTTCATCATCAAAAAGGGGGAGATTATTAGTGCAAATATTACGATATTTAAACTAAACAATTTCATCAGTTTTAATAATGAAAAACATGTAACTTGTAATGCATAACGTAAAATGTGCAAGTTACTTGTAAACACAAATCATCAATGCATACTTACATCAACATCTCTCGAAGTCTCAAGTATGCTTCAACTCAGTCGTAGATTTCCATTCCGACGTAAATCACTCAAGGTATGAACAAACAAATTTAAAACTTGACAAATGATCAAAGGATTATTTTTTTTTTCAAAGACTTCACATTTTTAATGTGACAACATTTTTTCAAAAATGCATTTTACAAATTATTTTTGAATTAAAAAAAATGTTTTATTTTGAAAAATTAGTTTAAAAATCCCAACAACTATTTCCCCCCACAAAACAGCACCAAACATCCCCAAATAAACCTTCACCACTAAAAACAAAAAAGGGAGCGTCTTTTGTACCAACGGTACCACTAAATACCCGACAGTACCACTGAATTTAGTGGTACCGTGGGAATGTCGGACTGAAAATTTGAATTTCAGCTGCCTATAAATAGTGGATCATTTTACACCTAAAAGAACAATTTTTTCACACATTTTTCTCTGGTCAAAAACCAATTTCATATAGATTAGTTTCTTTGATCATGTAGCTAGTTTTAGTTTGTTTTAGAGTGATCCAATCATCCACTCAAGTGATCACCTTCATTCCTCTATTAGTGCAAGAGAAGAACACATCGTATCACAAAGATACAAAGTGTTGTAGTGTTAGTGTAGTGCACTCGTAACATTCGTTACGTACTTGTTGTATCTTGATATACATCAAGTTGTCTATCATATTGTTTAGTTAGTTTGTGTGGATCATTGTGATCTTGTAGAGATCGGGGAGATCTTGTATAACTTGTGTTGATAGTAAGTAGATTGGGTAGATCGTGTGAAGATAGGGTAAATCGTGTAGATCGTGAGGATCGGGTAGATCATATGAGTAGATCGGGTAGATCGAGTATAGATCATGTGGATCTTGTAGCTTGTGTGATTTGTGAGGATTGGGTAGATCGTGAGTGAGATTTGTACTAGCTAGATTAGTACTCGACATTTAGCTTAGTGTCGGAAAATAATGTAAGCGACGTTGTATGGTTTTCTCCGCCGTGAAGGGAGCTTGTTGATTAGTGGAGTAACTCTCGAGTTGGGTACTCGGGGAGTGGAGTAGGGCGAAGAGGAGCTTCGTGACCGAACCACTATAAATCGTCGTGTCCGGTTTGCACTTTCTTTACTTACCTCTTTACGTTTATTTTTGCATTTATCGCTTTACTTTTATATTTTGCATTGCACTTATATTTGTGTGGTTTGTTGCTTATATTATGCTTGTTGTGTTTGTGTCATGGCATGTTATTACTAATATGTCTAAGTTTGTGTTATTGTGACTTACATTACTTGTTGCTTTATATTATCTCTAGTTCTTGTAAGACTAGTGTTGACACTTTTCATATTATGTCACACTTGATCGGGTGTTTGATACAAAATGTTTAAGTTTTTAAACGAAAACGTATTCAACCCCCCCCTCTACGGTTTCCACAATTGGTACCAGAGCCACGTCGCTCAAATTTTTAAAAACAAATGGTTTTCAAAATTGAGTACGATCCATGTATCAAATTACTCATGAAGGGGGATATAATATAAAAAGTATTTACCAATCTCTTGTTCAAGCGACTCATAATCTAACAAAAATTGTTCAAGTCTTAATAATCACTTTTGAAACTAACATCCAAACACCCACCTTGAGTACTAACATTTGCCTTCAATCACGTATACTTGAAACATGCATATTAAGAATAATGAGTAAAGTACTACTAAAGCAACAAATACACAAATAGCCGAAATAAAAAATAGATTTGACCTTTGAACAGAGAATCCCAATTTCAAGCTCCTTGACGTGGCGAAGGCTTAGTATAAGTCCTTTAAACATCTCTACTTCCGCTTCATTACATGGTGTTTCATCATACTCACCCGCATTGTAATTTAAGTAAGCTTCAACTAAAGAAGACACATTTAGCAATGAAAGCTTCCCGAACCACATATCATCTTCGATTGCAAGTGAAACAATATATGGAGCATTGATTTCGATAATATCATCCTCGCCAGTCACATATCCATCGAACACAAAATTCTTAACACTCTTAGAAGTAATATCAATCCGCTTAAAACCACAACATTTGTTTACAACTAAAGCTTCCAAAAGAGGACTTCCGGATAATACATTTTCAATCAAATCTTCATTTAAATCCGCATGCGCAATATGCAAAGTCGTAAGTTTACTCCAATTAATCGCACCAGATGGATTAAATTTACAGCCTACTACGAACAGATTCGTAAAACATGAATTGGTGAAAAAGAACCCATGACGTATCTCACACTCAATCCTACTCCATAACGTTAAACGAAGGTCTTGAACTTTACGATTAACAGCGTAACGGATAAAACAATTGACTTGTGATTCAAACTGTGTATCATATTTAGTTGCCAGATTAAATTTAATGAGGTTGGATAGGCTACATTGAGTTAAGGTTTTGTCGGCAAACAAAAAGAAATCGTATATCGAACGATTTTCTTGGGGATTTATGAATGTGAGATTTGGAACATGAGTCCAAAGATGTTGCCATCGTTTAGAGAGTGTACCTGTTCGAATCGCCTCTATTGTTTCACATGTAAACGAGCAATGATATCAACAAGTAAGTGACCGGATCTACACACACGTCTTGTGTTAGATGTGATACTAAGAATTATACGTAGTCTAGCAAGCGGAATTTACTAGCTAGCACTTAGAAGACTTTATGTGTTTGTGTTTTGTATGGTTTGAATGTAACAATGAATGAACACAGAATAATGAACTTCAACTTCAACGATTCAATATTATTAGAACAATAATACGAGTGATCTCCTATCACTAGGGTTTACAACCTTGAATCTTAACTAAACAATACGTATGAACTCTTATCGTATATTCTAAACTTTAACCTAGGCAATCCTTTTATAGACCAAGGATTCCTTCACAAGATAACTATCATTCTAATCGTATAAGATATACACAATATCTTTTCCATATTTATCTACTTACACGTTTACAAAATAATAATAAGCAGTACAAATATTTTTTTCATAACCGTACTAACTGCTCTTATTATCAACCGTACTAACTTCTCTTATTTAGCCGTACTAACTGCTCTTATTATCAACCGTACTAACTGCTTAAGCTTAATTCCCAACAATCCTCCCCTAAACTTATGATTTCTCCCAAATCACTAAGTTTCTTCAATTAAGCTTTTCCTTCCAAATGAGGATTCTTCCAAACACTTACATCATCAGTTTTTTCGTTTGGGCTTTCCTTAACTTTTGCAGTATCTACTATTCAGTTAGTGTTTCTTCTCCAGTCTTTATTTTCTTTGCAACATCTGATTCCATAGTTTCTGATTCTCTCTTCTTACCTGTTTTGAAACCTCTTCTTGGAGTATTCAGAATAGCATAAGTTTCATAGAATTCCCTTTCAATTATAGCATAAGATTTTCCCTTGAAGTCATTCATAGTGTAATTTGCTGAGTTCTTCAAATAATGTTTCATAGACTCAACTTGTTACTTCTTTGTTGGCAACTTTATCTTGTATCCTGACTTCTGCCTTTCTCTTATTCTTTGAATCAGATCTTCCCATGTTGCTACTCCATTCTTTTTTAGTATGAACTCTTTAAGCTCCTCTGTCTTTTCTTCTTCATTCAACTGTTTGTCTTTGAGAACCATTGAAGCTTGAGCTCTTACAATCAAATCAGAATCCAACAAATATTGTAGCTGTTCATTGAACTCTTGATTTGCCTCTTTAGATCTTGTTCTTTCCATGAATTCAGCTATGTTTCGTACATCATCAGCAGCCATTTTTCTTGCAAATTCCTCATCTTGAGCTATCTGAGCTTCTTCAGCTTGTTTGTCAGCCAATTCTTTTTCTTGAATCTGCCTTGCTACATCTGCATCAAAGGCTATCTGTTCTTGAGTTTTTGGTTTTGATTTCTTTAGCCTTTCCAATTCTGGAACAGCATCAACTTCTTCAGATGTCATTGGCTTCTTTCCCTTATCTGCCCTTTGAACAGCTTCATGCTCTATTTCAGCAGTCTGAACTGCTTCAACAGTTTGAACTTCTTTAGCTTCTTGAATACCAGTCTGAACTGCTTAAACAGTCTGAACTGCTTCAAGTGTCTTAACAGTTTCTTCAACATAACCAGAACCTGAACCAATATCTGCAACATTACCAAAACCTTTATCATGTTCTGAGCCTTTATCATGCCTCCTCTGAGAACCTGATCTATCCTTGTCTTTACCAAATTTCCTCCCCTGTTTGGAAGAATTTTCATCATTCCCTTCTGAACCATCTGAATCATCATCATCAGAAGAATCATCATCCAATACCATTCTTGCCCTTTTCTTCTTCAACTGTTCTTCAAGCTTCTTCACCCTTTTTGTTAATTTGGTGTAGACTTTGGCAAAATTCTCCTTGTGAGCTTTGAATTCCTCCTTGTTTTTCTTTTGCTCCTTCTCCAAAGTGTTAACCTTGGCTACTAACTTGGTACATAAAGCCGTCAATTCAGTTTGTGAAGAACTACCCTCATCACTTCTAGCTGTGTTACCTGCTAGGAGCGGTGAATCATGGGGCAAGGATCTAGTCTCAACCCTAGTTTGACTAGGTTTAGACCTTCTCCTATAAGTTGTGATGGTTGGTTGGTGGGTTATTGCAAGTACTTGAGTGGGTGTGTGATGGGGATCAGTTGGAACTGCTGAACCTTCACCCAACTCAGTTTGAAGCATTTGAGGAAACAATGGAACTGGTTCCCCTTGAAAAAGCCTACTAGCCATAGCCATATTTTGAAAAACCTTTGATTGTAGGCTAGGCATAGCAAAAGTTTCTGTTGGTTTTGTAAGCAAATATGTCTTTTTATTCAAAATAGTTTGAACAAATCTTGGATACATTAGAAACTTTGATTTACTGTTGACATTTGATGCCATACCCTCAAAAATAAATTTTGAAAAATTAAAAACTCTGTTTGTAGACATGCAAATGAGAGCAATAGTGTAAAACCCAAAAACTTAGCGTAATATTAAATGACTAAAATGCCCCTAAATTTTGAACTTTAAGAAATTATGAAAATTTTATATAAGAGACATCAATTTGTACATTAACCAAATATATGTTATAATCTAGTTACCTAATGAAATTAAACTACAAATAAAAACATTATGTTATAATGACAATGTACAAAAAAATAATCTTGTGCACCTAACTAAGTCTAGTCGATCCATGTGGTGTCATAAGTCTCAAAATTTCGGCCCATGTACAAGATTGGAAGAGAAAATCACACTTTAATGTTAAGATATCATCTCCTAAAAATTTGGCATTCCCCTATTTACTCCTAATCACATTACACGGTTTCCACAAGGATTTAATAACCGAAATTCCCCAACCCTACTCTCCCTATCTCACTTATACGGTACAAAGAAATCTCACAAAACCCTAGTCTTTCAATAAAAACTTTCTGCTGCCTCTTTGCTTCTTGCTGCTGTCGATCTAAGTAAAACCAAAAAGGAGAGCTTAATTCTGTTCTTGTTTCATTTGCGTCTATAAGGTAATCTTGTCCTTGTCACAAACAATCCATTCGAAATTACATAAGCCTTAATTCGATCCATTGTTTTGTTTCTGCTGCTGTTCGAACCAGAAAAGAAGGAAGAAAAGAGGAGTTGTGGTGATTCGATCTTAGTTGTTCGTGTTATTCGTGTTCTTGTCTTCGAGGGTATTGTATCATCCCTTTTCCCTCGTTCGATTCTCGTTGTTTTTGTCAAATTATTAACGCATATGATGATGAAAGAATGTGTCACATAAAATAACAACCATAAAACCCTAAAAACTCTAATGTGAAAATCGAACCAGGTTTATTATGATTTTAAATTGTTTTGATTAGGTTTAGATATGTTATAATTAGATATAAATATGATATACAATCATCTAAAATTGTTTTGTGTCATGAATTGAAGATTTGAATGATAAAAACTTTAAGTATATGCTTGAAACCTAAAAACTGCTAATGGTCTGGAACTATATGCGAATTTGAACGACTATATAAAAATAATGGTAACGTGTATATGGATGGTTTTTGAGTCTAGAACTAAATTCAGGAAAATAGCTTTCTGGATAAATTAATCTTGTAATTTTTAGAGGTCGGGAAGGCTACTTTTTGATTTTTGGAAAATCAAGGTTGCAAAACTCGCGAATCGGTAGTCGGGCGGTCAACCACCTTGTAGCTTGTAATCGGTCTAGGCGGGATTAATCGGATTGGCATTACTGACAAATTTTAGTTATTTCCGGCAAGTTTTGTGTATTTTCGGAGAGTTTTACGTATTTTCGACAAGGTATTTTCTAAAAAACAACTTGTAATAGACTTAAACGGTTACTATAAGTGATCAAAATAAGTTTACAGTGAGTTTTGGGTACCTACCAGCAAGATTTATAGGTTTCCGGAAAGTTTGACCACCATTGACCGCCGTTGATCACCGTTGACCACGGTTGACCTATTTGTTTGACCCAGTTACATAAATCGGCAAGGTCGATGGCCTTGTAGCACCTAATCGGCGATTAATCGGCCTTGTAGACCTTTTTTTGCAACACTGTGGAAAATTAAGTGTCTAACTGGATTTGTAAGTCTGGAAAAACAGTCCGGGTTTTTGATTTATCATTTGCAAACTATGTCGAATTAGAAAGTTTCCTTTGAACTGGGTACTATTTCATATGTCTAATAATTACTGGAATTTTTTTAGATTTTTATAAATTATTTTGATGGGGTTTTGAAATGCACACTTTTCGTATGTTAAATCTGAATAGAAATCTGGACGATATGGATAAAGGGATTTTTAAACTATAGTTATACGAATTAATAAAATCTGGGAAAATTATGTAAAGTACTTAAGACATCTGGGTACGTGTGTGAATTTTTGGGGATTTTATTTCAGAGTTCTTATATGATTAATAAATTCTATGAAACAGGTCCAGTTCATGTGTAAAATCTGTTAAAAAGGTGTAAAAGATATTTAAAAGGTGTTAAGTGTTTATTTTCTATACTAAAGGGGTTTAAATGGTCATTTTCCTAAAACTAAAGGATTTAACTTGTGAAAACATTTAACTTGATAATATTTATATTTTATACCCCTATCTTATCATAACGACATTATGAACCCGAAACTTATGTAAATGACATCTAGAACCTTAAGATACTAGTATGGTCATCTTTAATACTTTAAGTTGATAAACGAGAATGATAATAACTAAAGTTACTAAAAATAGAAAGTTACTTAAAATGGAAAGACAACTGAAAATCCTTTTGAACTTCTGTCTTCTACTCCCTTAGGTTCGAGGAAGGAGTAAATTGATCCTTGTCATTTGCTATCCTTGTGTTCTGCAATTAAGGTACAGATATTCTGCCCTTCTTGTAAGGTGCCTTCGTTCTCTTGATCTCTTGTATTGACTCGTTTAGGATTTCCATAAGCCATTGCTATGTTCCCCTACACTTTGGTTCGTTTGTTTGATTCATTTTGACCTTGATGTTCGATATGACCCCTTTTTGCTTTGAGCCTCTATAATGATCCATTTGATATTCGTTCGTTACCTTGTTATATATTAGTATTCGAATCACATTCGAAGGTTCATTTGATTTTGGTAATTGAATGTGAAAACCTTTTTAATTATGACCTGAAAATGTTTTGAGAAAAATCAGTTGTTTTAAAAGAATGATTATGAATGGTGATATGATACTATTTTTTTTATATATGACAGTTGTTAACTTTTGTGAAAATTAGTCTTAAAGAATGTTCTTATGAAAAACCGCTTTAAAAGATTATTTTATGAAAACTATTCTGAAAGATCATTTTATTGAAAATCCGTTATTAAAGGAATGCTTTAAATGAACTTTTGACAAGAATCTCTAAAATGAACTTTTGCTAAGAACTTTAATTATGAACCTGGGAAATCCTTTTCTGGACCATTTGATATAGTCCTTATAATCTGAACTTAACTTGATATAAAACCTAATTTGATAAGCTTTGATTTGAACCTTGACTTTTATTGCTGAACTATTTGACATGAACCTTTTGCCATGTACCCTTAAGATATAACTTTTGATTATTTGATAGTACGCCTGACCTTTGATCTACAGTTTGATATTACGAGCCAATCACTAGGCATGAGGGTTTCATGTCCATGTCATTGACGCACCTCTGACATGACTCTAGGGCAGGAGAGTGATGACCTGTTCCGTCCATTGTTTATTATTTGCTATGGCCATTATAATTATGATTATTGATTTGTCTGCGGGGGCGTATGGGTGCATCCTAGATTTGACCTGTTATCTGTATATGTTATTTGTGTATTGTTATATTTATCTGGTGACTGATGGTGTGTGTGATACACGTCTTTCACATATCTGGGAGCTAGCTACTCTATTTGGTTACATTTGAGATGATGTGATTTGGTTTGTTTCTGGGCTCGTGGTGGATTGTTGATCCTTTTATTTCTTTTTATTTCCTTTCTTTTCATTCCATCCTTATCATATTCTTTGCTTATGACTTATATATCCCAATGCACTAAACTATACATGTTCATTTTCTTTTGCTTTCGTTTTCGTTCTATATATCTGTTCACTGGGCTTTTTAAGCTCAGCCGCGTTTTCTTTTCCCGCGGCAGGTTTTAGTTGGAAGCTGGGTATGAGTGAAGAGACTTTTGGACTTAGAAGACCTTGATAGTTATTCTGAAGTAGAGACTAATAGAAGGATTTGCATTGAAGACTTAGTATTTAGTTTTGTTTCCTTGTTAGCCTTGTATTTCAGTATTTCATTTGTAACCTTTGAGAACTCTTGTATTACTAATGAATGTATGCTTTGTTTGATCTGATATGAAACCATTAATGTGATACTTCTACCCTTGCCGGGTTGGGGTGTTACAATTATGGTATCAGAGAGACAGGCTGCGATTCGTAATACGTTTACCCTTGGCCTGTGTAAGTTAGGACCACTAAGTTTTTCCTGTAGGCACTCGTAAGACAACCTTTGAAAATTTGCTTTAAGATTTCCCAATAGGAACGTAAGTTTTGACCGGTGAGGAATGGGTAGACTATAAGGTATTTGTTTAAGTATCATTGCTTCCGCATTACTCTGATTCGTGCCTTTGCCTTTAGCTAAGCCTTATAGGAACTTCTGTTTCAGAAGCTAGAAAGTTTGCAACCTAAGTTTAGTAATCAAGTAAGTTTGAAATCCCTCGAGAACTGCATGGATATCTTTCCGACCATCCAGATGGTCATTCAACCATAATGTGTTTGACACATTCTACGAATTCATTACTCATGTCGGATATGAAGTGTATCATCTGATACTACTCAGTTCTGAGTGATCCATTACTACTCCTATGAGAATCCTGACAATTATCACTATTGGTTAGATCCTGTTGATATCTGATATCACTTTTGGAAATCGAAAGCTTATGCTTTGCACCACCTAGGTTTTGAAACCTATTTAAATCTTAGAGAAATTGAAAATTTCATAATAATTGCCTGACACTAGTTGATTTCGTTCCACCCATCTCGGTCCCTACGAGAAGTCTTGTATAAGAATGTTTCCCTCTCACTTTTGAAACGATAAATTTTTCTATGCTGATCTGTCTTTCTTCGGATAGTTAACTTCGATTTTATTCCTTCAAGGAATTGGTTGATTGAGCATTCAAATATTGACAATTTCCCTTCTGTGTCTCACCTTTAACGTTGGCAACAATTTTGAACTCTCTACCATGATTACCGATTGTTAAACTCTCTACTATCACTATTACTCTGGAGACTCGTGTGTTACTTTCGTGATTGTGAAGTTTTCCTAGAACCCATCTCGTGCACCAATGAATGAACCTCATCTTGAGAGTTATTGGGCACCCTGAGTTTTCTGAATATAATTCCTGATTGAACCACCAAAATTTTTTTCCATCGGAGCAGGATTTGACTTGATAGCGAGAGATTGTCTAGTCACCAAGCGAAGATGTCTTTCAGATGTGTCCGGGATCAGACCAGTTGATTCGAGCAACCGGGAAGAGCAGCAACCGAAGACCAGAAAGTGAGTTTACCTAAGTGTATTTTCTGGACGTGTTTTAGTTTCGTTCGCGATAAAGAAGGATGGTGACTGGAGATAGCTGAACCGTATTACTGTTAGGAGCCAATATTCATCCTCCCTGAAACGACTACGTGTTTGTTTAATTTTAGAGCGCGAAGTTTCCTTCTGATGAATTGATTTTATTCTTGGAATCGCCTTCCGTATTCGTAAGGACTGCTATGACAATCAGGGACGCTAATAGTATTAGCTAAAGCCCTGACTGTTTTGTAAATTTGATAAATAATGTTTTCTCGTGAGTACTTGGACAAATGGTCATTGTATGACTTAATAGTACATTCGGAGACGAGGAAGAGCATGAAAATCATCTTTGCACCTTGTTAGTCATTTGTGCATACTGAGATATTGATATTTGTTGAGACAACGATGTTCTTAATTTAGGATACTTCTTAAAATTCCGCGAGCTTTGAAAGCTATCACCATATGGTCAAAACCAACAATAGAATGGAGAACTGAAATCCTTTAAACTCTGCCGAAGAATTCTGGAAGATGTTGCAACTGATGATACCATGGAGAAAATTCGTGAACAGATAGAAACAGCTTAGTTGAGAATGGAGTTCGGAAAAGCTAAAATTAGAAATTAGCTGCCATACCTTCAGGTGGAACAATCTTTGGGATAAATCAGAAAGAGACTCGGTTATATTCACTTACCGCACAGGAAGTTTCGGATGCATCAAAGACAATTAGAAACATATCAGAAGAATTATTTCCCTGCCTGACCTGGAGTTGACAACAACGGCGGCTACCCTGAAGAGTGAAGACATTCCTTACAAGGTAGAAGTGTTGGCGATGCAGAAGAAGAAATTTAGTCAAGATGGCGAACCTGGAGCTGATAAAGACATGCAGTCTAATTTTCCTATTCATCTTGGTTGTACTAAGATGAATTGAGAGCGGAAGCAGACTGGATGATGGAGAGATTCAAGGATCGTGCCAGAAATCAGCATTACTCCATCACATTCCAAGAAGAACTGTTGGAGGCTCGACGAACCAGACACAAGTTCTCGATTTTGGTTTCACTTTCCGATTGATGGACAAATGAAGACAGATTAACCGGACTTGAGAAGATTGGAGGTGTTGAATGGACGGAGTTTAGAAACAGACCTTTATGTTTGGAAGAATTGATTCTGGGAAGACCGAAGATTTTGATGACTAACTTCCAGTTCCGTTGATCCTCTTAGGCTTCGTTATATAGTAATAAGATTCTCTAATGATTCAAGTTCCCTAGTAGCATTTCAGTTTCGTGTTTCGTATGTTCGGTGATGGCTTTGTTTTGAGAGATTTTGGCAAATTGTGGAAGGTATGATGCTTGTGACGGCGTACTTCATTTCTGCTAGGAAACCTGGAATTCCGATACTCTTGCGAATAGTTTTGTTTTCCCTCCTGTCTATGACAATTGATCTTGTTGACCTTTGAGACTATAGAAGTACTAGGTGAATTAAGATAGGTGGTTTTGATTTCGACTTGAGATAAAGTATGACCATCATAAGGGCATATTTATACGATGCCGGTATTATGACGTCTGGCCAACGTGATAATACTTACATCATATAACGTGCACTTGTTGTGGGCATAGGATATCTTGGGGAGTACCTAAGAAGTTTAGAATTTGAATCTCCGTTGGATTATCCGTGATTAGTGAGACTTTAGGTTCATTCTACCTATGCGTATACTCTACTTTCGTTCGTTGGATATCTGGATGAGTTTGGACTCTCGTTTTCATTCTGTTGACCTCAGTTATAAATCTTGAATTCTTGTAAAACTCTTTACTGTCGATACAATTAATTTGATCTGAAATCTTGTTCGTATTCCATGTGAGCTTTCCGGAAGATTCGCTTATCGTCCATTTTAGGTTGCATGGACCTTTTGTTCTGAATCAATCTAATTTGTCTCTTTCTGCGGGAATTTGAACCCACTTCGTTTTGGTTTGAGTAATGAGAAATAAAGTTATTCAGTTCGTAAAGATTCTTTGGAGGAATCACCCATAGCGTGAGGCTACCTGGGAAACCGAAGAATCGACACGAGCTAGTTATCCGCATTTCGTGTTTTGATCCGGTACATCTTTGTTCGTTTTCCATTCTATTCTATTTCCGTCTCTTTGCAAATTTCGAGGACGAAATTTTTTGTAGGTCACGTATAAATCTCAAACACACACTCGATAGGACAAATAAGAGCTCGTACTACTACAATATATTATGCTACGTATGAGATGAATAAGCTAATAAGCACTACTAAATAAGATAAGAGAATAAGAAGAAGAGTAAGAAGAATGGTCGGATTTCACTTAATCAAACATTACACGGACAGAGCTTACGCATATAACATGAAAAACCAACAATGAGAATGTATCCCATGCCTTCTATTTATAGGCAATGGGAGGGGAATTATTCTAAGAATATCCCCTTTGCATGTGACTAGAATATTTTAACTCATGTGACCGGTCCATGGACTACTAATGGACCGGTCCAAAATTACAAACAATATAGTCCTAATAAACGTGCAACATTATAAATGAACAAGACTTGTAAATATTTAAAACATGTTCCTAACAATCTCCCCCTAAGTCTTGATCATCAATGTTGCTCGACGTCTTCTTTGCTTCTTGGGCTTCTGACGTCTTTATAATCTTTGATTCTTTGTTCTTGTTTTAATGATGATATGTTGTTGTCTCTATCTGCCAATCTCCAACGTCTTCTCGTCTTCTCCATCATGCTCATATGTCTTAGACTTGTTTTCTGCAACTTGTTCTCACTTTTCAATCTTAAAACTTGAGAAAGGTTGATGTGCTTGAACTTTTGACTTTACTATATCATATGTTGAACTTTTGATGTTTCTGAGTCTTTGAGAGAACATTTCTTCAAGATATGAACATGATGGAGTCTTGATGGTCGAACTCCAGCTCCTCAGCAGCAGCAGCAGCAACAGCAGCAACAGCACGAACCAACCGGTTCTTACAGGCTCGGACTTGAGATCATCAACAGCATAGTGTGAAGACTTTCTCAAATCCTAACCCAGACCGTTCTGAACCGGATTCCCTCGAAAGGGATTACACGGACACACCGAAGTGCACCCACGATTCAGTGAGTCGCTGGAGATCACCCCACGACTGTAGACCGTTTGGAGCAAACACTAAGCGTAACTCACAAGGAGTTACCGAAGTGACCTGCTGTCAGAGTTGTTTGATGTTGCTCTGGCAGGATTTCCATTCAATCATTGATAATCACAATTGTGACTTCTCTCATGAATGTTCTTGGCAGATTGCTAAGATCTGCGAAGGACACTTTCTTAATTTTACATCTGCTGCCCATGATGTAGAACAACAGAGTAATACTAAGTGTACCTAAGAGATCTTTTATGAATCTCATGGCTCTAGACTCAATCAGTGCACATTTGTTTGGTCATCGGAGGCATGGAGCAGATTGCCTCCTTTTCAATATCAACACTCTCGTAATGAGAAGTCGATAGATTATGAAGGGTTCTCCGTGTGAATGAAACAAATGTCTTTTGAGAGACACTTGAGTGGCTTAGAAGGTTTATTAGTGCGTCACTGGGTCCATGACGTCTTTAGTCTTCAATACCGGTGATGCTTATCAACCAGTAGATTATGAATTGAACCCGGTGTCTGCCCTAAGGTTGAACAAATGGAGGGCTATTTCTTTTCACCCTTTTCTTTACTTTTCTTTTTAATTCTTCAACCCCTTCTTTCTCCGTTCATTCATTTTCTCCTTTTGATATCATACCTAGGACTTTCTAGTTCTAAACTATTGGTATTGTCCTTGGGTAGATCCCTCCGGCTCTGGCGGATCATAGGACGGTTTTCCCTAACCTTAGTCACCTTGTAACTCCATGACTATCCTAATGATGCCATAAACCAAACCATTGAAAATCTCTCAAAGTGTCGATAATTGTAAAGACATTTTGTTGACACCTTGAGAATTTGATGATTTTCAGAAATACTCCCCCTTAACATGTGCTCATAAGTATTAAATTTTGAAATTTGCACATGCCGAAAAGAGTTGGCACTTTTTGAATTGATTGAATTTCAATGAACCTGATCTTTGCGAGACACGCTTACATCACCAGTTAAACTGGCTTGAAATTATTACCCGTCCAGATCAGATTCAAAGATTATCGCTCGAAATCGGTACATTCTACTCAGACACATCCTTTGCGAGACACGCTTACATCACCAGTTAAACTGGCTTGAAATTATTACCCGTCCGGGACATGTCCTTTCGACTACTGACTTTCCTATTCGTCAATTCAAGAGTCAATTATGAGTTTGAGCACACGAGATTCCAGCAAATGAGACATCATATTTTAATCATCTTTTTCTTCTCCCCTTCAAAAATAGCATACTCATGATGTTTTTGGAAAACGTTTATGATTAAAATATGCTGTTTTTGAGTTTTAGGGAAGAATTTCAAGAACATTTATAATTCTTTGAACAAAGATTATATTTTCAAATACTCCCCCTTAACAAGGGAATATTTGTCCTTATGAGCAGAATGTTTGAAAAACGTTGGAAAATATTCTGATTTTAATTCTGCTCATAAGTAAGAAGCTTTTGCTCCTTTTTCAGGATTGAGGCACTGAAGCGTACCTCAGGGTCCTTTCTTTGGGGTCCGGGTTGTACACTGTGATGTGTGCACAAACCGTAATGTACAGGCCAATTATGGAAAGAAGAATGATATGATGAAATTTTGATAATTGATTCTTACATCATCCACCTTTACCAAAAGTTGTGAACACTGGGTCAGTTCGCTGAAATAATCTGATGGCGAATGGTGGACGACCCCCAACATAGCTCTCTAGCCTCCTTATCTGATCCCTATGGTATAACCGTTCTTCCATCTTCCGAATAAATGCCTTGACTTGTCGCAGCTCCTTTGAATTCCATCTTCTTGATTTTTCCAACATTGAATCTCGAACTCTATTAGCTAACCCATCGCGTACACTCTTGAGGGTATCATCACAGAACTTGTGAATTTCATTGAATGCCATGAAGCGGTGAAAATCAGTTGTGCTTCTGTAGACGAACCCAAAGTTTGGACGATGTAGCATGGTGTACTGAGGATCCTTTTTGCTGTGTAAAAGGAACTGGGGTTCAACAAGATTAAGCTGAGTCTGATAACTTTCAACACCAAGCTGGAGATCTTCTACACGTTCTTTGATGATGGTTCTCCTGATGTAATGACAGAGGGAAGTACTAAGTGCATATCGAAGCTCGTTGGTCAGATGCTGCAATTTGCCTTGGACCTTCATCAGATACATGTCTTTGATATCATTTAGATTTAGATCAGGAAAATCCGCCTCAGAGAATTTGTAAAGATTGTTATCGATTCTTCTTACTGTGATCTCTTCAAGAAATATATAATCGCATCTTCTTGATCCACTCACATTGATGACGGCCATTATTCTGAGATCACTGTAAACTGGTTCTTTTGATTTCTGGAGGGCAAGTTTGTACTTGTACCAGCTTTGTCTTTTAGAGTACCAGTGATGAATCCCCAGCTCTACATCACGATCATATTTGATGAGCTTTTTAACAAACAGATGTTTGTTAATAGCTGCTTCTTCAATGGCTGATTGTGTGTAATGAGCGGCTGGTGTGAAAGTGATAGATGTAGCGTACTTTTTCGTCCCTTGAGCTCCATTCTTTAGAAGTTCCAGATCTTTGTTGAAGAACATTTGAAAGGGAATTTCCGAGTGATGGTGTCTTCGTATCACGGTCAGTGGCTTGGTCCAATCAGTGATGAATGGTTGATTCTTGCCAACTTTCCTGACGACGTCTGGACTAGCCCAGTCGAAGTCACTTGACATTGCCCGTGCAATGTTTTCAAGGTGATATTCGAGTTCTGCTGCGCTATTGGATTTGTTTTTCAGAAGAAGGAAAGCATCATTCTTAATCCGACGAAGTTCCTTTTTGGTCATCTTCTTAATATTAAGAGTTCTTTTAATTTCTTGAGTAACAGCAAAGGTGCTGTCTTCAACTCGGGAAGCTTCGTCTGTCTGAACTTGAGCACTTGCTAAATGATCGAACCATTCATTTCCTAACACATCCGTATCATTATCCAGCCATGTGACAACCGCTGGTCCAGTAGATGACTTTCTGCTGTGTGAAGGCTTGGACTTGGATGGTTTTGGTTTTGGTGATGATGATGGTGAATGAGGTTGATCATCGTGTGGCTGGAATTCCACATCTTCAGTTGTAAACTGCTCATGGTGATGTTCGGTTTCAGTGGGACCAGAGGATTGATGTTTAGGAGGTTGAGATGATGGTTTATGTCCAGTTGGCTCCTGAATGTGAATCCCTGACCCGCCTTTGTGTTTCTTTTGTTCGGGTTTAGGGTCCTGATCATCCTCATCATCTTCTCGAATGCGTTTTCCTTTGTTAGCAGTTTCCTTGCATGATTTCTTCTCAATATGTGCTTGAAGAGCCGCAATCAGGTTAATTTCTTCTGGAAAAGGAGAGGTGATTTCAAAGAGTCGGTCGAGAAGCACAAGCTCGATATATTCAGTGGTGAGTTCTGGAAGTGGTTTGGTGTTGGAAAAAGAAGAGACAGCTTCTTTGATCTTTTCGTCAAGTTGTGAATCAATATGTTCATTTATGTTTTGTTGAAGATCAGGAAGAAATTGCTTAACAAATTTCTTTGCCTTGCGTGTCATATGATCTTTGATGTTGAAACCAAGGAATTCATCTATCTGCTTCTTGCTTTCCTGCATTTCTTCCATTTGTTGAGACAACTTCTTGACTAAGTCTTCCATTTCAGCCAATTTAGTTGTAGCTTGGTTGTCTCGTTGTGCTTGTGCTCTCTTTACTGCCTTTTTAAGTTTCTTTGCTGCAGGAGTCACAACCTCAACTTTCGTAACATGGACGATTCTTCTCTTGCTCTTTCCTTTGTAGGCGTTAAGAATATTCTCAGAAACAGTTGCCTTTGATTTTGGTGATGAAGACCTCGAAGATGATGGAGTGAGTGAAGGAATTGGTTCATCAGATTGAGCAGTTGATTCCTTTTGAGGTAAGGGTGGAGGTGTAGGATTCTTAGGTGGTGATCCAGGAGGTGTCTTTGGTGAAGAAGCAGATGAGGGCTGAACTGATGGTTGTTCTTGCTGCTGTTGTGGGTTATGAACGACCATAGTCAGTTTAGATTCGTTTGTGTCCTTTGGAGGGGAAGGAGGAGGTGTTGGAGTGTGAGAACGAAGGTAGCTATCTGCTTCCAGGTTAGCTTGAGCCTCCTCCTTATGTTTCCTTTCTTCTTCCTGTTTAGCCACTTCCTCAAGATCTTTGGCTGCTTTAGTTGTTTGATCTCCCAGAATGTCTTTTTCTTCTTCTAAGTTCAAATCTTCATTATCATCATTACGTGTTTGTTCCTCGGGATTGTCATCAAACATAGAATCAGAAATATCATTATCAGATAAAACAATGTTGCTATCCTGATCTTTTTCCTTTTCCTCCTGAGTTGGTGCTCCCAAGTCGGGTTGATTAACCGAACTTGTTTGCTGTGAAGAGACCTTTGTTGATTCAGCTCCAGACCCACCGGGTTGATTAACCGGATCATCTTGGGTCAAAGCTTCTTTAGGAACAGTTTGTGATCCTCCAACTCCATGTGTTCTTTCATACTCCATCTATTGTTCCAATACTCTCTTTGCTCTACGCTCTTCATCTTCTTTAAGTGTTTTGAGACTCTGATTTTGTGCATTCTCATGAGAGATCTTATTGTGAAGTTCAGCCTCTTCTTCCGTCATAAAGACATGTTCTTCTTCGGATTCAGATGATTCAGAGTTTGATTATGTATCTTCATCAACGATTCTATTCGGTTCAGGTTTAGGCTGTGGTTTACTGGGTACTCTCCTTTTGATGAAAGTTGTTCTTGGAAGTTTTGCTTTTGGTTTAGAGACACTTGAGGCACTTCCTGTCTTTGTCTTACCTTTTGAATGAGTCTTTGAAGATCTAGATTCTTCAACCATCTTGGCAAGACCCACACGACGTACTCGGTATGCTTTGTCATAATCATGATAAGCTTTTGTTTCTTTGACCTCATCAGGCATCAAAAATTCTGGCAGCCTTGCACCTTGCTTTCGTGTGCTTTCTTTTGGGAAATAAACTTTGCTCAATGTTTTATCCATGCTATACTCATGAACTTCTTGATCTGTAGGACGCTTATCAAGGTCTTCATGTTGATCAAGTAGATAGCTGATAAGAACTTTGGTGTATCGAACAAATGGGATTTTCTTGGATGCTTTACGCATTAAGTACATTATATCATCCCAAATAAGAGCAGCAAAGTCAATAGGTTCTTGGTTTAGAAATCCCCACAAGACTTGAAGATGAGACAGTCTTGGATGCTCAAACCCACTATCTCTTCCAGTTATTGAATGTGTTATGATGAAGAAGATAGTCCTCCAGGGTTGAGGAATGTATCTAGCATTAACTTTGGAGATCGTGGTTAATGGTGTATCAGGTTGAACATCATAACCAATATCTTCCAGGAATTGCATGACCTCAGACTCTGAAGGTGTTGGGTGGAATCGGTTAGCAGCTTCAGGTGCCTCTGGAAGTTTCAAGGCTTTTCTGAGTGTAGCAGGTGTGACTCTGATTTTCTTCCGATCCAGTGTACAAGTAAAAGACTTGTCATCATTGCTTCTTGTGAAGGTATCCCAGAATTGATGAATATATAGCTCTGGAATAGTGTCTGAGCTGTCAAGAAGATCTCTGCATTTGTGAGCTTTGAGAATCTTTACAGCAATCTGACAACTGGGGTCGGAACACTTGATCTTGTCCAATTCTACCCGTGAATTGTTCTTCCCTATTTCCAGAGTATACCCACGAGGAAAGACTTCTTCTTTGGTGAGAGCAGGAAGTGGTTGTTGTTGGGAAGATGCCATTGATGTGTTTCTGAATCAACAACCATATACAAATATACAGAATGCATGTTTGTTAGAAAAAATTGTTAGCTTTTAAGAACAACACATAGCATCCTATTGTATTAATGATTGTTTGTTACATGCTTGGTCAAAGAATTTATCAAAAAACTAGCCAAATTCTATAAAATTTTGATTAATTTTGATAAGTATAAAGGATATACCTAAGGAAATTGATCAAAATTTTATATCAGATCACAACTGCGATAAATTATGTCAACTGCGATAATTATTGTCAACTGCGATAATTATGACAACTGCGATAATCATTCAATCAAGATAAGTATCTTAATTGAAATAATTATCCAACTGCGATAATCATCTCAACTGCGATAATCATCCCAACTGCGATAATTAGCTCAACTGAGATAATTAGCCCAACTGCGATAATTATCCAACTGCGATAATTATGCCAATCACGATAATTAAGTCAATCAAGATAAAATCTTAATTGCGATAATTATCCCAACTGCGATAATTATCCCAACTGCGATAACTATCCCAACTGCGATAATTTTGGCCAACTTCGATAAACTCTTATACAAGAGTTTACGAGCACTTTTGACGATGAACATTCACTTAAATCGTTATCGTGATTCATTATAATGCATGATTTGTATCCACAGAGTTTCACAAACAATTTGAATGACATTTATGGACATTTTGGCTAAGTTATAACAAAAACGAACCATAATTATGCATAAATCAAAACTGCTAGTGTTCATGTTCTTGATAAACCCTAAAATTCAATCGATTCACTTAAAGTGTTTCTGGGTACAATCCAATCATGGCATTATTCAATTAAACATCAAACAACATCTTTCCAATCAACAGATTACATAATAATACATTCACAAAGTTTTCCCCAAATCGTTGCTTAAACCCTAAAATTCGATTAGACTAATTTGTGGTTTCTGGGTGTAAGTAAGCATGCAATATAGGTTAACTAACATTGTAAAAGCATTATCGTACAATCATTTTACACTCAAACACTCTAAATCCAAAATCCTCATTTTAACGCAATACCCTAGAACTAACTTTAACAATTTTGAATGTTCGAACCGTTGGATCATGATATCGTTCAAAACCATCTTTTATAATAGCATACTAAACATAAGATCACTCACAAATTTTGAAAATCTTGAGCGGATTTGCAGATTTAATGATAGCCGTTGATGATGGTGGGTGGGGTGAATTAAATTCGGTTGGTGAAGTTGGCAGATGTAATAACTGCGGTTATTAATTTTACTTGACTTTTATATCTACCAATTTAACTTTGCATGTTTTACTCATTTAGCCCCCTAACCTTGATTATTTTGAACACTAAGTCCTAAACCACCATCAAGCTAACACTTAGTCTCACTTTTGTACATTAAAGGCACACAAGTTTGTTATCTTAAACTCTCATCACCAAATTGCACAACAATTTCTGAAAAATATGCAAGTACAATTTAAAACTTGTGGAAAAATGATGTCTCCCCCTCAACACGTGTTCAAAAATAATTAGTGACATATATAAAAAAAATGAACAAAGTGTTGGATAAGGGATTGTACTTGCATTTTTTATTTTTTTTATTTTTTTCACTTATATATATTTACAAAGATAGTTTGGATATTTGACTCATTTATTTGTTTTGAAGAAAATTTGTCAGTTCTTGAGGAGTCAGACATCGCATTCCAATTTGATGAACCAATTTCACAAAACGATCATGAGGTAAGGCTTTCGTGAAAAGATCCGCCAATTGGTGTTCCGTTCCCACGAAATACAACTCAACGGTACCCTGCTCCACATGCTCCTTGATGAAGTGATATCTGAGAGCGATGTGTTTGGACTTGGAATGTTGCACAGTGTTGCAGGAGATAGCGATGGCACTTTTGGAGTCACAGTACATCGGAATTTTGTTGAATACGTAACCATAATCCATCAGTTGTGATAGCATCCAAATGATTTGAGCAAAACAGGCAGACATGGCTATATACTCTGATTCCGTGGATGAAAGAGACGTACAATCTTGCTTCTTGGACTGCCAGGACACCAGTTTATCACCTAGGAATTGAACACCACCATATGTGCTCTTTCTTGTATCAATACATCCCGCATGATCCGCATCTGAAAAAGCAGTTAGTGCAAAACCAGAATCCTTTGGATACCAGATCCCCAAATGAATGGTTCCCTTGATGTATCTAAGGATTCTTTTAACAGCAGATAAATGTCTTTCTGTTGGGTTAGATTGATAGCGTGAACACAGGTATGTGGCAAATACAACATCCGGTCTGCTAGCGGTGAGATACATAAGAGACCCAATTATACTACGATAATTTGTAGGATCAATGGGTTTCCCATGTATGTCAGCATCTAGCTTCGGGGATGAGGAAGACATAGGGGTGTTATAGGTGTCACTAGTTGTCATGCCATGCTTTTTTAATATCTCGTGTGCATATTTGGACTGACTCAAGAATATACCACGAGGTGATTGGTGAACTTGTAATCCTAGAAAAAAGTTTAATTCACCGATCATGGACATCTCAAAGTTTTGTTTCATAAGTTTTGCAAAAGCGTTTGAGTACTTTTTATGGGTAGACCCAAAAATGATGTCATCCACATAAATTTGTACGATGAGAATGTCTTCCCCGTGTTTTTGTATAAACAGAGTCGGGTCCACAGATCCTTTAGTAAAATGATTAGCAAGCAAGAATGCAGCAAGTTTATCGTACCATGCCCTCGGGACTTGTTTAAGGCCGTAGAGAGCTTTCTTAAGCCTGTAAACGTGTTGTGGATGTTCTGGATCGACGAAGCCTTCTGGTTGTGAAACATACACCTCTTCACGAAGTTGTCCGTTCAGGAATGCTGTCTTCACGTCCATTTGGTAAACTGTGATGTTCTTATGAGCCGCGTACGCCAGAAACATTCGCACTGCTTCAAGCCTAGCCACTGGAGCAAAAGATTCCTCGAAATCAATTCCCTCTTCTTGGCTATACCCTTTAGCAACCAACCGAGACTTGTTACGAATAACCGTTCCTTCTGCATCCAGCTTATTTTTCCAAATCCATTTTAAACCCACAACATACACTCCATCTGGTTTTTCAACGAGTTCCCAGACTTCCAATCTTTTGAACTGATCCAACTCCTCTTGCATCGATTCAATCCAATTGTCATAAGTCATGGCCTCTTTGATATTTTTCGGTTCAGCTTGACAGACGGTTAGAGCATAAATGCAGGTTTCACCATCTGTGTGGAGTTTTTGTCGTGTCATAACTGGTTTATCTGGATTGCCAATCACATTAACTAACAGATGATCCCTTGTCCATTTATGAGTCGATGGGTAGTGTTGAATGTTGTGATGATGATATGACGGGTCCATGTTGCTCGAGGATGATTCTTCGGTATCTGGAACGGTTGGTGGTGGAGCAAATGGATTAAAGAAGGCGTTCCCGTCATATCCTGATGGTGTTGGAACATTGTTAGAAATGGGGGATGAATCTTCAACTGCTGGTTGAGGTGTTTTCTCCATTGATGATGATGGTTCAAGTTGTGGTGCATCGGTAGCAACTACGGTAGAGGTAGATGCTGATGGATCAGGTGCTTGTTGTATGACATGTTGAGCAGCGGAACTGGTGGAAGCATCTGATGCACGAGTAACACGAACGTCATCAAACATTGGTGCAAACAAATCTTCCAGATCCTTCTTGTTGAAAGGTAGGGGTGCAGCCGAAGATTCAGGGAAGTTTAGACGGTTGTGAGCGGGTTCTAAGCGGTTTTGCTCAGAAGCCATTTCAGTGAGTTCATCAAAATTAGCGTGTATGGTTTCTTGAATATCCCCAGTCCGACGATTCCAAATTCGGTATCCCTTGGAGTTCTCACAGTATCCTACAAATATCCCAATATCTGCTTTAGCCTTAAGTTTACCAAGATCATCTTTATCATTCTTCGGATAACACAATGCTCCAAAGACATGAAAATAGTTGATGTTTGGTTTTCTTCCTTGTATAAGCTCATATGGTGTTTTGCTGTGTCTTTTGTTGATCATGGCACGATTCTGAGTATAACAAGCAGTGTTGACAGCTTCAGCCCAAAGATAATCCGGTAATTGAGCATTGATCAACATAGTTCGAGCTGCTTCCACGAGCGTACGGTTTCGTCTTTCAACTACACCATTTTGTTCTGGAGTGCGAGCTATTGAAGTCTGATGAACAATACCATGTTTCTCAGTGAATTCCCGAATGATTTGATTCTTAAATTCAGTCCCGTTGTCTGTTATGATGATGCGGACGTGTGTTGCGGACTTGAACTTGAATCTTGGTGAGAAACGTGATGAGGATAGAAGGAACTTGATCTTTAGTCCGAAGAAAATAGACCCAAGTCCATCTTGAGTAATCATCTACTATTACCAGAATATACTTCTTCCCGTTAATACTCTGAACTCGCATCGGACCACACAAATCCATATGAAGCAGTTGTAGGACATGATCTGTGCTGTGTTCTGTTTTGGGAGGAAAATGAGCACGGTGACTTTTCCCTTGTTCACACGCAGAACACAAGTGATCCTTGGCATATCTGAATTTAGGTAGACCGTCAACTAATTTCTTCTTGGCAAGGTCAGTGATGGTTTTAAAATTGAGATGAGACAATCTTTTGTGCCATAACCAAGCCTTTGTGGGATGAGCCTTGGAGAGTAAACAAATAGGAGTAGAAGCTGTCATGCCTTCAAGTGAGATAGTATACAGACTGGTGCCGTGTTTCCCTTTCATGAGATCGTTCCCTTGAAGATCACGAATAAAGCAAGTTTTCTCCCTGAATGCTACTTCCAAGTCTCCATCGCAGAATTGTCCCACGAAGAATAAATTATGACCAAGGCCTTCAACATAATACACACGGCTGATTTCGATGTTCCCATTAATGTAATCCCCATAGCCCATAATTGCAGCGAAGTGATCATTCCCGAATCTGACCGTTCCGATAAACTTAGCAATAAAGTTTTGAAGAAGTTTGAGATTGCCGGTCATGTGTCGGGAGCACCCGCTATCAACAATCCAAAGGACGATTTGAATTACCTGCATCACAAACATTGGAAACAGGTGGAGATTTGATAACGGTTGGATCCGCTGGGTTAGTAACACAAGAGGTTAGTACTTTAGGTAACCATTTAAAACCAAAAGTGTTTTGTAACCAACGTTGCCAGGTCCAACTAGTCTCTGCCTTTTTCCTAATGTATGCACTAGGTAACTTTGTAGTCTTGGATTTGGGCTTTTCCATATTCTTCTCAGAAACATCTAGTGGGGGCATTCCTAAAATGGACTTTTTACTGGTTTTAAGCCTAGAGGAAGCGCCACTATTTCGTTTCTCTCTTTTAGTCAGCAAAGTTTTAGCAACACATTTTGTATGATCACCAGATAGTATGCTATTACGACAAAAAACACAAGTAGCATCAACCAAAACATCTTCATTAACATTTAAAGATTCAGCATTTGTTACATCAATCTTAGAACTAGACTCAGATAAGTGCAATTCTATTCCTGATGTTACATTTGTCTTATTCAAACTACTAGCTGGAACTTCTTCAGACTTAGATAACTCCTTCCTAGGTTTCTTGACTCTAAGCTTCCTCTGTTTCTTGTGAGTCTTGGAATGGCTGACCTTAGGTGTGGTTTCTAGTCCTGTGGAAGTACAAGTAGCTGAATTAGTGGTTACATCAGATGCTTGGGTATGTTCTTTGTCTACTACATACATCCCTGGGGCAATCTTATGAGTGTTTGTTTTGCCTGTGTCTAAAACTCTGATTTTCTTCTTCAAATCAATAATGATGTGTTGAAACTCTTGATTTTGTGAATCTAATTTTCGATTGAGGCGGACTGTGTCATTTCGGTTTTGAAGAATTTCCTCCAGTTCCTTTTCATTTTCAAACAGTTTAATTCTTAAGAAAGCTTTTGTTTCCTTAAACTTTTCAGGAACATGACTATTTTGAAATGATAAAGTCGCTAAAAGATGCTGAAATTTAAGTTCAAATTCAACACTCTGTTTTTGACACCAGTCAAGCCGTTTTTGAAGATTAAAAGCTTTGTTTTCCACATCATTATTGAGCTGTCGAAGAATCTCATTCTCATGTTCCAGATTATCAATCTCCATACGCAACATCTTACTATCCACAGCATGATCATTCACAAGTACAGCATTACCAGATTCATAGAGCGAATTCATAATCACAGACACTACGTCATAACACAAAACCTTTTCCAAGAGTCGATCATTTTCTTTTGCTAAAAATTTCCTTTGAAGTTTTTGACGTTGAACCTTGTCATCTTTAGCTTTGAAAATGGTTTGCATAGATGCTACTTCCGTTTGTAACTCCTCTTCCCATTTTGTTGCGCATTTCTTCAGATTTCTGACATGAGAAAGAATTTTCTTTTGAAGAATCTCTTTCTTTTCTTTTTGAACAGGAGAAAGAAAAGAAGAGACAGGAATTTGAGAACTAAACTCAATTTCATTCTCCAAAAGAGAAATGTCGTCCATAAATGTCTTAAAATATCGAAGAACCCGACATTTTGGAGGCATTTGTGGATCAGCAAGATCCTCTGTCAGACAATCTTTGAAATGTGCAGCAGTCGTGGGGACAGAAGTTATAGACGAAGGAGCACTTATGTTTGTGTATGTTAACGTTTGTTCTGGATGATCCTTAGGAGGGACAAATGATTTGCTCAAATGAGGTCGTGCATTATAATCATAATGTATCTTTGAAAATTTTGTTTGTGAATCTGATCGACCCTCAATCTTGTTTTTCAGAAAATCAGTTTCTTCATCAACAGAATACATAACAACACGTTGAAAGGTATCATCTTACAGAAATGTTGCATTGTATAACTTGGGATTGTCTTTGAGTGCTTTGTGTAAATTTCGGGGTGTGTCACTGCCAAGTGCAAAACTTACTCCTTTAGGACTCGGTTTCACAACATTCTTTTGAATTTGCGTTACAGAATTACCCATTTTATACACAATGTTTTGAAATTCTTTGAGTTTGGTTTCCAAATCCAGAATTTGATCAAGATAGGAGTCAACACATTTCCTAGTGGCTTGTTTTTCTTCAAGAAGATCCTTCTGAGATGTTGAAAGCTCAGATTGAGTTTTTAACAACTCAGAAGTTAAAGCATTGTAACACCCCGACCCGACAAGGGTAAAGATGTCACAAGTACATGGTTTCACATCAGATCATACATAACATCCATAATTAAACAGCGGAAATACAATGTAACATGAGACAGAAAATACATGAATTACAAAACATAATACAAATGAAGAATAATCCAACAAAAACAAGGCTTCACTCGTGAACACTCTTCCCAAATCCATAACCCAGCTCCTAGCTTAATACCTGCCGCGGGAAAAGAAACGCGGCTGAGCTACACGAGCTCAGTGAACAGATATAACGGTAACAAATAATAATCATGAAATAGGGAAACACGAAAGAAACCATACGTGATATAATGATGAGATAAATAAAGGAAGAAACAAACGTGACATAGAAGCAGATAAGAAAAGATAGGAAGGTCATACAGAGATATTAGAAGGTATAGAAAGTACATGAATAATAATGAAGTAGGAAATAGCATGCAGAGATATCAGGAGTATAGAGTTGTACCATGAATACTGATGAGTAGAATAAAAGTCCCAACTAGCCCAAATATAACCAACCCAGTACAGAATAAGTCCAAAGTTCCATAAAGCCCAACATGCCCAAGCCCAGTCCAGAAATCCCATGAGGCCCAACATACCATGCCCATACAGAAATAAGTCCAGAAACATATCATGGGTGTCATGAGGGTAAGGGTCAGAAGTCCATGAGGTCTAGTGATACAGAAATCCTCTACGAGACCAGAAACATGAACATGAAATCATAATCATACCGCCATGCAGAGAGATGTTCCTCTCGCTAATCCCAGAAATCATGAATGGAGTAGCTAGCTCCCAGAGTGTGAAAGACGTGTATCGCACACACCATCAGTCACCATGAATAACATAACATAACTTGACATAACTTGTACATGAACAAATCTAGGATGCATCCATACGCCCCAGGTGGCCATAATCTGCCTCTACGTAAACATAACATGCAGGGACGGGACAGGTCATCACTCTCCTGCCCTAGAGTCATGCCATCGGTGCATCGACTGACATGGACATGAAACCCTCATGCCTAGTGAGTGGCTCGTAGTATCAAACTGTGGGTCAAGGTCAAGTATCATGAATCATATTTTAAGTTTACTTGCATAGGTCATTATCTTGTTTCATAAGTTCATAATCATGGTTCATAATCATGGTTCATAAGCATGGTTCATAAGCATGGTTCATAAGCAAAGGTTCGTGAATGAAAGGTTCATAATCATAAGAGGTTCAATATCAGAAAGGTCATAACAGAAGGGTCATGTCAAAGGTTCATAACATCATGAAAGAAACCAGAAAGGTTCACAAAATCAAAGAACATGACAGTGAATCAGAAATCAGAAATGAGACGAAGGCACCCTATTAAAGAAGGGCAGAATATCTGTACCTTAGTGATCAAGCAAGAATGGCAGACACAGAAAAGAACCAAAACTTCTCCTCCTTGACACCTAGAGGAGTAGAGACAGAATTACTAAGGATTCCATGTTCATATTAAGTAACTTTCTATTTTTAGCAGGTTTCCATTTTTAGAAAGTTTCCATATTTAGAAAGTTGGATCAACATTCTTAGTTAAATCATTATTTCTGGAATTAGGGTATCTCTTATCACATTTACATATTAGGTCCTTAAGAATTCACAATTTACACTTTATACCCTTTAGTTTCAAAAGTTACACTTAAGACCCTTAATTTATCAAAGTTTCACAATGGTCACTCATTTTATCATATTATAAGAATGTATCCTCAATTTTACAGAATTTACACAATAGGTCCCTCTAGTTTACAAAGTTACATATTTAGTCCTTTAATTTATAATTTCAACTTTATATTATTAATAATTACATATTAACCCATTAAATCACCAAATTTACACATAACCCCCTGAATAGATTAAATTACTCAAAACAGCCCCAAGTTTCAAAAATTACAAGTTTAGTCCCTCTATTTAATAATTTTATAATTCGAGCCATAATAAAACCCTAAAAACATTTTAACCCTCTAAAATACAAAAATGACATTAGACCCCTTCCTTTTATATTTTTCCCAGCAAGTACTTGATCTAAATTAAGTTTTAAAACTGACCCACAAGTTTTAGAAATTACAAAACCTACCCTAAACTTTTAAAAACCCACGATATGACTTTTATCTTTACACAAATCAAACCCTAACCTAACCAACTCATTTACTAATCATTACTCTTCATTAATGGCCAAGAATAAACCCTAATTCATATACAAACACCCTAGCTCGATCGATTTACAATTTTCCCAAAGTTTTTCTTTTATTCTTTTTAATTTCTTTAAAATCGGTAAAACTAAATAAATCAAGAATAATTATTTTAGGCCTTAACAATTCGAAATATAATTTTTCCCAGATTAGTATGATCATATGGAGTCCAAATAAAATAAATATGAAGCCTCAAAAATTCGAATTGAATTATTTAGGGTTTATACACGTTTTTAAGATTTAATTCACAAATAATTGTTAGATCATGCATGGATCGACTTTTACATTTTATTTGGTGTTCATAACATATATAGGGTCTGAGAAAAATACCAAATCAAGATTCGAACGTGTAGAACGAGACGCACGATTTAATATGTACGCGAATAGCCAAAATGCACCATAAATCACCACGACTTCAAAAACGATCTAAAAATCATGAAACCAATTTTCACAGGTCACATATGATGTGAGGAACACCATAAAAATAAGAAACGAATTTTCCAAGATCGAATTAATCAAAAATGAAATTATTACCTTTCGGGTTTAATTAAACAAGAATTTTCGAAAACCTTTGAATCCGGCCACCACAATTCGAAGTATTATTTTTCTAGGACTCTTGAGACCCTTAAGAACACAGGAAAAATGGTGCCTTATTTCCAGAAATTCGGATGGATGCTTGGAGAATTATTTGGTGATTTAGGGTTCAATCGGCTTGGAGGAATTTTGGGGAAAAATATGTGTGTGATAAAAATATGGTGATAGCCGATTTTTAGAGGGATAATGGACCCTAAATTTCGGGATTTAGTCAAAGGAATTATTAGCAATCAATAGCAATTTTAATGTCCTTAATTTTCCTTTTAATTTCCTAATATAAATACATAACTTTTGAATTTAAATTAAATTAGGCGCCCAAGGGTACTTTGGTAATTTTCATGGCTTGAATAAATGTTAAATGAAGTTGTTAAAATTATTTGGGACCATAACTTATGCATTGCCAGAAGTTTGGAAATTATTTGGTGCTTTACGTATGTTTTATTTAAGTTTTAAATTCCCAAGGGCAATTTGGTCATTTTACATGTTATAGAATTTCAGGTATTACAACTTCTTCCCCACTAACAAAAAAAAATTTCGTCCTCGAAATTTGCAGGGACATAGAGGAGCGAACATGACAGAAATGAGACAGAACATGCCGGATCAGATAAGCGTTACTTGCAGCAGATTTGGAATAGTTTAGCAGAATGGATCTTAACGTAAGATGACGGAGATAAACAGATGGAGTAAATTCTCTTAAGGTAGAGCAAAATGAAGTACATACTTGGTGTCTTCCATCGGATCATGATCATAAAATACTCAAAACAAATCAAGCCAAAATCTCAGAATTCAACTTGGAATGGAATTATTAGATCAAAATCCAAAATATTCGTACGAAAATCAAGAGAAAGTCAATGCGTCACAAACGGAAAGGAAACATGCGTATCAAATCATTCAAACAAACAGAAGGAAACAAATCATGCAGGCGATCTCTTCAGGCTGAGGCAGGAGTCGCATCGGCAGGGTTCTTCTTGTCATCCTCGAGGTTGTCCACGTTGCGGGGCTGGATTCGTACCACTCCATTCTCCTCAATGAAGTTGGGGCACTTGCCTGCGTACCGAATGACCGCTCCATCTTTGTAGATCACCTGGGTGGAGTACTCTAGCACTTCTGCTCCATCTTTGTTCACTATAGTCAGCTCCTCCTCGATATAACACGGCCATATACTAGCAGGAATTAACCTCCTCTTTGCCGTTCTCCATATCTTCCCAATCTTCCTGTTGCCGGTGGGATAAACGATAGTCCATCGTTGCTTTTTCCGTGCGGAGTACTCTCGAGCGCGCGTGGACACCATCTACACGATTAGCAGAACGATCAGAAGGAGTATATTGATGACAAAATAGAATACGAAAGGTGTCGACATGAGCAAGTGGGATAACAGAAACAACGGAAGAGAGTGCGCGGACGGAAACCTAATGTCTACCCAGATCCTCACAGGTCAAATGGCCTAAGCCGAAGGTTTTCGGGTGCCTGTAGTCTCTGATACCATAAATTGTAACACCCCGACCCGACAAGGGTAAAGATGTCACAAGTACATGGTTTCACATCAGATCATACATAACATCCATAATTAAACAGCGGAAATACAATGTAACATGAGACAGAAAATACATGAATTACAAAACATAATACAAATGAAGAATAATCCAACAAAAACAAGGCTTCACTCGTGAACACTCTTCCCAAATCCATAACCCAGCTCCTAGCTTAATACCTGCCGCGGGAAAAGAAACGCGGCTGAGCTACACGAGCTCAGTGAACAGATATAACGGTAACAAATAATAATCATGAAATAGGGAAACACGAAAGAAACCATACGTGATATAATGATGAGATAAATAAAGGAAGAAACAAACGTGACATAGTAGCAGATAAGAAAAGATAGGAAGGTCATACAGAGATATTAGAAGGTATAGAAAAGTACATGAATAATAATGAAGTAGGAAATAGCATGCAGAGATATCAGGAGTATAGAGTTGTACCATGAATACTGATGAGTAGAATAAAAGTCCCAACTAGCCCAAATATAACCAACCCAGTACAGGATAAGTCCAAAGTTCCATAAAGCCCAACATGCCCAAGCCCAGTCCAGAAATCCCATGAGGCCCAACATATTATGCCCATACAGAAATAAGTCCAGAAACATATCATGGGTGTCATGAGGGTAAGGGTCAGAAGTCCATGAGGTCTAGTGATACAGAAATCCTCTACGAGACCAGAAACATGAACATGAAATCATAATCATACCGCCATGCAGAGAGATGTTCCTCTCGCTAATCCCAGAAATCATGAATGGAGTAGCTAGCTCCCAGAGTGTGAAAGACGTGTATCGCACACACCATCAGTCACCATGAATAACATAACATAACTTGACATAACTTGTACATGAACAAATCTAGGATGCATCCATACGCCCCAGGTGGCCATAATCTGCCTCTACGTAAACATAACATGCAGGGACGGGACAGGTCATCACTCTCCTGCCCTAGAGTCATGCCATCGGTGCATCGACTGACATGGACATGAAACCCTCATGCCTAGTGAGTGGCTCGTAGTATCAAACTGTGGGTCAAGGTCAAGTATCATGAATCATATTTTAAGTTTACTTGCATAGGTCATTATCTTGTTTCATAAGTTCATAATCATGGTTCATAATCATGGTTCATAAGCATGGTTCATAAGCATGGTTCATAAGCAAAGGTTCGTGAATGAAAGGTTCATAATCATAAGAGGTTCAATATCAGAAAGGTCATAACAGAAGGGTCATGTCAAAGGTTCATAACATCATGAAAGAAACCAGAAAGGTTCACAAAATCAAAGAACATGACAGTGAATCAGAAATCAGAAATGAGACGAAGGCACCCTATTAAAGAAGGGCAGAATATCTGTACCTTAGTGATCAAGCAAGAATGGCAGACACAGAAAAGAACCAAAACTTCTCCTCCTTGACACCTAGAGGAGTAGAGACAGAATTACTAAGGATTCCATGTTCATATTAAGTAACTTTCTATTTTTAGCAGGTTTCCATTTTTAGAAAGTTTCCATATTTAGAAAGTTGGATCAACATTCTTAGTTAAATCATTATTTCTGGAATTAGGGTATCTCTTATCACATTTACATATTAGGTCCTTAAGAATTCACAATTAACACTTTATACCCTTTAGTTTCAAAAGTTACACTTAAGACCCTTAATTTATCAAAGTTTCACAATGGTCACTCATTTTATCATATTATAAGAATGTATCCTCAATTTTACAGAATTTACACAATAGGTCCCTCTAGTTTACAAAGTTACATATTTAGTCCTTTAATTTATAATTTCAACTTTATATTATTAATAATTACATATTAACCCATTAAATCACCAAATTTACACATAACCCCCTGAATAGATTAAATTACTCAAAACAGCCCCAAGTTTCAAAAATTACAAGTTTAGTCCCTCTATTTAATAATTTTATAATTCGAGCCATAATAAAACCCTAAAAACATTTTAACCCTCTAAAATACAAAAATGACATTAGACCCCTTCCTTTTATATTTTTCCCAGCAAGTACTTGATCTAAATTAAGTTTTAAAACTGACCCACAAGTTTTAGAAATTACAAAACCTACCCTAAACTTTTAAAAACCCACGATATGACTTTTATCTTTACACAAATCAAACCCTAACCTAACCAATTCATTTACTAATCATTACTCTTCATTAATGGCCAAGAATAAACCCTAATTCATATACAAACACCCTAGCTCGATCGATTTACAATTTTCCCAAAGTTTTTCTTTTATTCTTTTTAATTTCTTTAAAATCGGTAAAACTAAATAAATCAAGAATAATTATTTTAGGCCTTAACAATTCGAAATATAATTTTTCCCAGATTAGTATGATCATATGGAGTCCAAATAAAATAAATATGAAGCCTCAAAAATTCGAATTGAATTATTTAGGGTTTATACACGTTTTTAAGATTTAATTCACAAATAATTGTTAGATCATGCATGGATCGACTTTTACATTTTATTTGGTGTTCATAACATATATAGGGTCTGAGAAAAATACCAAATCAAGATTCGAACGTGTAGAACGAGACGCACGATTTAATATGTACGCGAATAGCCAAAATGCACCATAAATCACCACGACTTCAAAAACGATCTAAAAATCATGAAACCAATTTTCACAGGTCACATATGATGTGAGGAACACCATAAAAATAAGAAACGAATTTTCCAAGATCGAATTAATCAAAAATGAAATTATTACCTTTCGGGTTTAATTAAACAAGAATTTTCGAAAACCTTTGAATCCGGCCACCACAATTCGAAGTATTATTTTTCTAGGACTCTTGAGACCCTTAAGAACACAGGAAAAATGGTGCCTTATTTCCAGAAATTCGGATGGATGCTTGGAGAATTATTTGGTGATTTAGGGTTCAATCGGCTTGGAGGAATTTTGGGGAAAAATATGTGTGTGATAAAAATATGGTGATAGCCGATTTTTAGAGGGATAATGGACCCTAAATTTCGGGATTTAGTCAAAGGAATTATTAGCAATCAATAGAAATTTTTTAATGTCCTTAATTTTCCTTTTAATTTCCTAATATAAATACATAACTTTTGAATTTAAATTAAATTAGGCGCCCAAGGGTACTTTGGTAATTTTCATGGCTTGAATAAATGTTAAATGAAGTTGTTAAAATTATTTGGGACCATAACTTATGCATTGCCAGAAGTTTGGAAATTATTTGGTGCTTTACGTATGTTTTATTTAAGTTTTAAATTCCCAAGGGCAATTTGGTCATTTTACATGTTATAGAATTTCAGAAGTTACAAGCATCAATTTGTTTTTTGAATTCAAATTGATCTTTTTCTTTTTGTGAGAAAAGCTCAGCTTTGGCAATGGTTAGCTCACGTACTTGACTTTCTAAATTTTGAACCTTTACGTATTCTTGTTGAAAAGCTATTTCAAAACCTTTTTCACGTTTATCTTGTTTTAGATATCCCGAAAGTTGTTGTTGGTAGCACTCATTATCCTTTGTTAACAATGCAATTTTATCTTTAAGCTTCTGATTGATGTCATTGCATTTTTCTATTTGTGACTGGGTGGTCAATAACAAGGCCTGTATCTCCGAATCTTGATCAGTCAAAGGATCTGTTTGATCAAGATGATCACAATTGTCATCATCAATGAGATCATCAAATGAAACAACGGTATTATCATCATCAAATGATACGACCGTGTTTATTTGATCATCGGATGGTGATGAGAATGAATCATGTTGATCAAACATTTCATTTGTAGATGAAGATGCAGCTGGTAAAGCAATTTCATGGATGAGACATGTAGGATCAGGTACCTGAGAAAGACCATCGGTATCATATACCGGGCCTGACTCGGACAGATTCATTTCTTGCATATTAGCCATAAGCATGACTACAGCATTTGCCTCTAGATCTTCCATTTCATCATCTGATTCCACATTAGCCATAAAACTTTGATCATTCTGAGTTAACCTTCCAGCATCTTTTTCATCTTTGAGTGCCATCAAAAGAGCCTCTTTGTGATAAGCACTGCCCATTGTTCTTGGCTTCGGACAAGCATTTGCCATGTGACCGTTCCCTCCACAGTTATAACATGTGATAGACGTATTTGCAATGCCTCTCTGAACATTCCCAACAGTCGAATTTCCTCTCTGATCATTCCCCATACTGTTTCTGTTTGCCCCTGCAGTATTAAACCTATTTCCTCCTGACTGAACCCTTTGAGTACCATATCCATGATTTCCCGAACCATATCTGCCTGAAGCCCTGTTTCGAATTTCTACTCTGCCATCATTAACAACTGCCTGATTCCTGGTATTTGAAGATGAACGAAGACGGTTGTTGGATTTGGTGAATCTGCCAAATGCGTTAGCAATCAATCCAAATGCTTCATTAAGAGAGTTGAAGGCATCCTCTTCTTCATCATAATCTGCATTTGAGTACAGCATTGAATCGGTGTTGTTGTATGGAACCAGCTGGTTATCAGAGTATTGTTGTGATGCTTCATAAGGAATGATTTGATTATGAGGTTGGGGTGGAGGACTTGGTTGAAACGATGAGTGGCCAAATTCTTGGTGTGGTAAAGAGAAGTTAGATTGAGCAACGAGAGCAAGTGAATTTGATGTTGGTGCGGGTGTGAAACCTCCTCGTGCTGCAATTTCTTTATCCACTTCTGATTGATGTTGTCTGAGGTAATCATACATGAGTCCATATTTGACATCACCAATTTTCTTTGTCTGCCTTACAAAAGTTGCATACTTCTGCCATTCAGGACCAAGACATCCAAGGAATTTGGAGTTGACAGCAATCTTTGGTAACTTTATATCATGACGATCAAGGTCATTGATGATGTTGGTGAAACGGTGGTAGTAAGATTCAATGGTTTCCCCTGGTTCCATTATGAAGTGAGTGTACTCCATATATAACTTGGACTCAAGATCTTCTTGGTTTAACTCTGTTCCTTCCATGAGAAGATGAACATGTTCCCACATATCTTTGGCTGTCTTTTGAGCATCAATACTTCGGTAGATAGGATTGGGAATTCCTTGAAGTATGAAAGACATAGCCAATTGGTTTGCTTCTTGTTGTAGTGTTTGCTCAGTTGTGTAGTTGGCAACCGGAGTAGGTGTGGATGTTTCTTCTCTCTCTGAAGTTGCTGGAACAACAGTAGCTGGAATAGGATAGGGTCCTTCTTCAATTACTTTCTTGAGGTATTGACCATGAGGTTTTTTGAGTTCAACGAATCTGAGGAATCTACTAGCCCATTGCACGTAGTTACCCGGAGTTAGCATTGGTGGAGTTTCTTGACTTCCAGCTTCATGACGTGATTGCTGACTACTAATTGCCTCACACATCTTGTTAAACCAATGAGGTTCCCTGGAGTAGGATGAATAATTCTGCAGTTGTTGATTCTGTTGCATGATTTGTTGTGGGGACACTTGTGGTGGAGAGAGAAATTGATGTTGTTGTACGAATGCTTGTTGTTGTTGATACTGAGGGTGAAATTGCTGTTGTTGTTGTGGATGTTGCTGTAGCTGGTAGTAGTAATTGAAATGAGGTGGTTGAGACATATCTGGATCTTTTAAGATAATTAAGATATGTGTTGATGATGTATGTTAAGTTGGTTTTAAAATCTAAAGATTTTGTCCAAATGCGATAAAGTACTGTTCACCAAATGCGATAAGACAGTTCACCAAGTGCGATAACCAAGTGCAATATGACAGTTCACCAAGTACGATAAGATCAGTTCACCAAATGCGATAAGGACAAGACACCAAGTGCGATAACCTTCAATAGCGATAACGAAAGTTGAAAGTGCGATAAAACTATCAAGTGCGATAAATAATGACAATTTAAATATGTTATCTTAAAGTGCGATAATTTATAGCAAACTGCGATAAAATATCCAACAGCGATAAGATAATATATCAAACTGCGATGATTTATGGCAAGTGCGATAAATTTATCACAAATCCAAGTTCGATAAATTCTCAACTCTTGTACAAGAGAAGAGAAGCAACTAAGTCGAAGTATTACTACTTTCTAATACAAGAAAGTACAATACTGAGTCCCAAATGCGATAATTGAAGATCTCCCAAATGCGATGAAACCCTAATCTATCTTGATTCGAACTGCGATAGAACCCTTAGTTATCTTTCAACTGCGATGAAACCCTTATTTATCTTGATTGCCAAATGCGATGAAATCCTTCAAATGCGATGAAACCCTAACTTGTCGAAGTTCACTCAGAAACCAAAACTAGCACTTTTCATCAACTTTTCCAATACGCTAATAATACGGATTACACCAAATCGTCCAAATAACCAATAAACCCGATTGTTTTTGACCTTAAACGATTAGTAATCAAAAGATTTAAGAAAGATTAAACTTTTTAACGTAGAAAATATGAAGATTAGTGAAAGTTTAATGATCGTAAAGCTACTATTTCAATACAAACGAGAGTTTCACGTTAAATTTGAACAAAAACCTTACAAAATCTATAAAACCAACGTAAATAATGATACTAATTACTCAAACACACGATCCTAATTATCCCTTGGCGTATGATACCACTTGTAGGTCACGTATAAATCTCAAACACACACTCGATAGGACAAATAAGAGCTCGTACTACTACAATATATTATGCTACGTATGAGATGAATAAGCTAATAAGCACTACTAAATAAGATAAGAGAATAAGAAGAAGAGTAAGAAGAATGGTCGGATTTCACTTAATCAAACATTACACGGACAGAGCTTACGCATATAACATGAAAAACCAACAATGAGAATGTATCCCATGCCTTCTATTTATAGGCAATGGGAGGGGAATTATTCTAAGAATATTCCCTTTGCATGTGACTAGAATATTTTAACTCATGTGACCGGTCCATGGACTACTAATGGACCGGTCCAAAATTACAAACAATATAGTCCTAATAAACGTGCAACATTATAAATGAACAAGACTTGTAAATATTTAAAACATGTTCCTAACATTTTTTCTTTTAGAGGGGAAGAAGTTGTAAAACTCAAAAACTTAGCATAATATTAAATGACTAAAATGCCCCTAAATTTTGAACTTTAAGAAATTATGAAAATTTTATATAAGAGACATCAATTTGTACATTAACCAAATATATGTTATAATCTAGTTACCTAATGAAATTAAACTACAAATAAAAACATTATGTTATAATGACAATGTACAAAAAAATAATCTTGTGCACCTAACTAAGTCTAGTCGATCCATGTGGTGTCATAAGTCTCAAAATTTCGGCCCATGTACAAGATTGGAAGACAAAATCACACTTTAATGTTAAGATATCATCTCCTAAAAATTTGGCATTCCCCTATTTACTCCTAATCACATTACAACGGTTTCCACAAGGATTTGATAACCGAAATTCCCTAACCCTACTCTCCCTATCTCACTTATACGGTACAAAGAAATCTCACAAAACCCTAGTCTTTCAATAAAAACTTTCTGCTGCCTCTTTGCTTCTTGCTGCTGTCGATCTAAGTAAAACCAAAAAGGAGAGCTTAATTCTGTTCTTGTTTCATTCGCGTCTATAAGGTAATCTTGTCCTTGTCACAAACAATCCATTCGAAATTACATAAGCCTTAATTCGATCCATTGTTTTGTTTCTGCTGCTGTTCGAACCAGAAAAGAAGGAAGAAAAGAGGAGTTGTGGTGATTCGATCTTAGTTGTTCGTGTTATTCGTGTTCTTGTCTTCGAGGGTATTGTATCATCCCTTTTCCCTCGTTCGATTCTCGTTGTTTTTGTCAAATTATTAACGCATATGATGATGAAAGAATGTGTCACATAAAATAACAACCATAAAACCCTAAAAACTCTAATGTGAAAATCGAACCAGGTTTATTATGATTTTAAATTGTTTTGATTAGGTTTAGATCTGTTATAATTAGATATAAATATGATATACAATCATCTAAAATTGTTTTGTGTCATGAATTGAAGATTTGAATGATAAAAACTTTAAGTATATGCTTGAAACCTAAAAACTGCTAATGGTCTGGAACTATATGAGACTTTGAACGACTATATAAAAATAATGGTAACGTGTATATGGATGGTTTTTGAGTCTAGAACTAAATTCAGGAAAATAGATTTCTGGATAAATTAATCTTGTAATTTTTAGAGGTCGGGAAGGCTACTTTTTGATTTTTGGAAAATTAAGTGTCTAACTGGATTTGTAAGTCTGGAAAAACAGTCCGGGTTTTTGATTTATCATTTACAAACTATGTCGAATTAGAAAGTTTCCTTTGAACTGGGTACTATTTCATATGTCTAATAATTACTGGAATTTTTTTAGATTTTTATAAATTATTTTGATGGGGTTTTGAACTGCACACTTTTCGTATGTTAAATCTGAATAGAAATCTGGACGATATGGATAAAGGGATTTTTAAACTATAGTTATACGACTTAATAAAATCTGGGAAAATTATGTAAAGTACTTAAGACATCTGGGTACGTGTGTGAATTTTTGGGGATTTTATTTCGGAGTTCTTATACGATTAATAAATTCTATGAAACAGGTCCAGTTCATGTGTAAAATCTGTTAAAAAGGGGTAAAAGATATTTAAAAGGTGTTAAGTGTTTATTTTCTATACTAAAGGGGTTTAAATGGTCATTTTCCGAAAACTAAAGGATTTAACTTGTGAAAACATGTAACTTGATAATATTTATATTTTATACCCCTATCTTATCATAACGACATTATGAACCCGAAACTTATGTAAATGACATCTAGAACCTTAAGATACTAGTATGGTCATCTTTAATACTTTAAGTTGATAAAAGAGAATGATAATAACTAAAGTTACTAAAAATAGAAAGTTACTTAAAATGGAAAGACAACTGAAAATCCTTTTGAACTTCTGTCTTCTACTCCCTTAGGTTCGAGGAAGGAGTAAATTGATCCTTGTCATTTGCTATCCTTGTGTTCTACAATTAAGGTACAGATATTCTGCCCTTCTTGTAAGGTGCCTTCTTTCTCTTAATCTCTTGTATTGACTCGTTTAGGATTTCCATAAGCCATTGCTATGTTCCCCTACACTTTGGTTCGTTTGTTTGATTCATTTTGACCTTGATGTTCGATATGACCCATTTTTGCTTTGAGCCTCTATAATGATCCATTTGATATTCGTTCGTTACCTTGTTATATATCAGTATTCGAATCACATTCGAAGGTTCATTTGATTTTGGTAATTGAATGTGAAAACCTTTTTAATTATGACATGAAAATGTTTTGAGAAAAATCAGTTGTTTTAAAAGAATGATTATGAATGGTGATATGATACTAATTTTTTTTATATATGACAGTTGTTAACTTTTGTGAAAATTAGTCTTAAAGAATGTTCTTATGAAAAACCGCTTTAAAAGATTATTTTATGAAAACTATTCTGAAAGATCATTTTATTGAAAATCCGTTATTAAAGGAATGCTTTAAATGAACTTTTGACAAGAATCTCTAAAATGAACTTTTGCTAAGAACTTTAATTATGAACCTGTGAAATCCTTTTCTGGACCATTTGATATAGTCCTTATAATCTGAACTTAACTTGATATAAAACCTAATTTGATAAGCTTTGATTTGAACCTTGACTTTTATTGCTGAACTATTTGACATGAACCTTTTGCCATGTACCCTTAAGATATAACTTTTGATTATTTGATAGTACGCCTGACCTTTGATCTACAGTTTGATATTACGATCCAATCACTAGGCATGAGGGTTTCATGTCCATGTCATTGACGCACCTCTGACATGACTCTAGGGCAGGAGAGTGATGACCTGTTCCGTCCCTTGTTTATTATTTGCTATGGCCATTATAATTATGATTATTGATTTTTCTGCGGGGGCGTATGGGTGCATCCTAGATTTGACCTGTTATCTGTATATGTTATTTGTGTATTGTTATATTTATCTGGTGACTGATGGTGTGTGCGATACACGTCTTTCACATATCTGGGAGCTAGCTACTCTATTTGGTTACATTTGAGATGATGTGATTTGGTTTGTTTCTGGGCTCGTGGTGGATTGCTGATCCTTTTATTTCTTTTTATTTCCTTTCTTTTCATTCCATCCTTATCATATTCTTTGCTTATGACTTATATATCCCAATGCACTAAACTATACATGTTCATTTTCTTTTGCTTTCGTTTTCGTTCTATATATCTGTTCACTGGGCTTTTTAAGCTCAGCCGCGTTTTCTTTTCCCGCGGCAGGTTTTAGTTGGAAGCTGGGTATGAGTGAAGAGACTTTTGGACTTTGAAGACCTTGATAGTTATTCTGAAGTAGAGACTAATAGAAGGATTTGCATTGAAGACTTAGTATTTAGTTTTGTTTCCTTGTTAGCCTTGTATTTCAGTATTTCATTTGTAATCTTTGAGAACTCTTGTATTACTAATGAATGTATGCTTTGTTTGATCTGATATGAAACCATTAATGTGATACTTCTACCCTTGCCGGGTTAGGGTGTTACAAATAGCAATATTGCTACTGAACTGCTCCCAAGCAGTCTTTTTAGGACTTAAACAACTTAAAAGAGTATGTATCAAAAATCTCCATTGAGGTGAGAAACATCCTTTTTGAAAAGTTAATTTATGTTCAGATGTATCATACCCCATTTTGGTAAGTTCTTCCCATATTTCAGTATTTAGCATAGTGTGGATACCATCTGAGTCTTCTAATTTAAGATGTCTCCTAATTATAGACTCGGTAACAACAAACTTAACACCATCTACTTCAGAATGAATTTCTATGTCTCCGTCATCACTTGTCAAGACAGATGAATTCTGCCAGAACTGTGTGATGTGCGAGACATAAAGAGTAGGAGAAACGGTTAGAGCATACCTTATATGAGAGTGGTTGAGAAAGTCCACAATCTCATAAAACTTTGGTCCATCTCCTTGCTCTGTTTTCTCTAAGAACGCAACCTGGTTGTGACGCTTAACAAATTCCAAATTAGCCATTCTTCTTGGTAAATTTTAGTAAACAGCTGTGAATAGTAATAATTTTGAGTGAAAAGATAGAAGATGAAAGAAAAATTGAGATTTTATGGAGAGTTGTAGGGTTTCAATTGACCGACTTAAAGAATATGGTAACTTTTATTTTAGAATAAGAATATAATAGAATAAAATTTAAAATATCTATAAGAGGATCCCTCGAAATCCGTAATTCAATCAGTAAAAATCGCAACAAACCGCCAACGGCTAGTTTTTACCCCAAAATTAATTACTGACACGTTAGTCATAACGGCTAGTTGAACCGTACCAATTTTTTTAACTAACAGTACCAACTGTTGAAAAAATATATTGTGAGCCGTATGAACTTATTGAAAAGAATTTTAAAATACCATGGCTCAAACATAGTTTTTAGCAAACTATCAGCTATCAACGGATTTGTTATGTCTTTACCAATAGCCGTTTGCTTTGGACTAGTCAACTCTTCACATTTAGATATGGTGAGCTGATAACCATACAATTTTTGGTAAATTGTCAACCATCAACGGATTTGATTAGTCTTTACCAGATACCGTTTGCTCTGGACTAGTTGGTTCTTATGTGGGTTAGACATGGTGAACCAATTACCATTTGTTGTATGCAAAGATCACATACTAATCTCCAGAACACCATTTAGTCCAAAACATCAAGCATTCATAATCCCTTGGTGTTTTCCCTCCAATCCTGCAATTGTTAGTCCAAAAACAAAGAAACAAGCCACAAAGAACTTGTCTCACAATATAAAAGCATATGACTAACAATGCACATTACAAGGAAAATTAATTTCCTTGTGGAACCCAAGCCAAAACAGACTTAGGCTTTCCTCTTGCATCAACATAATTCATTCTTTTCAAAACAATCTTAGCACCATTGGGTTTAATAGGTCTCCATACCCAACATGCTGATGCATTCACTCCAGTACCCATATTTCCCTTAGCAGTGTTTTTATTCATACCAGTACCAACTACTCTGCTAGCAGTTGGAACTGCTGGCTTGGTAGTTGTCACCTTTGGTTTCCAAACTTGGTTTTTCACCACTGCTTTCTCATAAAAAGTTCTTTTACCAGTTTTGTATGATGGTTTAAAAATAGTTATTGCATTTTGAACTGGTGGCCTTGGGTGAATTGTTCTCATAGGTCTGACAGTCTGAACTGCTGGTCTAGCAGTTTGAACTGCTTTAGGTCCAGACCTTAAAAGAACTGATCTAGGTATCATTCTATCATTTCTAGAAAAAGATTGATTTCTTGCTATGCTCAACCTATGATTTGTATATCCAGATACCCATTTATCACAAAAATCTGCAAGATGGTCAAAGCTACCACAAGAGTAACAAGCTTTCCTATAGCAGACAAAATCCTCCCCTAATTGGTGAGATTTGAGGTCATTCCAATTCCTTTGGCTACCTCTTGGCTTGTTTGTGGTTTTATATATTTCTGCATACCTAACTGTTGGTCTAAAAGGTTTGGCATTTGATCTAGGCCTAACAGTCTCAGGTTTAACCATCTTTGGAACTTTTGGTTCCTCCACTTTAGCACTAACAGGCTTAACCACAGCCTGATCATCCTCATCATCAGAAGTCCATTCCTCAATGGTTGGAGCATCTGAGTCCTTAGCTGAGGACCTATCAGAAGACACCTTGTCCTCAGATAGTGATTTATCACTTGCACTTTCATACACAGGTTTGTCAACTACATCCTTCTTGGGTTGAGGACCATAGTTAAGCACAGGTAATTAAAATTCTGGAAGTCTTGTGTGTTCTAAGTCTATGCCTGGGGGTGTTAGAATTCCTCTATAGGGAGGTGGAACTGACTTATAACCTAGGCCTGACTTAGCTTTATTAAGGATCTGACACTCAATTATCTTTTGAACACCTTTTGACGTGTATTCTAGTGTGTCTACACTCATCTAAATGTTCTCCTTGGCTTTCTTAACCTGTTCTAGCTCATGTTTTAACACAGTAATTTCATTCTCTTTAAACATTAAGTCTCTCTTAACAATAATTATATTATCAGAAAACTTAGACTCATTACTTTTATAATGAACAATTTGTTCTTCTAACACAGCTAAAGCTCTCTTATGATTTGCTAAGCTAAAAGCAGTTTCAACTAGCTCTTTTCTCTGATTCTCATATCTTGTCTTAAGTGTTTCTAGATCTTTTAAAGCTTCACAAGATTTAGAACATTTTGAAATTTATACCTCAGAATCTGAGAATGCCATGAGAGCAACTTCTGTAGTTGCTTCTGCTTCCTCCTCTGCAATGTAGCTCCAGTCAAATCCTAAGCCATCAATGGCAACCATGGCTTTCGAGCTTGAATCAGTAACCTCCACAACCCTTGATTTGTTTCCATATCCTCTGCTCTTTCCATCTTGTTGGCTTGGTAATCTGCACTCCCTTGAATAATGACCTTTCTTGTGGCAGTTGAAACACTCAATCTTGGACTTGTCATACCCTGCAACATCATTGCTGTTTATGACAATCTTCTTGCCAGTCTTCTTCAAGAATCTCCTAGCTCTCAAGCTGAGAAGAGAGAGCTGCCACTTGATATCCATCTCTTCAATATCATCTTCATCAATCTCTTGAAGATCTGAATGAGTCAACATACTTCCATTGTCCTGAGTAGTCAAGAAAGCACAATAAGTATCTTCATTCAAAAGTTCACTAGTACTGCTTGAGGTGCTAGCAGTACCAAGGTTTGCACTAGCAGTACCAACTGCTCCAGCAACTTGCACTTCTTCATCTGGACTTGAGGTACTGGGAGTTGATACAAAGGCCAAATTCCCTGAGCTTGAGCTTGAGCTTGAGCTTGATCCAGCAGACTTCTTAATATCATGTTCAACTATCTTGAAGTTGCTATAAAGGTCCATCAGACTCATTGTGTCTATGTCTGGTTTGTTTTTCCAAACAACTACATGCATTGCCCAGTCTGAAGGTAGACTTCTTAGGAATTTTGAGTTGAGATCTTCCTGAGGCATCTCAATTCCTAGTACAGCAAGTTGACTCACCAGCTTTTGAAGCCTATTGAACATATGATCCAACGACTCATTGCTTGTTGCTGTAAAGTTCTCAAACTGATGCTTGAGAAGAGTCTTCTGAGATTTCTTGGTGGCTTCATTCCCACCATATCTTGCAACAATAGCTTCAAAAAGGGTTTTAGCACACTTAAACTTGCTAAAATTCAACAACTGATCATTGGGAATAGTCATCAGAAGCAAACTTCTAGCCTTAACATCATTCTTGTGCCTTGCCTTCTCTTCAGTAGTGGTTGGCTTTGTCTGCACATTAGTCTCAGATTTTCCTTCAACAACAGTTGTTGTTGTTACGGGTGTAAAGGAGTTTCCTTCTTCAATGATCTCCTAAAGAGTATAATCTTGAACTTGGAAGAACTGCTAAATACGAAGTCTCCACATGTCGAACTCATTAGGTTTAAGCATAGGAAGCTTAGCAGCAATGTTAGTTGTGGTTGGTGTTGTTTCCATGTCCATCTTTGTTCTTCTCGGATCTTCTAAATCTAAGTATCAGCAACCTGGCTCTGATACCACTTGACCGGATCTACACACACGCCTTGTGTTAGATGTGATACTAAGAATTATACGTAGTCTAGCAAGCAGAATTTACTAGCTAGCACTTAGAAGACTTTATGTGTTTGTGTTTTATATGGTTTGAATGTAACAATGAATGAACACAGAATAATAAACTTCAACTTCAACGATTCAATATTATTAGAAAAATAATACGAGTGATCTCCTATCACTAGGGTTTACAACCTTGAATCTTAACTACACAATACGTATGAACTCTTATCGTATATTCTAAACGTTAACCTAGGCAATCCTTTTATAGACCAAGGATTCCTTCACAAGATAACTATCATTCTAATCGTATAAGATATACACAATATCTTTTCCATATTTATCTACTTACACGTTTACAAAATAATAATAAGCAGTACAAATATTTCTTTCATAACCATACTAACTACTCTTATTATCAACCGTACTAACTTCTCTTATTTAGCCGTACTAACTGCTCTTATTATCAACTGTACTAACTTCTTAAGCTTAATTCCCAATAGTAAGCAATCTGGTAACATACTATTCGATCTTCTTCTTCCATCGATTTGTGAGTTTTGATTTTTGGTTGATTTTGACAATCTTTTACTTCTGACATTTCCATGGGAGCTAACAAATCTTTTGTTGCTTTCTTCACTTACTCGTTTATACCTAAATGAAGGAATTAAGTTTCACTTTCGCTTCTTCTCTTTTCTAGAAGTACACTTCAGTCCCTATAAAGTTACGAGACAATATTAGAGATTAGTTACCCGTCCCTAAGTCCGTGTACATAGGTTTAAGCTAGGGTGGAAATGAGCTAAGACACGAGATCGGATTGATAAAAGCACGAAACAATCCGAGCCTAGTCCAGGGCTTATTATATAATGGAGTTCGAGCTTGACCTTTAAAATCAGCTAGGCTTGCGATTGGTGAGCCCAAACGACCCCTAAAAAAACATGTACATGTAACTATTTATAAACGAGTGTTTTGTTCGACTTATATAGCGGGCTTATAGCTTATTTGGCTTTTGGCTTATGTTTCATAACCTCACTTTTTGTGGCTTATTTTGAAACTTTTCAGCTTATATAAGTTTATTATGTCACAATAAACTTACATAAGCTGAAAAGCTTTAAAATAAGCCACAAAAAGTGAGCTTATGAAACATAAGCCCAAAACCAAATAAGCCATAAGGCCGCTATATAAGCCGAAACAAACACCCGAGCTCAAAAATAAATAAACGTGTTCACGCTTAGTGTGGCGTTATTTTGTTTAACTCGTCAAAAAACATCTCAAAATCAACATCCACAATAAAAAGATTTAATTCACAAACAACATTAAATAAAAACATGGAAAATCTAAAGTAGATCATATTACTAACCACACACATAAACCCTTATAAGAAACCCATAATTTATTGATAGGATTTGGCTGGCGAATGGGGCGACGCAGTTTTATAAATGTTGGTGGTTGAGCGGCCCTTTTTATAGTCGAAGGGTAAACTAGATGTGTGTTCGATTTTAGTGGTGGTGGTAGTGGCTGAAATTACAGGTAGTGGCGGGATGATACCTGTGATTAGGGTTGTGGTTTTGGTTGTGGTAGTGGTAGTGGTGATTGGTGAGGGTGTTGGTGTGATTAGTGAGAGAAAGTAGGTTTGAGTATTGGTGGAAAATAAATATTCATTTGAGGCAGGGCTGAGCAAACCACCCGAATTGACCGGACCGGACCGGACCGACCACATTCGGTCCGGACTTCGGTCTCGGCTTTTGGGCTAATTCGGTCTCGGTTTTGGTTGTAACAATTCGCATTTCAGGTTAATTTCTATTCCCGAAAATTTTACTATTTATTTTTACTATTCACTGTCACTATTCATACCCAAAATTTTTATTTTATATTCTCGTAAGTTAAACTATTTTAATGATAATTCGAGAGTTTGACACTCGTCGGATCATTTCTGCAAAAATCACGAAACCGTGTCTGAGATTTACGTTTAGGTTTAAACGTCATTCTAGCATCCCGATATGTCCATAAAACATTGTAAACAATAGAAATATGAATTTCTCACATTTTACGACAATTCCACAAGTTTTGGAATTTTACGTTTTCCAGTTCAGCGTTTTACGCGAATTACGCGTTTTAGACCCGCGTTTCCAGTTTTAATAGCGTTTAAGCAACCCGATGGAACTTACCACTCATTTTATGTTTTATTATGGAGTATAATGATAAGTTAAATCATTCCTATAAGTTTCATATTTTTACGATACCCGGTTTTACGTTTCGTGACCTAACAACTTACAGTTAGCGATTAACGGAACCAAAACTAACTCCATAAATAGGATAATACCAAAAACTAACCAAGTCATCTACCCTAGCCTTGCAAACCGCCTCTTAGGGGGGGGGTTCATCCCTTGTGTGTCTTGATCTCAAGCTTTGTACCCTAGGATCATTCCATGTGCTAAACTTCTCATGTAAGCCTTTGAAAAAGTCTTGCAACAAACCTCCTCAATGCACCTTCCTAGGGACTTTCCTAACCTCCTCAACTCACTATAAAAACCCTTCTCTCCCCCTCTTCTTGCCGTCCCATATCACAAGCACAAACACTCTCATTAGTTAGTTTCCAACTTCAAGAATTTCAACTAGTTTCAAGCTCCAAGTGAACTTCATCTCAAACACTTGCAAGTTTATGTGATCTTCTTGAATTGAAATACATTAAAGTCACTAAACACCTCAACACCAATTCCTTCAAGAACACAAAAGTGTAGAAGGATTGCCAAAGTGAAGAGAAACTTGCTAAATCAAAGTCCTATCCTTGTTCTTAATTTCCTTTCCTTAGAAAGCCAAAAGTTGTAAGAAACCCTAACACAATTTCTTGCTCAATATCATTTTCATGCTTCTTATGCTTCATTTATACTATATATGGTCTTTGTGTTATGTTCATGATGTATAAAAACCCTTAAAACAAGTTAAGAACACTATATGTTAACCTATGTTAAGTAATCAAGGAAACTAGTGACTTATATTAGGAAACATGACAAAAATGGTATAAACATGATATTGTACAAATTACCTACTGTAATAGAGGACTTCACAAGGAAAACATAGCAATTTGAATCATCGAAAACGAGTACACGAGTCAAAAGTTATGGCCAAAAGAAGTTAGCGAAACTAAAAACCCGAATCTGCCTAATTACATTCTGATCAAAGCCACGGCAAGGCCACGGCTAAGACCTTAAGGCTTTCTAAGCCGAAAACATTAACTAAAGTTTTAGTTATAACGAAACCAACCAATTTGGATCTACTCCATCGATAGACCATAAGATTTTGCTAGTAATATCACATCCGTACTAGACTTAATGAACTTATAAAGATAACAATCTTCATTCAAAATAAACTTTCCTAAGTTTATTCAACTTTCGGACATGTAACGTTTAAAGACCAAAAACATATATTTTCTATCGAATACTACAACACTAGGGAGCTTCATGTGAGGGGTTTCATTTGGGTAAACGGATCGACGAGTTGCTGGATTTACGAATTAAAGTGTCCTAGCTCTTCGAACGTTTACTACATGACCTCTAAATTATGATGGCCCGAATGGTAGTACGAGATATACAAACTTTACATGTTTCATAAACCATCGTTATACAAACTACCTACATGACACACTAAGTAACTACATCATGAACAATATGCAAGACATATATATGCACATCTTGTATTCTTAGACATTATTCCAACCTAAATCGCAACATTCTATTGTAGGTTGCACTTAGAGGTTTCCCGGCTTATCCATCGAACTCATTAAGGCACTAAGACACCATCCAACTCACGGTGAGTTCATAGCCCCACCTTCTATTACTTAATTGATTTACAAACCCTTGGGGGGAATACATACTATTTTTAACCAAACACAATGCTTTGAAATTGTATGCTATCTGATTGTTTTATTATCACTAAGTACCATCCTTTCCAATCATAGGCCCCATATCATGAACCATTTAATCACTAGGAATAGTGAGTGCGAGTATTGTGAATAGGCCTATTGGGATTGACGAATCCTGTTTGTATTGACCGATTAGGCAAATAAACGCACTATATTTGAGACTTAGGTATGTCGGCAAAGTACCTACCGGGGCAACAAATCCACCGATTGATATTGGTACACGTTAACGTATTGGTTGCATGAGTTTAGTGTATAATATTAACCGTTTTGTTTTCCAACCATGAGTGTGAGATCGTAAATCACACTACCAACATATTGTGTTCAACTCCATAACAAACTCTATGAATATCACTCAACCTTTGTGTTGACAGTTTTAAGCATGTATTTGAGGTGCATAATGATCAAGGATGGCACGGAGGGGCACGGACTCAATCAAGAAGGCTATAACTTATTTTATCATTCAAAAAGACATCAAATGACTTTATATTGATGTATTTTGTAAACATGGAACCTTTTGGGACCTATCTTGTAAACTCTGATATATTATTTGAATGATAAATCCTTTTTAAAACGACTCAGTTAGAGATCATTTTCTATTATTATGACTGTTGTGCCGTCGAGTAACACCCAGTTTGAATTCCGCTGCATCTTTGAATTGGGGGTGTTACAGATTGGTACCAGAGCCATGGTTGTAGAGAAACAGGTCTAAACGAGACCTAAACTATAACCACCTTTACAAACAAAAACATTTTATAGCCTTCCGCTCTTCGTACCTTCCATCCTTCAGATGATCATGGACTTGTTAGACATTGTATACTACACAAACATGTTATCATATTGATATATGTACCCTTAGCACATTTGAGCATTTCACATAAGCATGTTATGCTATGCAAACATATTAACATATTGATACATACACACTTGTCATATTTTGAGCACTTCCCGTAAGCTTTATATTTATTCTGACATCATAATCTTTATTGTAGACATCATGTCTGTACCTCCATCACCCGATCACATTCCCGCTATGCCCGCTCACTTACCGTTTCTTCCCGAACTCAATGATCCCTATCTTGAAGCACTTGATTATGACAATGAGGAAGAACCTTATGAGGATATAGTCAGTGACCAAGAGGAAGAAATGGAAGAAGATCCGGACGAAGATCCCGAAATGGACATAGACGAGGAAGAAGAAGAGGAACTACCAGTGGTACGACCACTATCACCATTAACATCACCACCCTTATCTCCGTAACCTCCTCCGAATCTAATCATAATACTCCCACTCGAGGTCCAAAGTCCACTTATGAGATCGGCGGATCATCCAAAATCACACCTACATTCATAAATTCTGCCCAATACGATGTATACTACTTGAAACAAGGCCTCGACCTAACTCTACATAAACTTCAAAACATGGCACGCCAAATGAATGACTATGAACCCAAGGTTACTGCAGCCAGAATGGAAGCCGTTAATGCACGTCAACGCCTCGATTTGTTTATCCTTGATATGAGCTATGTGAAGGAAGACTTGACTCTTGTTGGGGATATAGTCTTGGATCCCTTAACCGGCTTGGATTATGTCAAAAATAGACTTATACGAGTAGAAAAAGCTCAAGTCCAAGACGCGGCCCAAATTCACACGCTACAACACCACCTAACGGCAGCAGAGATCCGACTGGATGTTGCCAACTTTGACCGATACCAACTCAAGAATGAGTTGTATGTCATGCAACAAAGGTTACATCAAAGGGAAGTCGATGAGATTCGCCCGAATGATAGTGTGGATGTGCTAACCACTTATGGAAACACCGATCCGTCTGAATCCTCCAACTAGAAGTAGACTAGTGTTATAGTTATCTTTTGTACTACTAAACTGAGTAGATTCAGTTAGTAAACTCTGTAAAATCCATGTAATAGCTAGCAGTAGTAAAACGTTGTAATTACTAAACTGAAAGTATCAGTTAGTAAATTTTGAAGAAGCTTGTAATAGGTTTCGATTTTGTAATCAATCAACGTTATATGAATAAAACTCTTGCTTTGTATTATCATGTGTTATAATCTAAACCTCCAACATAATTATTCTATCATTTCCATCAAAAATCATGCTTATTCTACCAACTCTATACTTATGACATACCTTTTATATAATAGCATCATGGCGCCAAAGAAGAAGACACCACCAACAATGACACAAACCGCCATCAACAAACTAGTTAAAGATAGTGTGAAAGCCGCACTTGAAGCTGAACGCGCAGCCGTAGCTGCAGCAGCTGCTGAAGCTGCTCTGAATAACACAGCCAACCCTAACACTGAAGGACCAAACCCAACTGGCCTTCCAGTGATAAATGTGGATTCGGTACCTAAGGGCTGCACATTCAAGGACTATTTGAACTGCAGACCCACTAATTTCAAGGGTACTGAAGGAGCCATAGGATTGACCCGCTGGTTTGAAAAATGTGAGTCAGTATTTTCAATCAGCAAATGTATCGAGGGGGATAAGGTTAAATATGTCACCAGTACACTGCTGGACGAGGCATTATCATGGTGGAACTCGGTATCTCAACCAATAGGCATTGAAACTGCTTATAAGATTTCTTGGGATAATTTGAAGAACATGATGATCGAAGAATACTGCCCCCGCAGTGAAATTCAGAAGTTAGAAGTGGAATTCTGGAATCTTGTTGTTAAAGTAAATGACATCCTAACTTACAACCGTCGATTCCAAGAATTGAGGATACTATGTCCAACAATGGTTTCAACAACTGAGAAACTATTGGAAAGATATATCTGGGGACTCCCACCAAGCATACAAGGGAACGTGACTGCATCCGCTCCCAAGGCACTTGATGAAGCTATGCGATTGGCTCGCAATCTCACGGATCAAGTGGTGCGAACGGGAGCTACCCGAAAGCAAAACCTCAACAACAACACCACTACCACCAACAACTTCAACTACGATAACAACAATAACAATAGAAACAACAACAATAAGCGAGCATGGGATGGTAGCCGTGGAGGCAACAACAACAAAAACAACCCAACTCGAAACAACAATCATCATAACCAGCAAAACAAAAGACAATAAGCCACAACGGCTTATGTTGCTGCACCAACCGGAGGTAGATATACTGGGACCTAACCACAATGCCCTCAGTGCAACTATCATCATGTAGGTCCCTGCCCCGCCAAGTGCAACAAGTGTCAAAAGCCGGGACATCTTGCCAAGGATTGTAAAAGCAGAGCCGTGGCTACTGGAGCTAACACTCAGCCAATAGTTACATGTTTTGGGTGTGGCGAAAAAGGACACTTCAAGAACAACTGTCCTCAAAACCATGGTCAACAAGGCGGAGGTGCTCGTGGTAGAGCCTACGTCATGGGCAACGGTGAACCACAACAGGACCCGAATGTGGTTACTGGTACGTTCTCACTCAATAACATTCCTGTTAAAGTCTTATTCGATTCTGGTGCTGATATGAGCTTTTTATCTACTAAAATTGTGCCTTTACTTGGTATCACACCAATCACTCTAAACACAAATTATAGTATTGAACTAGCTAACGGTAACTTAGTAAATACTAATACCGTAATCCCAGACTGTACCCTTAATCTCCTAGACCACCCATTTAACATCAACCTCATGCCAATCGAACTTGGAAGTTTTGATGTAGTCATCGGCATGGATTGGCTATCTAAACATCAAGCTAACATCATCTGTGGTGAAAGGGTTGTTCACATTCCTTGTAACAATGAAACTTTGGTCATCTGTGGTGATCAAAGTGGAACCCGATTAAATATCATCTCATGTATCAAAACCTTGAAATACATTGAGAGAGGATGTTATGCCTTCCTAGCAAACGTAACCGAAAAGAAATCCGAAGAAAGACATCTTGAAGATGTTCCCATCGCACGTGAATTTCCCAAAGTCTTTCCCGAAGACTTACCCGGACTTCCACCAAATTGTCTAGTAGAATTCCGAATTGATTTAATACCAGGAGTGGCTCCAGTAGCCCGCGCACTTTACAGGCTAGCACCGTCAGAGATGCAAGAGCTATCAAATCAATTACAAGAACTTTCGGACAAGGGATTTATTCGACCCAGTTCCTCACCTTGGGGAGCTCTCGTCTTGTTCGTAAAGAAGAAGGATGGATCATTACGAATGTGCATTGATTATCGTGAACTAAACAAGTTAACAATAAAGAACCGATACCCATTACCAAGAATTGACGATTTATTCGATCAGTTACAAGGTTCAACCTATTACTCAAAAATTGACCTACGATCAGGTTACCATCAAGTTAAGGTTCGTGAGGAAGATATTCCAAAAACAGCCTTTAGGACACGATATGGTCACCACGAATTCCAAGTAATGCCATTCGGGTTGACTAACGCACCGGCGGTATTCATGGATCTCATGAATCGAGTGTGTAAGCCATACCTAGACAAATTCGTGATTGTATTCATCGACGATATTCTTATCTACTCCAAAAACGAAGAAGAACACAAACAACATCTAAGAACAATTTTAGGGTTACTCAAGGAAGAGAAATTGTATGCGAAATTTTCAAAATGTGAATTTTGGATTCGTTCGGTACAATTCCTTGGGCATGTGATTGACAACACTGGTTTATACGTCGATCCCGCTAAAATTGAAGCTATCAAATATTGGCCAACACCTACCACACCTACAGAAATTCGTCAATTTCTAGGACTAGCTGGGTATTACCGAAGGTTTATCGAAGGATTTTCCTCAATAGCAAAACCTTTGACCAAGCTAACCCAGAAAAACAAGAAGTACATTTGGAACGAAGATGAAGAAGAAGCCTTCCAAATCCTCAAACAAAAACTTTGTAGTGCCCCTATTCTCGCATTGCCAGATGGGATCGAAGATTTTGTAGTCTACTGTGATGCATCGCACCAAGGTTTGGGTGCCGTGTTGATGCAACGTGAGAAAGTCATGGCTTACGCTTCACGACAACTCAAGAAACATGAAGAAAACTACAACACTCATGACTTAGAGTTAGGAGCTGTAGTCTTCGCACTAAAAATCTGGAGACACTATCTATACGGTACTAGATGTACTGTGTTCACACGATTACAAGAGTCTTCAACACATCTTGAATAAAAAAGAACTAAACATGAGGCAACGTCGATGGTTGGAATTACTAAGTGATTACGACTGCGACATTCGCTACCACCCAGGAAAGGCAAACGTAGTAGCCGACGCCCTGAGCCGAAAGGAACGGGTTAAACCATTACGAGTCCGAGTCTTAGTCTTTACCATAAATTCCAAATTTCCCGCTCAAATTCTTCACGCTCAAGCTGAAGCGGTGAAACAAGAATACATCAAAAAGGAAAAGTTAGACGGCATGTGTAACACCCCCGTTTTCGATATACGTAGCGGAATATAAGTTGGGGTATTACTTCAAGGTTCACAGTCATGAAAATAGAAAACAACTCGAAAAGAGATTTTTTAAATAAATTGTTATCATTCATTTATTAAATCAGAGTTTACATATAGAGGTCCCAGCGGAAGGTTTCGAACTACGTTATAAAAGTTACATTATTCGTTGAATGATAACATAGTGGACACTCTTATTATAAAAAGAAAGTCCACAGCCACTCCGTGCCAAAGTCATACTTCTAGTTACCTGAGATAAAACATGCTAAAAAGTCAACACAAAGGTTGAGTGAATTCATAGCGTTTAAAGTTATTTTAGGTTTTGAACACAAGCTCAATAAAAAGGAAATCAGTTATATCACAGTTCGAAATATTGCACTAAACCTCATGACACGCAATGCGTTGACAGTTTCCAGTCACACTAACATAATAAAAATGAAAGTGGTTTGCCCCCGAGATTAGATTTCAAATATAATGCATCTGTCTAACCGGCTACCACAAAGATATCCATCCGACTAGTACAAATGGGTCGTCAGGCCAATAGATCTATTCACATATTCGCGCTCACCCAGCAGGTGACTAATGGTGCATGATATGAGGGACTTTTAAATATAAATATAAATAGGGAATAGTTAACTTAGTGCAATAACAATTAGGAAAATACTTATGTTCGGTTTAGTAGCATGTATCTCCCCACAAGTTTGGAAAACATATAAAGAAAAGTGGGACTATGAACTCACCTTGACAGTCTGGATGGAAAACAAAGTTAAATAAAGTTGATAAACGTCTCCGGCACGCAACCTGGTTCGTTATGTCAAGTTTCAGTAATCGTTTCTGAATATATATAAGTTTTATTATTCGTTTCGTAACGTTTTTGGTTTTCGATTAAATGTTAAATTTGAGACAACATGAAGTCTCTTCAAAAGTTATAATATTTATCTTATTTCTTATTTTTATGTTTTCGTTCCGTTCGTTTGTTATCGAGATAAACGTAGTTTAGTTTATTAATCAAATCGAATTATATATATATATATATATATATATATATATATATATATATATATATATATATATATATATATATATAATAATAATAATAATAATAATAATAATAATAATAATAATAATAATAATTATTATTATTATTATTATTATTATTATTATTATTATTATAAAATGTTACGCTTTCTCCCCTATAGTTTCACATATTGACAATTTATACCCCTAAACTTTCATAAAATGACAGTTTTTACCCCTGAACTTTTATAAATTGGCAACTTTTACCCCTCAACTATGGCCAAATGACAGTTTCTACCCTATAGTTTCAAAAATAACACTTTTTACCCCTGAGTTACAAGTCGACAGCAGACTAGGTCCTTGTTATAATTCTATTTAGAGTTTTGGCAAAAATTACCGTTGGGACTCCCAAGTCGTCACACCCGACGTCCTTATTTCATAAAAATGCGTTATAAGTTACGGGAAAAGGCGAGACTTTTTACGACTCTTTTATACACTTTATTTTCAACTTATGGAGAGCTTATTTACAGCTTATGGGCTGGTCATTCGAGCTTATGAAGCTCGAATGATTTTATTTAAGGGTGCGTTTGATCGCAGAATTGGGGCAGAAAAGAAAAGCGAATAACTTCGCGAATACTTGACCTTTTTGCAACGTTCTTTTTCCTATAGTTAGACAGCTAGGTGGTCTTTGATGTGTCAAAAATCTGGAATTTTTAGAGATGATTTGAAGGTCGAAACAAGGGTGCCAAGTTGGCGACTTGAGGTGTGTTTGCGACAGGAAAAAGAAAAAGAAAAGGGATTGCGTTTTTAATTTCTATAGGTTCTAACTAGTTTTTAACATATGTTAACATGGTATTAATCATGTTTAATCTATCTCTAGTGTATTTTAGAGTTCTTGCTAAAAAAAATATATACAACAATATAGGGTGCGTTTGGTTTGTTCGAACAAAAAGAAAAGAAAAGGAAAATCATGATTTTTGTTCTAGTTTTATTTAGAGGTTATTTTGGTGATATATTAAGAGTGTTTTAAGTTATAATTGAAATGAAAAAGATGAGATTAGCTTACTTGATTTTTGTTAGCCGATTATGGGAAATATGTGTCGAATTAGCTTCGAAATGGAACACCGAAGTTCCTTTTCCTCCTTAGGCTCCTCAAGACTTTTGTTTAGCTTCTAATAGGGCTGTTTAATCATGGTTTAAATAAGTGTGATTGTTTTTGGTTTGGTTCGAATGGATATGAGGGATAAAGGGGCGTTTGGCTTGTTTATTTATAGAAGAAAGAAACTAGGGTTTCCAAGAGAGTTCATGTCATCTTGTTGGGTCAAGAAGGAGACAAGGTGAGGTGTCAAGGTTAAGTTGGAGCCAAATGGATGGAGGGGAGGGAGAAGGGTGGCGTAGGGTATTATGGTGTTGAGGTGATTATATGTTTTCTTCTTAAACCAAAGAAACTAACTAACTAAGGAGACAAGGAGATGTGGAAGCATGAGGGACTTAGGAGGGGGCTTGTAGTGTGTATTGAACTTAGATGTTTGTAAGAATTATTCTAGTTAGTGTTTATCTTAGAATCGAACTAGGCATTTGGTTTAGGGCCGAATGGTTTGAGTGAGTAGTACTAGGGGCTATGGTGTGTTGTACTCTAGGGTTTAGGATTGTAATTAGTTAGTTTTAAGGGTTAGAGTAAGTAGTTATTAAGTAGAAAAATAATTAGGGTTTTATATATATATATATATATATATATGTATACATGTCGACTTCTAATTAAAAGAAATTGATTTTGTGCTTTAAGGAGTTGTACTATAAGCTTAGTAAAGTGGTACTAAGGTTTAAGAAATAAGAAAAATATATTTTTAATATTAAGTCAAGTTATATTATTTATATGTAATTTTTTTTATTAAGTTATAAAGTATATAAATGAGATTTTAAGGTTTTATGCTTTGAAGGGTTGTACATTGGGTTTAAAGGGCTTGTACTATAATTTAGGTAAGTTGGAAAATATGTTTTTAGAGTTTTCTTAAGTTATTATAATCATGTGTTAATTTTTAAATGGTTAAAAGATATAAAAATATAATTTTAGACTTTTGTGCATTAAACACTTGTACATTAGGTTTAGAGACTTGTACTAATATTTAGTAAGTTTAAGAAAATATATTTTTAAGGTTGGTGCATAAATTACTTGGACAGTGGGCTTTAAAATGAATACATGTAAAGTTAAAATGAGATTTTTATCAATATTTAGCTTTTATGCATAAATAACTTGTACTTTGGCTTGAAAGACTTGTACATTCATATTTTATAAAAATAATATATATATATATATATATATATATATATATATATATATATATATATATTATTTAGGGTTTGTGATTTTATTACATAAAATCATAGTTTTGTGAAATTAGGGTTTGTATCGGGAGTTAAAGTGGGATTAGGGTTTCCGTGCTTTAGATACTTGTACTTTAGTTGAATGAATTGTACTTTAGTATTTTTAGGGTTTTGTTACTTACATTTGTTGTTATATTAGTTTTAGGGTTTTATAGAAACTCTATTAAATAAGAAACATTCAGTTTTAAATGTACGTTAACGAATTAACGTAAAGTGGCAAATGTGATGTCGTAAAGTTTCATAGGGAAATGTTTATATGAATAAATATTAAGTATGTTGAGGTTGGGTTGCATGCGAGCACGTTTATCGAGGATGTGAGTTACGTCACATGAGATAGTTATTATGAATAGATAATAATAATTTTTTTTTTTTTTTTTTTTTTTTTTACGTAGAAAACGGATAAGTATTCTGTAAGATAATTTATAATAGTGGGATTTTTACAGTGGTTACAGCATGATACAGAAGAAATTCGAAACCCGTTCAGACGGAACTCTATGCTTCGAAGGTCGAAGTTGGTTACCACTTTATGGTGGCCTACGAGACTTGATCATGCACGAATCCCATAAATCTAAATATTTCGTACATCTAGGATCTGATAAGATGTATCAGGATCTTAAACAACTCTATTGGTGGCCAAACATGAAAGCCGATATTGCAACATACGTTGGCAAATGTCTTACATGCTCCAAAGTAAAAGCCGAACATCAAAAACCATCCGGTCCATTACAACAACCAGAGATTCCTATGTGGAAATGGGAACGAATTACAATGGACTTCATTACCAAGCTTCCAAAGATATCAAGTGGTTATGACTCCATCTGGGTCATAGTTGATCGTCTCACAAAGTCCACACATTTTTTACCAATTAAAGAGACATACAAAATGGATCAGTTAACCAGACTGTACATTAAAGAAGTAGTCTCGAGACATGGTGCACCAATATCTATCATATCTGACTGAGACGGTAGATTCATCTCAAACTTCTGGCTGTCACTCCAAGACGCCTTTGGAACAAAACTAGACATGAGTACAACGTATCACCCTCAGACCGATGGTCAGAGTGAATGAACCATTCAAACGCTGGAAGACATGCTTCGAGCTTGTATAATCGACTTTGGAAAGGGATGGGATACTCACCTGCCATTAGTCGAATTCTCCTATAAGTCTACAACAACAGTTATCACGCAAGTATCAAGGCAGCACCATTTGAGGTGCTTTACGGACAAAAGTGTCGTTCACCTGCCTGTTGGGCCGAAGTGGGAGATGTTCAACTCACTGGTCCAGAACTCATTCGTGAAACAACAGAGAAGATTGTACAAATCAGAAATCGACTTCAAGCCGCAAGAGATCGACAGAAAAGTTATGCCGACACACGACGCAGACCCCTAGAATTCCAAGTCAGAGATAGGGTTATGCTAAAAGTATCGCCTTGGAAAGGCTTAATACGATTCGGTAAACGAGGAAAACTAAACCCAAGATACATCGGACCATTTAAAATCCTAGCCAGGGTTGGTCCAGTGGCGTACAGACTTGAGCTTCCATCAGAACTCAGTAGTGTACACCCCACTTTTCATGTATCTATCTAAAGAAATGCTTATCAGACGAATCACTCGTCATTCCACTCGATGAAATCCAACTCAATGACGAGCTTCAATTCGTCGAGTAACCAGTAGAAATCATGGACCGAGAGGTCAAACAACTCAAACAAATCCGAATTCCAATTGTCAAGGTTCGTTGGAACTCACGACGTGGTCCAGAATACACATGGGAACGAGAGGACCAGATACATCAGAAATACCCACACCTTTTTACCAACAATGCTTCTACACCCAACGCAAATTGATCTCCGGGACGGAGCTCTCTTAAGGGGTGGAGACTGTAACAATTCGCATTTCAGGTTAATTTCTATTCCCGAAATTTTTACTATTCATTTTTAATATTCACTGTCACTATTCATCCCCGAAATTTTTATTTCATATTCTCGTAAGTTAAACTATTTTAATGATAATTCGAGAGTTTGACACTCGTCGGATCATTTCTGCAAAAATCACGAAACCGTGTCTGAGATTTACGTTTAGGTTTAAACGTCATTCTAGCATCCCGATATGTCCATAAAACATTGTAAACAATAGAAATATGAATTTCTCACATTTTACGACAATTCCACAAGTTTTGGAATTTTACGTTTTCCAGTTCAGCGTTTTACGCGAATTACGCGTTTTAGACCCGCGTTTCCAGTTTTAACAGCGTTTAAGCAACCCGATGGAACTTACCACTCATTTTATGTTTTATTATGGAGTATAATGATAAGTTAAATCATTCCTACAAGTTTCATATTTTTACGATACCCGGTTTTACGTTTCGTGACCTAACAACTTATAGTTAGCGATTAACGGAACCAAAACTAACTCCATAAATAGGATAATACCAAAAACTAACCAAGTCATCTACCCTAGCCTTGCAAACCGCCTCTTAGGGGGGGGATTCATCCCTTGTGTGTCTTGATCTCAAGCTTTGTACCCTAGGATCATTCCATGTGCTAAACTTCTCATGTAAGCCTTTGAAAAAGTCTTGCAACAAACCTCCTCAATGCACCTTCCTAGGGACTTTCCTAACCTCCTCAACTCACTATAAAAACCCTTCTCTCCCCCTCTTCTTTCCGTCCCATATCACAAGCACAAACACTCTCATTAGTTAGTTTCCAACTTCAAGAATTTCAACTAGTTTCAAGCTCCAAGTGAACTTCATCTCAAACACTTGCAAGTTTATGTGATCTTCTTGAATTGAAATACATTCAAGTCACTAAACACCTCAACACCAAGTCCTTCAAGAACACAAAAGTGTAGAAGGATTGCCAAAGTGAAGAGAAACTTGCTCAATCAAAGTCCTATCCTTGTTCTTAATTTCCTTTCCTTAGAAAGCTAAAAGTTGTAAGAAACCCTAACATACTTTCTTGCTCAATATCATTTTCATGCTTCTTATGCTTCATTTATACTATATATGGTCTTTGTGTTATGTTCATGATGTATAAAAACCCTTAAAACAAGTTAAGAACACTATATGTTAACCTATGTTAAGTAATCAAAGAAACTAGTGAATTATATTAGGAAACATGACAAAAATGGTATAAACATGATATTGTACAAATTACCTACTATAATAGAGGACTTCACAAGGAAAACATAGCAATTTGAATCATCAAAAACGAGTACACGAGTCAAAAGTTATGGCCAAAAGAAGTTAGCGAAACTAAAAACCCGAATCTGCCTAATTACATTCTGATCAAAATCCGAATTTTTTTCGAGGCCTTCTGTTCCGTTTCATCAAAAAGTTAAAACACGAAAGTTGTCTGGAACGACGTTTTTGTTCAGGATCAAAGAAGCTCGGACCCTGAAAACGCATAACGAATGTTAATTTTCTTCAAATTCTTAACAACCCTTTATAAGTACCAAAATGATTATGTATTGGTCATGGCTAATTAAAATCAAGAGGCCTAATGACCTTAAGCCGAGACCACAACCACGGCTAAGGCCATGGATGAGTCTCAAGACCATGGTAGCCATGACCAAAGCCACGGCAAGGCCACGACTAAGACCTTAAGGCTTTCTAAGCCGAAAACATTAACTAAAGTTTTAGTTATAACGAAACCAACCAATTTGGATCTACTCCATCGATAAACCATAAGATTTTGCTAGTAATATCACATCCGTACTAGACTTAATAAACTTATAAAGATAACAATCTTCATTCAAAGTAAACTTTCCTAAGTTTATTCAACTTTCGGACATGTAACGTTTAAAGACCAAAAACATATATTTTCTATCGAATACTACAACACTAGGGAGCTTCATGTGAGGGGTTTCATTTGGGTAAACGGATCGACGAGTTGCTGGATTTACGAATTAAAGTGTCCTAGCTCCTCGAACGTTTACTACATGACCTCTGAATTATGATGGCCCGAACGGTAGTACGAGATATACAAACTTTACATGTTTCATAAACCATCGTTATACAAACGACCTACACGACACATTAAGTAACTACATCATGAACAATATGCAAGACATATATATGCACGTCTTGTATTCTTAGACATTATTCCAACCTAAGTCGCAACGTTCTATTGTAGGTTACACTTAGAGGTTTCCCGGCTTATCCATCGAACTCATTAAGGCACTAAGACACCATCCAACTCACGGTGAGTTCATAGCCCCACCTTCTATTACTTAATTGTTTTACAAACCCTTGGGGGGAATACATGCTATTTTTAACCGAACACAATGCTTTGAAATTGTATGCTATCTGATTGTTTTATTATCACTAAGTACCATCCTTTCCAATCATAGGCCCCATATCATGAACCATTTAATCACTAGGAATAGTGAGCGCGAGTATTGTGAATAGGCCTATTGGGATTGACAAATCCCGTTTGTATTGACCGGTTAGGCAAATAAACGCACTATATTTGAGACTTAGGTACGTCGGCAAAGTACCTACCGGGGCAACAAATCCACCGATTGATATTGGTACACGTTAACGTATTGGTTGTATGAGCTTAGTGTATAATATTAACCGTTTTGTTTTCCAACCATGAGTGTGAGACCGTAAATCACACTACCAACATATTGTGTTCAACTCCATAACAAACTCTATGAATATCACTCAACCTTTGTGTTGACAGTTTTAAGCATGTATTTCAGGTGCATAATGATCAAGGATGGCACGGAGGGGCACAGACTCAATCAAGAAGGCTATAACTTATTTTATCATTCAAAAAGACATCAAATGACTTTATATTGATGTATTTTGTAAACATGAAACCTTTTGAGACCTATCTTGTAAACTCTGATATATTATTTGAATGATAAATCCTTTTTAAAACGACTCAGTTAGAGATCGTTTGCTATTATTATGACTGTTGTGCCGTCGAGTAACACCCAGTTTGAATTCCGCTGCATCATTGAATTGGGGGTGTTACATTGGTCGCTCCGGACCACAAACCGACTATTTGCCTTGTTGGACCGGACCGATCGAGACCGGACCGGACCGGACCGACCACATTCTGTCCGGTCCTCGGTCTCGGCATTTGGGCTAATTCGGTCTCGGTCTTGGTCGGTCCGGGACCGATGCTCGGCCCTAATTTGAGGTGAGTGAAGAGAGAAATAAATTTAAGTTTAGGAACAAATTAAAGGGTTAAGTCTATAAACTTTTCAAAATTTTCAATTATAGGTTACAGACTTTATAAAATACCATTATCACTATCCAAACTTTTATCTCGGTTCTCATATAAGTAATGTACTTTTTATCTCGGTTCTCATATGCGTAATGTACTTTTATCTTGATTCTCATATAGGTAATATACTTTTTATCTCGGTTCACATATAGGTAATATTTTTCCGTACAAAAAGTTTGGATGGTGATAATGATATTTTATAAAATCCATAACCTATAATTGAAAATTTTGAAAAGTTTATTGCCAATCCGTGAACTTAACCCTAAATTAAATGAAAATGCTACTAGCATTCACAAAATAACTTGGCACAAATGAAATTTGTTCTAGTCCATTCTTTTTCTTTTTTTAAATCCTCATCTTTCTATCAATGTGTGTCACATCATTTTATGAAAAAATCTTTTATAAATGTAGCATCCCTCTAAATTAAAAGACCATTTTACTCTCATGTGCAAAGAACCTAAGATGTTTTAATTGAATCATATAATGGCAGTTACAGATATGCACCGACATTGTTACAAAACTTAATTACAAGGAATAGCAATGCAAAAAAGAAAGTCGAGGAACTGTGATAGGGACTTCGCTCAAACCACAGGAACGAACAGTTAATTTACTCTTAAAATTATAAACAAACTAAGCTCGAGCTTTTACACATCTACATGCAACGAAAGCTCGTTGTGATTAAAGAATTAGGTGAGGTCGTGGGGATGAACTCCAAAGTTAATTGATTACTCGGAAAATGAAAATTAATTCCACCTAAACTTGGCTTGTAATTACTAGTAATTTATATACGATTTTTGTGAAATTAGTCGGGTTATTGAGCTCACCCGTAAAACTCTAAAACGCTCACCACGCCCTTAGGAGTAGATGAGGTTATGTAAAAAGGGAGACGAACCCAACGTATAAGGTAAACTGCCTCAAGAAATGTTGACAGAAAATATTTTTAAAAAACTATACTTCGCTATAGTAGTACTCCTTCCGTCTCAAAATAATTGTCTCCCGACAAAAAACAGACAGTTTAAGAAAAAAATAATCATTACTGCATTCTCTCTCTTACTTTTTTACAAAATGTCAGTTTTACCCTTATGCAATTAATTAAAGCTTTGAATAAAGTTTGTAACTTTTAATATCATTAGGTGCAATATGGTAAACTTGCTACATTATTCACAACTATATTTAGAAAGGAACAATAATTTTGGGACATACCAAAATGGAAAGAAGGGCTCTAAATTTGGGATGGAGGGAATACTTATTAAGACATTTTTAGGCGAAAATAAAATTACATAAGCCCAAGCCAAAACATTTTAATGATCTGTAGCCCAAACATCTTTCATTTCCAAACACTCTGCTCACCCTCTTCTCGGTCCGACCTACCATCACCGACCGCCGATCTGTCTAATTCAAGGTTCTAAATTTATTTGCTTCTTTAATTTTTAGGATTAAATTTATTTCATTTTTGCTTATTTCATTATAACTAAATCCTAGCTTTCAGCTTTCTCCATTTTTTTTTTAAAAAAAACATAAACTTACGGTTTGGTGATACGACCTTTTCATAAAGGGGGTGTTTGTTTAAGCTTATATGTGGGTTTATGAGCTTATTTGATTTCGGCTTATGTTTCATAAGCTCCAATTTTCCGGCTTACTTTGATATTTATGGCCTTATATTAGTTTATCATGTCGTAATAAACTTAAATAAGCCCACAAGTCTCAAAATAAGCCGGAAAAATTGGAGCTTATGAAATATAAGCTGAAAAACAAATAAGCTCGTAAGCAACGCATAAGCTTAAACAAACACCCCCTAATTTCTTTTAGAAGTATCAACAGATGTCTGAAACAGATTATATAATTTTCTATATCAGTAAGCTACTAATTACTAAATATAACTTGAATTTGCGCTTCATAATATTATGGATTTTCTATCTGTCATATGAATTTGATAGCTTGCTGCTTCTTTCAACCTCTGATTTTAACCCTGCAAAGTGCGCCCTTAACCCCTTCCCTGGTTCTTCCGCTCCACTCTCGAATCCTGTGAAACTTATTCCACCGCCGGAGTGCAGAACGCCAACAACAATTCTATCTTGGAAGTGCATATTGCATAAATAGTTCGTTAAATCTCATTAGTACTTTTTAGAGGTTCTTCTGTTCTCTTTTCGAATACGGTGTACGGTGTACTTTATTTGTTTGATATAGGGATAGCCTGAAAGGTTTTTGTTTGAGGAAAATAATATGTAAATTGCCCATTCTGCATTTTTATAGAACAATCACAGCCTTCACTTCCGTTTTCGCTTAAAACAACACATTGTTTTTATATTGTTGTGTCAGAAATTTGATGCTATGTTATTTTTTCCCTCTACTTATTCACAAATAAGTTTGATTGCATTCTCCACTTCCCTGTAAAATTTGGTAACGTAAAATAAGCCCTTACTTTTTGTGAAATTTGTGGATTATTTCATTCTAAAGTTGTGAAATTTCATTGTGGTATTCTAACTGTATATACTGGAAAAGTCTTACTTGTTACGAGACTGCTTCTTGTTTTTGAATGAATTGTTGTAGGTTGACGAGGTTCTATATTGTGATATCTGCTTCTATTTACTCTCCTTAAAAATTGACAGTATACATACAAAATATGTAACAGGACTTAGACTCTAACAATAGCTTAAAAACGTTTAATCTATGAAATGAAGGAATCTTGTGGATTTAAGTTAACATTTTACTTTAATTATCGTAATAATGATGTGCACATACCAATTTTACCTTTGGAATGTTTCTGAAAGTTGTTTTTTCATCCTGTTTTCAGTATTTCGGACAACACTGAGCAAATGTACAAGGGACTTATCTGGGCAAGTGCAGAGGATTTGGCAAGAAATAGGGGGAAGGTTCTTTCTTTGTATCGGCAAATTCTCAGGAGCCTCAATTCCCCTGATTTGCCTCTAAATTTAGCAGCAAGATTGCACAGGAAAGCACAAGCACGGGCCATTTTCATGCTGGCTGCTGAGGAACGATCGGTCCACAACATAAAAGATCTGCTTGATATAGCTGAGTACTCTTTGTCCCTTTTGAGGAAAGGGGAAATCCCTAAATATATTCAATGAGAACTCGATATTAACGTTTGGTTCAGACATAATAAAGTTTAGGCAAGCATTATGGCTTATAAAGTATGTACATCTAGGAAGTGATGATATCATAATTAATCAACTTCTTCTTTGAACTTGAAGTGTTGAATGTTATATAAGTACAAGCGCACTTGATAATCTTTTGTTGTCGTGGTTCCGTGATCATTGTGATTTGATTCTCTTAACAATGGTTGTATTCTACTCGAATTGGGCACATACTTCATAGTAAGGAAGTGTATTCTAGTGACATGTAGTAGAGTCATGATTGGTATACATATACTTTTTTCTGGTCCAAACTGTTTGTCATGGGCATCGAAAGGGAGTAAGTGTGAGTATTTATCAAAAATAGCCCTTTCCATTCATCCCTTGAAACTCCTAATGATATGTAGGGGGTTGGACAGTAGTATATATACCTGAATTGCATGTCCAGTCTTAAAAATCTTGTCCTGTTTCACATGCTGCAACAGTGAATCATAAGAACATTTGCGGCTGGCTACTGACTCAGCAGGGAATGGTTGTTCTAAGCATTACAGAATCTCATATGAGATTTGGGGGAAGCAGTCACGCCCGTTGGCTTGCTCACATCAGGATCAGGTACTCTTGACCTCAAGTTTAATAAGCTATGTTTCATCAGTTTCATGTACCATTATTTGCCTCTAAGATAACCCGCTAGACCATGTCTCATCCCCTAGGTAGTTCCTACTCTGTATAATAGTATGTTTAGTTCACTTTAATTGGACGGTTTCTAGATCCATAACATACTGCGTTTCTCAAATAATCATGAATTCAGGAAATCACGAAAACTAAAGAAGCTAATATTGAAATAGTTAGAAATGGGCATGATAGACCATGTCTTAGGGGTTGTTTCTTTTTTTTTTTCTTCCTGTTTCTAGTCAGTGTCTGTGTGGATATATGTGTCCTGTTTCTAGTTAGTGTCTGTGTGGATATATGTGTCCTGTTTCTAGTTAGTGTCTGTGTGGATATATGTTGTTTCTTTTTTATGCTTAATTGACCATCTTAATACGAGTTTTTTCCCGAACTAGTGTAGGTGGAAAAAATTTATAAAAATTCGAAAAATTTATGAAAATTCGAAAAAATTTATAAAAATTTTAAAAAAATTCGAAAAATTTTAAAAATTCAAAAAATTTATAAAAATTCAAAAAATTCGAAAATTTTATAAAAAATTATAAAAATTCGAAAAAACTTATTAAAATTTTTAAAAAAATTCAAAAAATTTATAAAAATTTATAATTTTTTAAAAATTCAAAAAATTTGTAAAAATTTATAATTTTTTAAAAATTCAAAAAAATTATAAAAAATTCAAATTTTTTATAAGTTTTTTTGAATTTTTATAAATTTTTATAAAATTTTCGAATTTTTTGAATTTTTATAAATTTTTTATAAAATTTTCGAATTTTTTGATTTTTTATCAATTTTTCGAATTTTTATAAATTTTTTTGAATTTTTATAAATTTTTTGAATTTTTATAAATTTTTTGAATTTTTAAAATTTTTCGAATTTTTATAAATTTTTTCGAAAATTTTTCGAATTTTTATAAATTTTTCGAATTTTTAAATTTTTTTTGAATTTTTATAAATTTTTTCGAAGTTTTCTAAATTTTTCGAATTTATTTTTTCCACCTACACTAGTTCGGGAAAAAACTCGTATTAAGACGTCCTGGATAGAAACAGCATCAAATTTTGCCCCCTTTCACATTAAGGATTCTCTTTTGCAATAAGTTAAAAAGAAACACCAAAGTTTCCTGTTTCCAGCCAGTTTTGTTACCAAACAGGACATTAAGCAGAAAGTAAACAGCCCCTTAATGTTAGTAGACAACCTGGAAATCCTGTTTGAGGACGAACAACTTTCCGTTGGGAATGTGTAGATATGTTCCTTGTCCACATTTTGGATACCCCTGTTTTGCTACCAAATTTAGCAGCAAGATTGCATAAGTATAAGCATGTGCCATTTTCATCCATTCACAAATCACTGAGTAATAGAAGTTGAAAAAGTATTCATATAATCGTTTGTGTTTTTATATCAAATCATGGGCGAAATTGCAAGTATACCTGAAGGCGTTTGAATGGAGGTGAAATAGGTGACGGCAAGTGTAGTTGCGGTTCTCTAATTGTTGAACAATCATATATTTAATTTTCCTTGTGATTTAATTTCTTAACGGTTACACTCGTATCGCGGTCGTATAAATTATCATGATTTGAAGTTCTCTTTTTATGTAGTTCAACTCTATTTTTCGGTTTTATATAATTTCCATTGATAAATTATACTTGATTTTACTCAAGTCTTCCCCATTCTTACATGCATATGACATTAGCGACTCAGTTTCATTATGGGTTAAACTTTTTGTGTTGATTAGTTCTTTATTAAAGATGTGCTGAATTAACTTCTGCCTAGTGGTACCAATAATCAAAGGCGCTTTCGTCTACACTAGGTTGTGGACTCATGTCTCATTATAGATGTGCGTAATTATTTAATGAACAAAGAATCAACTTTGTCTCTCTCTAGACATTTTTGAACCGAACGCCTTGAACAAAATACTCAACCCTAATGAACATTACTTTTAAACAAATTCTTGGCCTAGAAACTCATAATATATTCAACATCTACATGCAAAATAAAATGGCAAAATCAGGAACAAATATCTGGGCTCCATATCAATCCAGTTCACATAACTAGATGAATGCATTCAACCTGCATATTCCAAATGAGACTCCTTTGGCGGTTGTGTACTATTCACAGCTAGCTATATCCTAAAAAAGGTTCCATCTTCTGAGCTTTGTATCTCGGTCGCAAAAGCACATGATTCTAGAAGTGACCTGGATCCAACAATACGTAGACCTTTCAACAAAGAAATGCTCTGGGGAAGATAACTTATGGCTGTAGATGTCACATTTAACTCTTCTAAACATCCAAAACTTCCAAGTTCCTCAGGCAATTTCTTAACTTTATAACATGAGTTGAGACAAAAATTTCTTAGACGTTTCATCTTACAAATGCTCTCTGGGATGTTGTCTAAAATATCACACTGTATTAGGATTAGGATCTCCAAACATTCTAGTTCCCCAATATCCTTGGGTAAATCCCAAAGAAACCGGCATTGTTCAAGTTTGAAATATTTCAGATGTTTCAACATACAGATGCTATCCGGAAATCCCAAAGAAACCGGCATTGTTCAAGTTTGAAATATTTCAGATGTTTCAACATACAGATGCTATCCGGAAGATGAATAATCCATACTTTTGACAAAGTTAGCTTCTCTAAACATTCTAACTGGCCCAGATCATTAGGCAACTTGTCAATTAGCCAAGAACCTCGGAATTTGAGAGACTTCAGATGTTTTAACATACAAATACTATCGGGTAGATATTTTAGGTGTCTGCACATCAAATGTAGCTTCTCTAAACATTTGATATGACCAAGATCCTCTGGTAATTTCTCGAGATGCCTGCACTTTTTAAGTTTGAGAGATTTCAGATTTTTCAGCATACAAATGCTATCCGGAAGATGATTAATATTTGTATGCAACAAACTTAGTTTCTGTAAACATTCTATATGACCAAGGTCTTCTGGTAAGCTCTCTAGTTGATTACAAGATACAAGTTCAAGAGATCTAAGATTGTTTGACATACAAATGCTATCCGGAAGATGTCTAACCCATGTAGACGACAAACTTAGCTCCTCTAAACTATTTAAATGGCCAATGTCCTCGGGCACCTCCGTAATACTCCTCTCTAGTTTAATCTTTCTTAAATTTTGTAGAGTGCAAGTATTTTGTGAAAAAAGTTTTGCGCAAGATTGGATTTGCAGAGAAAGAAACTTGTTAAGCTTTCCAACCGATGAGGTGAGTTCCTTATAGTAACACGTAACCTCAATCTTGTTCTTATGGCCTTCAAATTCTTGAGGTTCTTCACGAGACTCCTTAAACAAGTGTAACGCAGAAGAGGAGAGAACTTTGAACCCTGATTGGGACTCCCCAATCAGATGCAACTCAAGGAAAGAGGGAACCTCAAGTGATTCCAACCGTCTCATAAACAAAACAGATAAGAATCTTGAACAACCACCTAAGTCCAAGGATATAAGCTTTTTTAGACATCCAATAGGCGCATGTAGCTCTACCAAATCTTCGCATCCTTGAAGATGTAACATCTCGATATTCGGGGTCAGGGCAAGGTTGAGGGTCTTCAGCTTTGAATCACTCATGTTAAGGAATCTGAGCTTGTCAAGAGCCTATGGTAATATAGAAAAGAAAGATAAATATTGGTAATACAACAAACCAATCGATCTATAAAGAATGAATTGTAAAAAAATTAACTAATCACTAATTCTTCTACCTTTCTTTCTCCTCCTTCCCAAAATTCTGTGATCTTACTTTCGCGCATCACAAGCGTAACAAGATTATTTGCTTGAAATGTTTTAGGCAAAGACTGAAAAGGGTAGTAGTCCCAAAAAAGATACCGCAAAGCATTAGGAAAGTATTGGCTAACTTGATCAATCTCACCAAAAGAACAATCGTCTAAAATAGAGTCGACCCAAAGATATCTGAGTCTCTTCATGTTTCTAAGACCTTTCATAACAATTTCAGGATTGACTTGCATTCCAAACACTTCTATACATTTTATGTCTTCGGTACCCTGTAATGTAAGAATAATGCACATCAAACTTGTGTCACTTGTAATCAAGAGTTTCAGTTATTTTACAAGTAAAATTGATTCTTACCAAGTCATTAACTAATATTTCCTCAACTTCTTCATGAATCCACAATCGGCTATGTCTCCAAGGCTGATCCGGATGCAAACGACGAACAATATTCCTGCCCATTTCTGTTATAAGGTCATGTATTTCCAGCATTGCATCGTAACGAATAGTTATAAGAGATTTTTGCTCAAGAACTCTTAAACCATTTCTAGCGTGAAACCCGCAACTTTCAAGCATAATGACTGCTTCATCCTTACCCCACTGCTTCAATAAGCACACGACATCTAGGAATATTTCCTTGTAATCATCCTCCAGGGCAATATAGCTGAGTTCTAATATTTCAAGAGTTTCCTTCTCTGGAATTGTTTGAAGTCTTTCTAGAGCATCTTTCCACAGACTTGTGTTTTTACCACATAGGAACGAGCCCAAAACTTTGATGGTTAAGGGAAGACCAGCAGCATAGCATACAACTTTGAGAGACAACTCTTTATAACCTTGAACTGGAATATCTGTCCCAAATGCATACCTACTGAAGAGACGCATTGCTTCCTCACCATTTAGTAAACTGACATTATGAATTAACTTCACCCCGTGTGCTACAAGCACTTGCTCATCTCTTGTAGTAATTATAATTCGACTTCCTGACTTAAACCAATTACACGCACCAGCCAATGCCTCAAGCTGGTTTAGATGATCTACATCATCTAGAACGACAAGTACCTTTCTACTAGGCAGTCTCTTTTTCATGGTGGCTTTTCCGTCATGAACGCTTCCTACTAGGATGCCTTGGTTATATAATACGTCAGAAAGTATTTGTTTCTGCTGTAACTGCAAACCGGATGTCTTTGATACTACACTGACTTTTTCAACAAAGCTTGCACCATCAAAAGAATTTTTTAGTTTATCAAATATAGCTCTAGCTAACGTTGTCTTTCCACCACCTCCGATCCCCTTGATTCCTATCATGCGAACATCATCCAAGTCAGTTCCTATAGATGATTCTATTTCGCCTATTCGGTAATCCATGCCTACTAACTTTTCGTCAACAATTGAATCAACGGAACGTAGCTCCAGTGAAACCGTTTCAACAATTTTACTTATGAGTTTAGCTTCATCCTGCCTGTAGTATAAAGAATACTTTCTTAACTTGCTGAAAATCCCACATGAACAAGTAGATTTCAGGTCTATAACATAAAATTTGTAACATGTAATAATACCATATCTAATCTTTCAACAGGACTCATTTTTTAGTTGAAATTTGATATACTATGAGATGCCATTGAATACGACGTTTGACAATATATATATATATATATGTTTAGATCATGCCATGGAGAGTCGCGCGTTGTAGAGATCCCATGCTTAAATGTATATTAGGAATAATCATAACTTAAAATATTGTGTATATACGAGGCATTATGATATGAAAAGTTTACCCATTAGGAGTGTTCTTCAACTCCCACCCAGCTAGATTCGCTGCTTCTATTAGAGCTTCTTTCCATTTCCCAGCAGCATCTCCCTTTATATGTTTAGCAAAGGCTGCTCCAACTGCCCCACTTTGCTTGCGAATTTGCGTTGGTTCCACATCATAAAAGACGGGGTAAGCAGTGTGCTCAGTCATCTTCTCACACTCCATAATCTTCACAAGCTCGTCCAAACACCAAGACGATGATGCATAGTTCTTGGAGAAAACAATTATGTAGAATTTTGAGTCTTCAATTGATTTCATGAGCTCATCGTAAATCCTTTTTCCTTTCATGATCTCCACATCATCCTTGTAAGCATCAATACCTTGCCGCTCAAGTGCATTATAAAGATTATCAACAAAGTTCTGACGGGTGTCTTCACCTCTAAAACTCAAAAATACATCATACTTAAAACACTTCTCAACGGATGAGGTCGAAGAAGCCATTGAGGATATGATTTTAGTCTTTGTTTAGGGAAGTTTCTACAATGACTGTTTAAACATCTAGCAGGAATGAGACGAAAAACTCTCAAAATTGTATAGTATAATATCTAGCATAAGAAAGTAGTACTAGCTAGTAATGTGAAAGTGAGGATAAACTTGTTTGGAAAAAATTTCTTGTGAAACAGAAACTCTCATTGATAAAACCGTCAGATAATATTTATTTGAGATTAAAAGAACCAAATCATATGTTTGTTTAATTTGGAGAATCGTCGCATTAGGTAAAAACAAAAGCAAAGAAAAAGAGCTAGAAGACACACAAATTGTTTTACTTGAATAATAAAAAGGCCAGCACAATGTATTTTTGCGTATTACATTTTCATATTGATTATTCTGTTCTTAATAGCAAGAGACTACATGCTTGTAATTTATATTTCTAGCAACCTGGGGGAATTCTCAAAAATGAAATCGACCATCTCACCGTCCCAATATAAAAAAATGCACATAATGTATGTTTGGCCTAAATAGTAATAACATGAAACAGTAGTAAGAAGCATTGGCCAGTTGCTAGTTAATTAAAAACGATCCTAAACGCTTGATGCCAAACATATCGGGTGTGTACAATTGGAGGCAACATCAAAATTACATATGGTATTTCTCTTCCGGGCCTAACGCAGGCCCATTAGGCAAAGGCTTGATTTGATTCACACTCAACAGCTTAGATTTGATTCTTCACGTCACGAATGGGTGTGTTCTTTTGACAGCTCTAACATTTATTCGCTTGCTTCCTAGAAAGAAAAAAAAAAAAAAAAAAAAGAAAAAAAAAATCGAACTTAACTAACTCTTCACTCATTAGAAGACAAGATTAGATGGAACAACTTGATGCCGATTAAAACTAACTTTTTGACATGGCATTTAAGTAATGATCGGTTTTCAACGAGGTTAACCTTGATAGAAAAAGGCATTGACCTTGATTCGACAAGATGTCCTTCCAGTGACGCGGCGATTGAAACCACTAATCATCTCTTCATTTGACCGTGTTGTGGCTCGGAACCTTTGGATCTTGGTGACAATGTCCCATGGGCTCTTGAATTGCCCTAAGGCCGGTTACAATGGTACTATTACCATCACCTCCACGTGAGCGTTATATCACCACTATGATCACCTTTTAGCTACAATGGTTATCACCATTAAAGATAACTATTTTATACAAACATATCACGCACACTCACAAACCAAAAAAATAACAATTATGAGGCTCCCTCCGTCCCTAAATAAATGTCCAGTATTGACTTTTAAAGTATTTTCTTTTCAAATTTAACCTTAAATTATTTCATTTGTGTTATGTAATATTTAATGAAAATTATACCAATGAAAATACATTTAAAAATCAATCCATTTATATATTTTGCATCAAGTATTACATAACACAAATAAAATAATTTAAGGTCAAAATTAAAAAGATGAGACTTTAAAAGTCAATAATGGACACTTATTTAGGGACGGAGGGAGTAACAATTATGAGGGTGGTCACCATTATGTTCCAAAAATAGAGGTGATGGAAGTGATGTTGGTGGATGTTATGCATGAGTGAGGGGTCCATTACATGGAGTCTAAAAATATGGTTAGCCTAGTCTAGTTTGTGGATGAATCCAACCTTCCTCCCTTTTACTAAACAATATATGGATGTGATAATTCAATCTACATTTAGGTCATTTAGAATGTTAGCAGTCGGGTTAAGTTTGCTTTAGTTTAAAATCACCTAGGAAACACATTATAGCACTACAACATTGACTGCTTTCGGAGGGGACTTTTTTCCCCTTTCGGCAGGGACATGTCCCCGCCAATACCCTTTCGGCGGGGACATGTCACCGCCGAAACGTTACCGCCGCAAGCTCGCCGCTGATACTTTCGGCGGGGACGTTTGTCAACTTTGAGCGGCGACTTGTGGGTCCCACCGCCTTTTAGCCAGTCAAAGTTTGTCCAGCCTGGCAACAGTTTTTGGCGGGGACATGTCCCCGGCGAAAATTGGAATAATTAACCAAAAAGTTAATTAATCAAGCGATTATATTAATTAATTAAACCTTTTGGCGGGGACGGTCCCCGCCAAAAGTTGCTTTGGTTGTTGTTTTAATTTCTTTCGGCGGGGACAGGTCCTCGCCAATAAAGCTTAAACATGCCAATCTGCTTCACCTTTTGGCGGGGACATGTCCCCGCCAAAGGCTTCTGACCCATGTTGCAGCAAATTGCTGCAAAATGGGTAATTTCCAGATTTTTTCCGAAAATTTTTTCAGAAAAAATCTACCAAAGGTTGCAGCAACTGCAGAACCTGTTTTCACTTTCATAATAGCAACAACAACTTCGCCAACAACAACTTCGCCAACAACTACTTCGCCAACAACAAATTCGCTAAACATATATACAACAACAACAACAAATAAAACCCAAATTCGCTAAAAATAATATTAATCCAAATTCGCCAACTTCGCTAAACATAGAACCTGTTTTTACAATAACTATCCAAATTCGCTAAACAAACCCAAATTCGCTAAGCATAATCATATGAATCCAAATTTGCCAAAAACGGTTCAAAAACCGTGATCACATGATATTTTACAAAACTATACATAAGCTAGCGGGAATCCTAACACATAAACACATAATAATCCATCTAAATCTACACAACTTTGTCAAATACCCCAAAACAAATATAAAATGACCCATCGGACCCAAAGAACCCATAAACTACTCCCCATTCTCCCCACTACCCCCACTACCCTCCCCGGTAGGTGTAGACTCACCCTGTGACGCATTTTGGGATCCTGATGTCCCCGGCAAGCCCCTCGCTAGGTCCTCGGTAAAACCCGGCTGTCTCCTGGCCCAATCCAGCAACATATTCAGCGTGGCCCCTTGCTGATTCACGGTCTCCTGCAGTGAGGACGAGGAGGCTTCCTGGCGAGCTCGTGAGGAGCTGAAAGTCGTCTTGTGACCACTGCCCGGTAAAACTGGACCTAGGCCAGGAACATGACCCCGCTGCTTGCCGCCGATCACCTGGCGCAAAATATCCACGTCAGACATACGCCTCCCAGAAGAGGTGCTCTCTGTCCGCAGCCGTATCATCTCATTTTGTTTAGTTACAAAAAAACAAGAAAAGTAATATATAAGTCGTGATTTATTATATTGCATTAATATTGGTGAGTTTTTGGAAATAAATTATACTTACGTATCTGGACTCGGACAGTGGAGACTCCCAGGCGTCGCCTCTCGTATGGGTGTGTCTGTACATGTCGATCAAGTCTCTATTATCCTCGCTGTCGGTGGGGGAGTTCAACTGTTTATAAATAAAATCAATAAAGACTCACCCAACACTATATATATAAATAAAATGATTAAAAAGTGTCTTACGAAGTTATCACGTATGACAGTTAAGGAATGCGATCCGTGAAGGGTAGTAGTCGTCATTTTTCCCCTGTTTTGCCTGTTGACCTCCCCGATCCTCAACTTCTTCGGGTCCGTCCAGTGCTTCATCTGCTTATTATAAATAATAAAAACTATTATATAAATGAAATATTATTATTATTATTATTATTATTATTATTATTATTATTATTATTATTATTATTATTATTATTATTATTATTATTAATAATAATAATAATAATAATAATAATAATAATAATAATAATAATAATAATAATAATAATAATAATAATAATAACAACAAAGTACGTGTCGATCCATAAATTTACTTGCTTCTCCCATTCTTCAGCCGTCTTGTTCTCGGGACGCTTTTGCTTGATCTCGTCCACTTTCTTGATCCCACCTTGCTGTGTAAAATTTTTCTTTTTGTGCCTGTACTTGTTGTCATCGTATCGCTTTCGAAGGTAAGCTTCGATAATAATGACAATCTCGTCTCCATTTGGACCGGCAAACTACTTCGAGCGGGAAAGTCATTAATAGTCCATAAAAGCGCTGCTCTCATACAGAATTCAGTGCCAGTGACAGCATCCCTAGTCATGACTCCATCTTTCCATAGAATCTTTAGGTCTTCAATCAAAGGCCTCAAGTAAATATCTATGTCCTTCCCGGGTGATTTAGGGCCCGGAATTAACAAAGTCAACATAAGAGAAGTCTCTCTCATACATATCCAGGGAGGCGTATTGTATGTTGTTAATATGACCGGCCACATGCTGTAAGACTGACTAAGGTTGCCGTACGGATTGAAACCATCAGCAGCCAACCCTAATCGGACGTTTCTTTTTTCATAGGAAAATTCTTTTGAATACTTCATGTCAAATTTCTTCCATAATTGACCATCAACTGGGTGTTGCATCTTACCGTCCTCCGTAGACTGCCCAGAAGCATGCCAAGTCATATGTTTTGCAGTGTGTTTAGACTTGTACAAACGTTGTAGTCTAGGAATGATAGGAAAGTAACGCAACACCTTGTTAGGAACTTTCTTTCCCAGTGTGTTCTTGTCTTTCCATCTACTAGCATCGCAGATGGGACAATTCTGCAAATCTTCGTTACCCTTCCCCCGATATAAAAAACAATCATTTACACAAGCATGTATGGATTCGTATCCTAACCCAATCGTTTTATATGTTTTCTTTATTTCATAGTATGACGATGGGATTTTGTATCCTAGAGCGGGCGGGAAACATTCCTTGAGAAATTTTAGGGTTTCGTTAAATGTGGTGTCACTCATTTTACCTTTGACCTTGATGTTCGTAAACTTTGCCATAAAGTCCAATGAAGACATCCAATTACAGCCCGGGTATAGTGGCTCGTTGGCAGTGGTGAGTAACTCTTCAAACTCGTTACATTGAGGAAGTGTCGTTGCTTGAGTTGGCTCGTTGCTTGTCTCACCAATATTTCCTTCAGTTGGCTCATTTTGTTCGTTATTCGGACAAATATCATGAAGGAACTCAACCATATCACTCCCATGATGATTCGTGTTGGGTACTATTGTCTGGACATCCGGTTCACCGTGATTATACCATTTCGTATAACTTTGGTCCCAACCGTATGTGTGTATGTGACCAAACAAATCTTCGTGCTTTATCTAACCAACGTTATAACAATGAGTACATGGACATTTTACATTCCCATCAATATTCACAAAGGACTTGCAATACTCGCAAAAAGCTTTAAAACCTTTTAGAAATTCGATGCTAACACGAGATTTAGAGACCCAACTCTTATCAATTGGCATAACTGCGTTTTAATGATGCAATAAATAATTATTTAGAATTAAACATGTTTACAAAAATCTACACGTAAATAGATAAAGGTGGAATCACGAGTTGTGCGTTTTGTTCACCTAATCCAACTATGGAAGGCAATCCTAACCCACTCTTTGAATGTTTCGTCTCATATATGAATGCGTATAACTGAATTTACTATTTGAGAAAATTTCGGCAGCATTTCCCCTCAACTCCCCAAATATGTGCATTAAAGACATATTCGTAGGAGTAAAGGGGAAACACTGTCGAAATTTTCACAAATAGTAAATCAATTATACGCATTCATATCCTAAATGAGACAAAACATTCAAAAAGCAGTCCCAAACAGGGGACTTTCCGAAATTAATTTCTAATAAATTAATTTCGGACGGGTTTTCTATGGGATGATTAACTTCGGACGGGGACTTTCCGAAATTAATCACTAAATTCCTAAAATCATTAACAATAGTCTAACACAATCAAATTCCATATAATTATAAACAAACGACTAACATCTTAAAATCAAATTCATAAACAAAATATTATAATTCTAGAAACGTACTAATGATATTAGTGAATGAATCTCGGCTGGTCTAACTCGCTTGACAAGTGGCAGGCCTAACACAAACGTACTGATGATATTAGTGAATGAATCTCAAAAGCACTCATTTTCATAAAAGCAACCAAATAATCAATAAACTGATAACATTTTTCTATATATACGCATTATGAAATATAATCACATGAAATGATATTTTTAAAAGGCACAAGCTTTAGCATCTTAAGACACAACACAATTGTGTCTACTATTAGGAGAGTCAAAGTCATAAACTCAAATTACACATGGATCCAACGTCAAGAAATACTAACATCTAAAGAATGAATCATGGTTATTAAAATTGTTTATATGCTTAATAAGTTTTTTGTATATTAAATTAGTTATAAGTATTTGGATAGACCCAAAGTGATTATCAATATGTCCTTAGGGCATAAGCAAACCCAAACACCATTACTCACATTGCGTTTTTGTTACAATATTAGAAAAAACATAATCATTCGCCGAAGATGTATTATCCCAAACTAATTGGAGTTGGTTAAACTAATCCAAACAGCCCAAACAACCAATGCCTATAAACTAACTGAAAGCTTCAATGCCTATAAACTAACTGATAAACTAATCCAAACAGCCCTGTGGAAAACTATAGCCTAGCTAAAATAATACATAAACACAAATTAATCACTATAAACTTTTGGCGGCGACATGTCCCCGGTAACACTTAAACACAAAAAAAAAAAATAATAATAAATAAAGAAAACCTCGGTTGTGGTCTCGACAGCAGGCTTCGGTTCTCGGCATGGTCTAGCTCGACAACAGACTGTACAAAAAAAAAATTAACAAAAGAATTAAAAATAATAACAAAAATCAAAAAACACATTTATAAACAAAAATCATTTAACATATTGCAAAAATTAACAAATAACAAAAAATAAAGATATTTAAAAAATAATAAAAATCAATAATTAAAAAAAAATTAACACCCACACTCACCTGGGTTTGTAAGCGAGAGGGAGCAAGGAAGAAAGGAGATGAGAAAAAGAAAGAATTAAATGAGGAGAGGGGTTGAGGAGACAATGGTAGCAGATGAAAAGCAGCAGCGAGTGTGATGGTACTGTGGTGGTGGAGATGATGGTGCTGTGGTGGTGGTGGAGATGGAGGTGCTGTGGTGGTGGTGGTGGAGATGCGAGTGTGATGGTGGAGATGAGAAGCAGCAGCAGCAGTTGCTGAGTTTTTTTTTTTTTTTTTTTTTTTTTTTTTTTTTTTTTTTTTTTAAGTGTTAACTTAGATCTGATAATATGGAGGCTAGGTTTTAGCTATTCCATTTGGCGGGGACATGTCCTCGCCGAATGTATATTTGTCTTTTAGTCAGACTTTTTGGCTGGGACATGTCCCCGCTAAAAGTTGTAATTATTCGCCAAAACTTTTGGCGGGATAAAGTAAATGCTACGAGGGAAAATTAATTTTTTGATGAAATCTTTCGGCGGAGACATGTCCCCGCGGAAAGAATTTTAATTAAAAAAAAAAAAAAAAAAAAAAAAAAAAAAAAAAAAAAACTCTTTTGTATTATTGTAACTAACTAATATCAATATTAATTCTTTTAAATTTAACTAAAATTTTTTTAAATCATATTTTATTAATTTAAAACTTTTTAAAATTATTTACATCACTTTTACCTAATAAAATTAAATCATTTATACTTAATTTAAATCATTTAAAATTATTTTTAAAACATTTTAATTAAGTTAAAATCACTATTAAATCATTTAAATATTTTGCAAATTATCTTTAATTAATTTAAAACTTTTTAAAATTATTTGCATCATTTTTAACTAAGTTAAGTTATTTATACTTAATTTACATCATTTTTAACTAAGTTAAACAAATGAGTCGATATGATACGGTTGTATCAACCGATGGCCGTGAAGAAGACTTATTGTACATTAAATGTGTTGAGAATTATGTAAAGGTGGTGATCTCGACTATTATGAACTAGAGGATAATCCGGTTCTAAACCTGATCATTTTGTACACGATATGTTTAACGAATGAGTCAATATGATACGGTTGTATATGAGATGTTTAACGAATGAGCCGAGATGATATGGTTGTATACGAGATTTTAACAAATGAGTCGATATGATACGGTTGTTCACGAGATGTTTAACGAATGAGCCGAGATGATATGGTTGTATACGAGATGTTTAACGAATGAGCCGAGAAGATATGGTTGTACACGAGATGTTTAACGAATGAGCCGAGATGATACGGTTGTACACGAGATGTTTAACGAATGAGCCGAGATGATACGGTTGTACACGAGATGTTTAATGAATGAGCCGAGATGATACGGTTGTACACGAGATGTTTAACGAATGAGCCGAGATGATACGGTTGTACACGAGATGTTTAACGAATGAGCCGAGATGATACGGTTGTACACGAGATGTTTAACGAATGAGCCGAGATGATATGGTTGTACACGAGATGTTTAACAAATGAGCGAGATGATATGGTTGTACACGAGATGTTTAACGAATGAGCCGAGATGATATGGTTGTACACGAGATGTTTAACGAATGAGCCGAGATGATACGGTTGTACACGAGATGTTTAACGAATGAGCCGAGATGATATGGTTGTACACGAGATGTTTAACGAATGAGCCGAGATGATACGGTTGTACACGAGATGTTTAACGAATGAGCCGAGATGATACGGTTGTACACGAGATGTGTTTTAGAGTTGTAAAAATGAGAAGTTACCTGTACAAGGCTATTCTTGATAACGTCTATTCTACCTCCATTCTTGGACAAACTATTCTACCTTGATTGGCCACAAACCATTCCTGGACAAATTTATGATGTGTTTCAGAGTTGTAAAAATGAGAAGTTACCTGTACAAGGCTGATCTCTCATAAATGTACTGTTGTGTTAAACTCTTTTGGCGGGGACATATCCTCGCCAAAAAATGTAATATACTGTTTTCGTAAATTCTTTTGGCGGGGACAAATGATAGACATTATCCTCTTTAATATCCAAAAAATCTTACCCAAAATCTACATAAAATCCAAAAACTCTTATCCACAACAGCAAATAAATGATAAACTCTCTCTCTCATTTGCAGACCCAATCTCTTATCTTCACACAGCAACAACATCACCTCCTTCATCCCCCATCACCTCCTGATAACACCAAACCTCTTATCTTCACACCAATTTCAAAATCTGAGATGCAGCGATATAATCCTTTTATGTGTAATTGTGAAACATGAAATATAAAAAAAAGAAAATCACATCAAACAGATACATTTGGATGGGAATATTATGCATGTCCTCTTTCAAAGGTGAACAATTATACATTTCTTATTTATGTAAATATACAAACAATCATATAATTACATTATTTATGTGACAGCCAAGAGAAAAAGATCATGGATGTGGATATTTTATGTGGAAGAGTGACTTTGATGAGCAGTTACGAGTAACCTCTTCTGCTTCAACATCTCACGGTTCTGGATCTGCACCAATAGGGTGCTCAAACTGTAATGAAAAAGATCTTAGGATAAACATGCTGGAGGCACAAAAGCAGGTCCTAGAGACAAGAGTAAGGATGCTGGAGGCAAGACTTGAAATGACAACGAATCCCGACGACCCCGACCACGCATGTCAGTCGGCTGCAATACTCCGTGAGCTGTTAGGTGACATGGACAATCTTCATATGTAATATTGTTGTTGTTGTTGTTGTTGTTGTTGTTGTTGTTGTTGTTGTTGTTTGTGTTGTTGTTGTTGTTTAATAAAATGTTGTTGTTGGTGCAACCATGACAATTTTGGTTAAAAGAAGCTGGTTAACAGCAGCCTACAAGGGTCGTTTGGTTTATGCTGTCCAAACAGGGCCGTTTGGTTTATGCTGTTTGGTTAACAGCAGCCCACAAGGGCCGTTTGGTTTATGCTGTCCAAACAGGGGTGTTTGGCTTATGCTGTTTGGTTAACAGCAGCCCACAAGGGCCATTTGGTTTATGCTGTCCAAAGAGGGGTGTTTGGGATTGCTTATTTCTGCACCAAAAGGGTGTTTGGGTTTATGAGCTTATTTGAAGGAACAATATCACAATTAACAAACACGAAGGCAAACATTTTATTTAAAACACGTAAGAGTTCTCAACCACATACATTTTATACAGACTCAAACGAAACAACTTGACAAGCAAACGAAACAGATCAAACAAAACAACTCGACAAGCAAACGAAACAACTCAAACGAAACAACACACGATACTTCTTGCTTTGCTAGAACTTGCACGAAAGTATTAACAAACATCGCCCATTCATTTTTTTTTGCTGCTACTTCCCGCTTTGCTAGAACCTGCACCATCTTTTCCCTTCCTTGCTTTCCTTTGCTTGATATGTTCAAACCTATCTTCGAGATTTGTTACCCTATTTCCCAGATCATCAAGTTTGGTGTCCAACGTGCTTTCAGCTTCATCGTCAGCTTGAGCGTCCAAATACTCTTTGTAGTACGGCTTTTTTCTCAACCATTCCAGAATCCGGTCTCTCATCCACGGTGCACAGTTCTTATAAGAACCATATTCATCAATAATTTCCGAGCCATATTCATTAAGAACTTCATCAAAGAGGAGCATCGACGATAAAACCTTTGACCACTCCTCTTCCGGCGTGTAACCATCCATTGTTATGTGTGTTTTGTGGGAATTAGTGATTTGGTTATTTGTGTTTTGCCGGTCTCTCATCCACGGTTAGGTTATATATAAGTAAAACCTTGGTGGGAAAAATTGGCTTTTAGGAGGGAAAATGTTTAATACTTTCGGCGGGGACACGTCCCCGCCAAAAACCGAGAACTGTGCATCTTTACTTTCTGCCGGGACGTGTCCCCGCCGTAAGTGTGAGCGGGAAAAAAACGCGGGAACAATTAAGCGTTCTAAGTTTGGTCAAAGTTTGTCAAATGTGGGAAACACTTTCGCAGAAAAGTTGCGTTGAAAATTTTGTAAACGGTCAGCGAGACTTTGTGCCAGCTCAGCATAGGTTTTGTCGTTTAGCGACTTTCGGCGGGGACAGGTGCGTCCCCGCCGAAATTTTAGTGAATGCGAAAACCTATTATATGAGACTATGAGATCACCAATGTTATAACATCTTAAAACCTTATTTTTTGCATCACGTCATATCACATCCTTTTTAATAACAACATCACTCACACCACCAAAACCACGCTCCACCATAACATGCCATAACCTTCACTTTTGAGACCTACCATTTTACTTTATTATCATTTTGTTAAATCAACTAATTTCGCATTCACTAAAAATAAAAATTACAAATTACTATACAAAATAAAAAAAATTATGAAAATAAAAACTAAAAAGTTACGAAAACGACTACATTTAATTGCTATATTTTTGTCAAATTTCTTCTTTTTGCATGTTGATGATTAGGGCATCCTCTTCCGTTAACCCCGATACACTAATGGCGAGAAACTTCAATTCTTCCAACTTCATGATAATCATGTCTTTCGTTTTAGTCATCTCGTACATCGTACATCTCTTGAGCGGCTTACCGTTTGAGTCTTAGTTCATTTTGTACACCCTCCTCAAAATCTTGCGAATTACTTCCCGTGGTCCTCGACGTGGTCTCCGATTTAGTTTTTTTCGCTTTTCGTGATCGTCTCCCAATAGCTCGGTAAATTCGGGGTCATCAGTCGGATTAACGGGTTTGGCCGCATCCCATTCGGTGTGTTTTCTCAAGATACTCCATGGCCCTTCTTAAGAAAATGGGTTTTCATCCCTCTCATGATATTGAACCTTACAACGTTGCATAAGATCAACCTCGTTTTTCCCACTTCTACTCAAACGTTTTAGACGTTTGTAGAAAGAGTTAAACTTTTGGCAATTAGAGTTCAACGTTGCCCATTTCCCGTTATCATATCCTTTGTACGTTCATTTGGAGAACTTTTGTTGAACTCCAATTGAACCCTTTGCCAAAATGATAGCTTATATTGGTTATTCCCAATAGTGTTATCTTCGGAAATAGCAACAAAACATTCGGCTAATAATGTTTCCTCGTCTTGCGTCCAACGAGTGGATGTCTTTGAGGATGCCTCGGTTGTGTTTGTTTTTTAGTGGGTTTGGCGGGTCTTTTTCATTTTCCTTGACACCTCTCGGCTACTTGGTTTTCTTGCGGTGGTTGTAGTTGTGTTTGTTGTTGTGAAAAGAATTGTGGTGGTGGTTGTTGAAATTGTTGTCGAAGTGGTTGTTGTTGAACGAAATTACATTCAAACAATTCATATTGTTCGGTTGTATATTGTGGCATATTATATTGGCTCGCAAACAGAGCAAATTGGGGTTATGACGAAGATAGTGAATCTGCGGATGAAGGTGTAGCGAGATTTGACGAAGATGATGAGGTCTGAAGCTTGCAACATTCCGAGAAGGTTATTGTAAAAAGACGTCATTTTTGTGACTCATTTTTATGATACGGTAAAGAAATGAAAGTGGAAATAGAAGTGAAAGTTTAGATTGTATAGTAAAATCAATTGTGCTTAGAGGTTTTGTATAATGTATAAAAAAAAAAAAAAAAAAGGGATAAATAAAATTAGAAAAGTATCCGTTGGAAGTGTCTAATGCTCCAATTTTTTCAAACAAGCCAAGGTTGTCGTGTGTAATGCTTGTGACGTGCACCTTGGTGCGGGCCTCGTGGCACCGCCGTAGCGTGTGCCACCTAAGCACGACGCTGACTCACTGCTATAGTACCTTGTGCTCAGTAATTTCTCCCAAACTTTTTACTTGTTTCTATATATGTATTGCTTTTAAAGAAACGTAGGAAAAAAAATACAATCCATAAAAAGAACATACATGAAGTTCTCGCCTGCTAAGAACCATCTAATTTGATGCCTACGAAACCGTGTTAGTTATACTGTTGTCAAATTTCCGGCAAGCCACATCCATTATTAACAATTTTTAATTGTTCTTGTTTGAAATCTGAAACATTTGAAATTTATATTCTTCAAAGTAATTTTATATTTAGTTAACTAATAATGGAAAATATGCTGAGGAGCTTATAAGAGAGACTGAGGTGGTGTTTGTTTATTAAGAGAGTCTGAATCTGAATCTGAACCGCACGTCTGAATCTGAATCTGAGGCGTAAATGTCTGAATCTGAACGCATCTGAACGGGAAAAAAAAACTCGTGTTTGAACGGGAATTTTTTTTTTTTTTTTTTTTGGTTATTTTGTGTCAACAAGAGGCATTCAGACGCGTTAAGACACCCCTCTCAAGTCTTGACCATTAAGATCAAATAGTGCCGTTCAGACGCTGTTCAGATGCAAAAAAACAAACGGTCTGGACGGAAAAAATGTCTGACCGATTCAGACATAGTGCCGTTCAGACGCTGTTCAGATGCAAAAAAAAAAAAAAAAAACAAACGCAGCCTGATATTCGAAAGAATCGTTGTTAACATAGAAAGAACAAACTAACTCGTAAAATATTTCTGTTCGATCGAACTAAAAGGAGAGATCTTTGTCCATAGGTATAGCATTGTGTGTTTCTTGTATTCATATTATCAAAAGAACTTGTACCCAAGGGTACCGTTTTGGTAATACTACGAGAGAACACTATTTGTGGGTGCGAATAATCCACTAGGAACTATCTTCGAAAAATCATGTTTCAATGTCAAATTGGTATGTTATTACGCATGACTCAGATAAACATGTCTGCTGACGTCAAATTAGTATATATGAATATACGTTTTGTGGCAGATGCAATTTGCAATTCGTTTTGACGTGGAATAGTATATCTGCTATTTTGTTTGAGCTCAGTTTAGCTGCAAACACAGTTGGCACAGATTCGAGCTTTTCATATATATAATTTTGAGCTTTTCAAGCTAAGCTCGAGCTTTGCTCGAATCCTACTCGAGCTGAACTCAAGCTTGAATGGTTAAAGCTTGACGAGCAATCGAGCCGAGCTCAAGCCAACCTTTTATTTTTCGAGCCGAGCTCGAGCCTTGTTGAGCTCGGGCTTGGCTCGGCTCGATTACACCCCTAACATCAACCTTTCTTTTCTCATGTATGATCACTTGAAATGTGTTGTGTTCTCTTTGTTTTTCTTCTAGTGTAAAGTGTCTACATGGTTATGATATTAGGATGCATTGTAATATTTAGCTTTTAGTTAGTTTTCGATTTTAATATATATTTGTTTGTACCGTTGAAAAGAATGTTTTGTTTGCCTCATAGAAACCATTATTATACATTTTGCCAATATACTATAATCTTCACAATTCAAAACCGCTATAGATTCTTATCATTTTACCATACATGTCCCATATAAACAGAATCATTCTCATATCATGAGTACTATACTACATTGTATTTAGTTTTCATCATGTTGGTATGATATGTTATTGTCTCAATCATGATCGTTGTTACAATATTTTTGCATGGTTCACACCAATTCTATCTCTATTTTAGGGTATACGTAATTACGTATATACTTATCACATTTCAAGTATGTTCTTTAATCTACTTATCATCATTGTTGTACATAATGAAATTAATCTCCTAAGGCATAATATACATTACCATTTACCGATAACTATGAATACAAGTGATGTACAAAACACGGCTTGGTATCATGCAAGATAATGCACTTAAACTATATGAAACTCCATCTGTATCTCTTATGAAAATGTACTATTACTGAAAATAGTAATAGTAATAAGTTAATAACTGTTATAACTAATAAGAAAGTTTACAAAACCATATTTCTAACCAATATAATAATATATAAAAAAGAAGAAAAATAGAAGTGGTAGTTGCTTGAATTAGTTAGTGTGGCCAATTTGCATGAAAGGGAAGGTAGTGGACCCACTTTGATTGAATGAAACGAATTGAAGTTCAAAAATAACCAATTTGCAGCTCCCCAACTGACATACTTTGGTGAATGGTTGCAAATTGTGTGATCATTCCTTCTTAGCTCATATCTTACTTACGTAAATGCCATTTAGTTTCATGTCATTTGTAAATATGATTTACCTGTATTCCTGTAAGAAATTGTCAATATTGATTCAACATGTATACTTCTAGGTTAAGATCCAAACTATTGATATCATGCTATGGTTTAAAAAGGTTAATTAAAGACAATAAAAAGGTAATGTAAGGGCTATCGTGTTTAAACACATTTCTAGATATAATCACTTGACATCAAAATATATATTTTTATTAAAGCTCTCTTACCTTCATTATATGTTTACCATAGTCTTAGTGCTATGGTTAGCAACTCCTGAAAACAGTCTTTCTACTTTCGGGTTTATTTTAAGCGTAAGGGTAGGATTTGTCTACGTACGTTTCATCTTTCCCATACTTCACTCTTGTGAGATTGAGTATGTTGTTGTTGTTGCTATGATTCGCAAAAACCATTTCAAAATAGAGAATGTATAGTTTCTAGCAACATTGTTAGAGGAAATTATCACTGATTTGGTGATTCACATCATCCCAGGCGAATTTGTAAACAAATAATTTCCTCATGTTTGTTTTTTAAGTGTTTCAAATGATTGTGTATTAATTGTACTATAGATTCAACTTGGTACATATTCTCCATCATATCGTAAGTGATAGTACAATAACTAACAAGCTAGAACACACGACACAAAAGGTACAAGTGATATTTTTTTTATGACAAATCTAATGTACTACAACCCGTAACTTGTTAGTCGTCATTCTATAGATACTATAAGAGGGTATTTAATCTTCATTTTAACATGATTATTATGATATTATGAATTATAATTTGAATCACATAATAAATTTACCAAAGTTATATGTTAAAGTTTCGGTCTAATTAATCATATTGAAGATGTCAACTTTATAAGGTAGCAACTTTTCGTGTCAAGAAATCGTTGCTAGACAAGCTCTGACTATAAATCAGGAGTCGTGCCCCGGCCATATGTAGAGATCAGTTGTATTTTTCTGGGTTGGAGTGTTCTAGAATTGGTTTGGTTAGTAGTGTTATGTTAGTGTCCATGTAAGTTTAGCTTATTGCTAATTCTATTGTAAGCCTTATTGGCTTATTTGAAAGCAATTACATCAATTCATTATTGTGGCGCAGGTCATTTAGATCACTATATGTTGAACCGCATAACTAAATCATGTGTTCTTTATGCTTGATATACAATTATATAGATGTGCTTGTTGTAAAACACGTATGCATGTATGATTCACAGCAATGTATTGTTAAATTCAGAGTATGTTAATGATTAAAATTTAAAATGTTTACATAATTAAACGTCGTCTTATGTGCCTCTCTAAATACGATCACTTTCTCCATGGATTAGTCAAACCTCATGGATTAGTCGGTTAAAAGTCGAAAACCATGGTTAAAAAAATAAAATAAAATAAAATGATCACTTACAACATGCATTATTAAAATATCAAACGACTAAATTTAATAAATTTGCTGAAATAATAAAAATCACAACCAAACACCTGCAATATATTCTCCAAATATCTTCGTTGATTACCAAATATGGTCCTTATTTGTACATCTCGTCCCTACATGCATGTATCATTGTACGTTAACGTTCCTTGCTACTTTTTAAACTATCAATTTTATGTAAGGCAATATTATATGATATGTGTATCAACTTTTTAAATATCACTTTTGATCTCGCTATATGGAGGTGTAATTAAGGTCTCATTGACCAAGTACGTATGAATTCCGTTGAGAATATATAGTGTACATGAGTGTCGTGTCGGTTAAAAAAAGTAGAGCATCACCAAAATAAAGAAATAATAATTTTAAAAAGTAGAGCATCAAAATTAAAAAAAAAAAAAAAAAAAAAGACAAGTTAGCAACACTTTTGTTAGTTTTGTAGATATAAAATAATAGTTGTTTGTTAGAATCGAACTCGAGATAACAGGATTGCACATTTTACGTATGAGAACTAAAAATTAATAATTTTGTATAAAACGTTACATTTAATTATTAATTATCACAAAACGTATAACGAACGTTAAATAAGAAAAGAAAAGGGATTAGAATGAAATTAGATGTCAAGAATGTTCCGGATCCCCTCTAACCATAGGGCCAATCGGTTTGTATATGGGTTTCCTAATCCATATACAACTTGGACTCTAAGTTTCTTCTACTATATAAGCAAACCAATGGTTATAGTTTTGACATCTCTTGTGCACACAAACAAAACCTAAAAGTTTTCTCTCATTCTTTCTTGTTCTAGCCGATCGTATAAACACCCATAAGGTTTGATCGACTTTTGTTTCTTAAACAAATAGTTTGGTTTAATTTTGTGATTTATTTATTTGCATAACTTTAGTTTAAGAACGTGATACTTACACACTATTGTAAGTATCTTGGATTGAATTGCAAAATCGGTAAGGGAAATTCGTGTAATCTATTTGAGCCCTAATTAGGGTTCATCACTTATATTGCTTGAATTGATTCTTGTTTTGCTAGAATCATTAAGGTACACTTACATTTAAATTCGATTAATTAATTATGTGTTATGTTTCCTACGCTTCCGCATGTGTTCTTTGATGTTATTGTTTATATGTGATTGTCATGATATAATAATTCCAACAGTGGCATCACGAGCCGTTATAACATGTAATTAATTACCGAAAACACATAAAAAACGAATCTTGATTGTGTTTTACATGTTTTGGTCGATTTAGGGTTTTATACAAATCGAAACCCTAATTTTTTTCTAAAGGGCCGATTGCCCTATAATTAGTTAGGGTTTGGTTTTGAATTTTAATTTGATTAGAAACCCTAGTTTTAACATGTTTATGTGTTCGTAAGTGCTCTTGTGGCAACTTGCTAATTATTAGGTAGAATCCATGCAAACGTTCATGTTTGGCATGGATTTTGTTGTGATATTTTAAATTGTTTTCACATGTAATTTAATTGATAGATGTCAAATTGGGGAAGACTCCAATTAATTAAGTAATCAATTATGTGCAACGTGGTATATATTTAATTATGACTAACGCAATCGATACGTCGATGCATATGGCTCACTTACCATTGTAAGTGATAGTCTTAGTTAAATATATGCATAATTAAACATAGATTGATTATTAATAGGTTTTATCGAATTAGTTTGCATGTGCCTAATTGTTTACATAATTAATTGTTAAGTTATGTGCGTTATTTAGTTGTTTATTTTTATTATTACTTATTTTTTTTTAATTGTATGACATGTTTTAAGCAAAAAGGGTAATTTTTGAATAGAAAAATAAATGGACTAAATAATGGTGAAACTTGATGTAATAAATTATGAATCTTGCAAAGTCTTATGTGCCGATAGTGGTTCGCTTCGCACGGTAATTTGCTCCTAGGCGAGACTAGCAAGGTTATAAATTATAACATGGTTTTTAAGACTAAAGTCATAAACTTTTAATTGATTGTTGAGTTTTGTACCAATAGTACGAACGGCTCACCCAATTGTGACAAACTATAAGAGGGGTTTAAGTAGGAATAGGTTTTTAATAAGATTCGCTCTGACATTTGTTTCTACGCTCCTTTGTGCGTCAAATTAGAGCTACCAAGTAAGACTATTTTATGTACAAAATCACCTCAAGGGTGAATTGACCTAAATTCCACGCGCCACTTTGTGGTAATTATCCGAATAACTTGGGTCTTTTGACTCATGCAGTAGTAGGATATAGTGAGCGATAATTGTACGCAATTCTTTGATTGGTGAACCCAATACCTCAATTAAAACTTTGTTGATTTAAATCTTAGCTTAAAATTTGTAAATAAAAAGGTTTTGAAAAACTTATGATACGGAGATACATATTTTGATTATAAACATCAAAAACTAGTACCCTTTAAAATTAAGTTAATGCCATCTAGTTAAAAGAACACTTGAAGTTGTAATTTAGTCATGTGAGAGCTTGGACTAGATTACAATGGAAAGGTAAATTTCATACTTTCATTACTAGTAGATCAACTGATGTAATGGGACTATGGTAATTTACAGTTTTTTAATTAGACGACTTAATTGAGTTGTAAGTGAGAGCTTAGACTCAAGGCATAAGATGGGGATAAAACATGCTTATATTGGAAATTATTTGCCAATATAAATCCCATAGTGATCTAGGAATTGAAAATTGTTTGCCAATTATTGTTCGACAGATTACCTTATTATATACTTTCATTACTAGCAGATCAACTGATGTAATTAAACTATGATAATTTTGATCCTAGTTTTCAAGAAAATACTATGGTTATATGAATATTTCCTTGGGTATTTTATTTTCTTGAAAAATTGTAGTATCGAAAATACTAATTTTGAACTTTCTTTATCTGTAGAAATGGCTCAAAACAATAACACTACTATGAGTTCTGCGTTCAAATCATTCTTTGAACGGGAAAAATTGACTGGCTCTCAGAATTTCAATGATTGGTATCGTTCACTCAGGATTGTCCTGCGAGTGACAGATCAACTTGAATGTTTATACAAGCCTTGTTCTGCTGAACCTACTGCTGAAACTTCAACTGATGAAGAAAAAGCATTGTGGAAAGCTGAGTTTAAGACGCATAATGATGTGGCCTGTTTGATGTTGGGGGCGATGACACCTGCTTTACAAAAGCAGTTTGAGAATTACTTCCCTATGGACATGCTAAACGAACTCAGGAAAATGTTTGAAAAACCACAAACCGTTGAGGTCTATGATTTGATGGAATCTCTACACGGTTGTAAGCAGGCAGATGGTGAACTGGTAAGTGCTCATGTGTTAAAAATGAAAGGTTACATGGATCAACTACAAGCACTTGGCAAGGTCTATGAACATGACATTTCTATCAACTTAATCAATAGATCACTGACTAAGGAATTTAGTGGTTTTGTGCGTAATTTCAATATGCACTGCGTGGGGAAGACAGTTTCTGATTTACACGCACTGCTTATTGATTACGAGAAAGGTTTACCACCAAAGGCTCCTACACCCCAAGTACTTGCTATTCAAGGGGGTAGAATTAACAAGCCAAATGCGAACAAGAAAGGAAATGGAAAGGGAAAGGCTGATAAGGGTAAGCAAGTTATGGCTTATCAACCTCAACCCAAGAAAAACCCTCCTAAGAAGAAGGATCAGGCTTGCCACTACTATCATGTAGTTGGTTACTGGAAGAGGAATTGTCCTCTTTATATCCAAGAGTTGCGGGAAAGTAAGAACAAGAAGACTGGGCACTTGGGCGCCAGCACTTCAGGTAACTTACTTATGATTGAATTATTTACTCTAAATCATAAAATTAATTCCTGGGTATATGATACTGGATGCGGTATTCACATTTGTAATACGCTGCAGGGGTTTAGAGTGGAAAGGAAGCTTGCCTATGGGGAGCAATATCTGCATGTGGGAAATGGAGCACCTGCAGCTGTTGAAGCCATAGGAGTGTTTAATTTAGTTTTGCCTTCGGGCTTAGTACTGTTATTAAACAATTGTCATTATGCACCTTCAATATTCATTTTCTTGTTTATTGGATCTTGGTTTTAATCACACTATCAATAGTAATGGAATTTCCGTTTCTTTAAATGGTATTTTTTTATTTTAATGCTATTGCTGTTAATGGTGTGTTTGAGATTGACATGAATGATTGTGTATCCAATAATAATAATTCAATGTATAGCATAAGTAAGAGAATTAAGTCAGACTTGAATTCTTCTTACCTTTGGCACTGTAGACTTGCTCATATAGGCAAGACTCGCATGAAAAAGCTACAACATGATAGGCTTTTGAAAAGTATCAATGATGAATCATATGATAAATGTGAGTCTTGTATATCTGGGAAGATGACTAAGAAACCTTTTCATAGTAATATGGAAAGGGCTTCTGATCTATTTGGTTTAATATATACTGATGTGTGTGGACCACTTAGACATGTGTCAAGGAAAGGTGCTAGCTACTTCTTAACCTTTACAGATGATTTCAGCAGATATGGTTATGTTTACTTGCTTAAACATAAATATGAAGTGTTTGAAATATTTAAGGTTTTTAAAGCAGAAGTAGAATTGCAACTAGGAAAGAAGATTAAAGCTCTTCGATCCGATAGAGGTGGCGAATACCTAAGCCAAGAGTTTAAAGATTACTTAGCTGAGAATGGAATTGTCCAGAATCTCACATCTCCATATACTCCACAACAAAATGGTGTATCTGAGAGAAGAAATCGTACATTGTTAGACATGGTACGATCAATTTTTAATCTTATAACTCTTCCTTTATCTTTTTGGGATTATGCCATAGAATCTGCGGTTCGTATTTTGAATATGGTTCCCACTAAGAATGTTGATAAGACACCATATGAAATATGGAATGGAAAAGCTCCAAACTTGTCTTATTTAAAGGTCTGGGGTTGCGAGACGTATATAAGACGTGACTCAGCAGATAAACTTCAACAGAGATCTGTAAAGTGTATCTTTGTAGGATACCCAAAGGAAACAATGGGTTACTACTTTTACTACCCACCTGAAAACAAAGTAATTGTTGCTAGATATGGAGACTTTTTAGAAAAGGAACTTATATCTCAAGAATTCAGTGGGAGAGTTTATGATCTGGAAGATGATCATGTAGATACATTACCTTCTGAAAACACTAGCGTACTTCCTGTGGAACCTGAAAGTCTGGGTCCTCCACCTGAAGTTGAAATTGTTCCCATTCGCAAGTCTTCAAGACATGTGAAAGCTCCTGAACGTCTATGTCTTAACCTGCTAATTATAGGGCTGCCATTGAGAATCCTGAAAAGGATAAATGGGTAGTTGCTATGAATGGGGAAATGCAATCCATGAAAGATAACAATGTCTGGATTGAAGTAGACCTTCCTCCCAATGCCAAGGTAGTTGGAAGTAAGTGGCTCTTCAAGAAGAAAACTGACATGGATGGCAAGGTACACACCTATAAGGCCCGTTTGGTAGCTAAAGGCTTTACTCAAACATTTGGTGTTGACTACGAGGAGACCTTTTCTCCTGTAGCTGACATTAGGGCTATTAGGATTCTCATAGCCATAGCAGCATACTATGACTATGAGATTTGGAAAATAGATGTCAAAACCACCTTCTTAAATGGTCGCCTAGATGAAGACATCTATATGGCGCAGCCTGAGGGGTTTGTGAATCCAAAATTTCCAAACCGTGTATGCAAACTTCAAAGATCCATTTATGGATTGAAGCAAGCATCAAGGCAATGGAATAAAAGATTTGATGAAGAAATCAAAAGGTTTTGATTTACTCAGAATCTTGATGAGCCATGTGTATATCACAAAGCTAGTGGGAGTAATGTAATTTTCCTTATCTTATATGTTGATGACATATTGATCATGGGAAAAGACATTCCAAGTTTGCAAAAGGTTAAGGCATATCTTGGAAAGTGCTTTTCTATGAAGGATTTAGGGGAAGCTGCATATATTATGGGAATCAAGATCTATAGAGATAGATCAAGGCGGTTAATTGGATTAAGTCAAAGTGCTTACATTGACAAAATATTGAAGAGATTCAATATGCAAAATTCCAAGAAAGGATATTTGCCAATGGAAGTGAAACATGGCTTGAGCAGTGAGTTATGTGCTTCAACACCTGCAGAGGTGGCACGCATGAGCAAAGTTTCTTATGCTTCGGTTGTAGGATCTATTATGTATGCGGTAAGATGCACAAGGCCAGATGTGGCGTTTGCTCAAAATATCACCAGTCAATTTCAATAGTGCTGTTAAACATATTCTAAAGTATCTTAGGCATACGAAAGATATGTTTCTTGTGTATGGTGGAAATCCAGCTACAGAACTTGATGTAACAGGTTACTGTGATGCGTCCTGGCAATGTGACAAAGATGATGCGAAGTCTCAGACTGGTTATGTCTTTGTTATCAATGGAGGAGCAGTAGTCTAGAGGAGTAAGAAGCAGAGTACAATTGCGATCAATAGAGGAGCAGTAAACTATAGGAGCAAGAAGCAGAGTACAATTGCGATGTCTGCGACAGAGGCCGAATACATAGCTGCTTCAGAAGCTGCAAAGGAGGTTGTTTGGATTAAGAAATTCATTTCAGGGCTTGGTGTTATGCCTTCAATTGAATCACCTATTAATATGTGTTGCGACAATTCTGCTGCAATCATATTTGCCAATGAACCTGGAGTCATGATGGGCACCAGACATTTTCTACGGAAGTATCACTATGTTCGGGAACAAGTCTGCGAAGGTGAAATTAATCTCTTGAAAGTTCACACAGATGATAACTTAGCTGATCCATTCACTAAGGTTTTAGCTAAATAAAAGCTTACTGAACTTGCCAATGGCATTGGACTTAGATTAGCTAGTAGTTTCATGCATGACTGTGTTTAGTATTTGGATAAAGGATATTGTAAACATTTATTATTTTTAATGAAATAAAGTATTGGTTATGTTTATGTTCATTATTTAATATTGTTGTCCTATTTTTGCATGTTTAATCCATGAATAAATTAGTTATTCTAAACGTCCGTTGTCAGTTAATGATATGGGAATATCATTAAATTAAGACAAATCTGAGTTTTGGTATAATATACTTGAAAGTATATTGATGCGTTGACATGTCAAATTCACATGATATTCAATTAATTGAATATAGGACTTATCCCAAACTACAAGATGTTACTTTATGGATATTATCTTAAGTAAATCATGAATAGTTATCCACAGACTTGAGATACCAGATAACTGTTATGAATGTAGTGCATTCTGTGGAATAATTTAACGCTATACGTAACTGGTAGTCATAAGGATTGTTTTTGAAATTGTTGCAAAGTTCATAGGTTATGCTTGTAGTCAAGATAGAATTTGTTCCTTCAAATTTATTTTGGAGTTTAATACTACTGGGCCCCTCGTAGGGTTGACAAGATGTTTGTGTGGCCACGCCCAAGATCTCCCCTGAATATGTTCAGAAGATTTGGTAATCTTGCTCAATCACAAGCAACGAGAAACAGGATATTTGAATAAAGATAATATCCATATCTTTATTTAATATAGTATTAGTAACAAAAGGATAATAATAATGATGAATCATTAAAGGTTTTTCCAGGAGACCTACTCGAGTTGTACAAGAGGCATCGGCGTGTTGCAAGACACTAACCGCTGTGATCACACTATTAAGATATGGGTTGTTCCCATTACACAAGTAGAAGTAACTACAAAGTTAATCTAATTGTGTTCTATGACTGAATTAACATAATGATTATTTTAAACAGATAAGTGAAACGTAAATATAAAAACATAAGTTTTTCAACGTTTAAATTCTTATTAGAAATCAATCAAAAGAATCTATTACCCAAGTGTTTGCGGAATAAACAATTGGGATCGAATAGACAAGGTATGGTGTGTTCTCCTCTCTAAACTCAAGTTATTCTTGAGTGGCAACAATAATGACCCACTGAGCTATCTCAGGGACTTGGTTACTCTCTGGAGGAGAAAAGTGGTTTTGTGAAAGTCTAAGCTTTTAATGCACAAAACTTAACCCACTTTTCTCCCATCTGTTCCTATTTATATACAAGTATAAAAGAGCACCCATGATTAAAAAATACAAAAAGAATAACCTAGCGTGTCTGACAAATACAACAGTATTTGTCATTTCCAAGAACCAATGGGAATAAGCTAAAAAGTCTTTCTGAGTGTCAGCTATGACACTTCTTGACTTTAAGCCGTTTTAGGGAAGGTTCGCTTCTGGCCCGATAAGACTTCTCATCTTTTCAAACTCTTCCCGCCTAATCCCGCCTTTCTTTCAGACTTCAGATTCTTCAGTCTAGGTCTTCAGTCTTCAGTCTTCAATCATCTATTGTTGTTGAGGAGACTGAGGTTCAGTGAGTTCTTGTCAAATACTCACTGAACCCATTACCTTCTTCTTTGGCTTAAGTGACACTCAGGGAGTTCCGCCTCACTGAGTGGTGAATCTTTCTTCTTAGACTCGTCTTAAGCATCCTGAAGGTAACTCACTGAGTGACTGTTCACTCAGTGACTTGAGAGTGTTTAAGGTTGATTAACACTTGGCTAATTTGTGTCCAAATCCTGTTTTCAGGACGCTTGGGTACTGACGGACCCAACAATCTCCCCCTATTTGGATATAAATTATGCCTAAGTGTTTTGATCAGTTATGAGTGAGCAAATGGGCTTCTTCTCATACTAAATATACAAGAAAGCTATTAGGGATACTGATATAACAAAACATGGGCCATCATTTTATTAATATCATTACAAAGTCCTAACGTCTAAACATAATACTCAGGGTCCAAGATACCCATGAGTTCCAACTTAGCTTTCTTTGACACTAACACTTCTTTGTCAGGTCGCTCATTCATCATCCTATCCAACAGCTTGACAAACTCTTCATTCTCAGGGCTCTTCACTTGAATCGCCATTAGCTTGTATGCCAGAAGGGTATTCGTTTCCACAAAATGTATGTCACTGACCCTTTGGAAGGCCGGTTGGTCAAACTCATCAACGAAAAAAATACCATAATCAGGAGTCTTGATGACTTTGTTGGGAACAAATTTCACTCCTTGAGGAGGAATCCTGTTGCAATGAAGGGCGGCTATGAACTGTTCAGGCTCCTGTTCCACAGCTTTCCTTTTCTTCCCAATCTTCTGAGTAGGCTCAGGGATTGACAGTCCCTGAGAAGCAAGCGCCTTCTCATGATCTATTCCTAAACTCCTAGCCACCTTTTCCAGTTCCTCATATTTGGAGTTCAGGGTCTTTAGAAGGCTAGGAACAATCTTGCCTTGCTTCTTCCTCAGGATGGGCATCATCATGTCCCATTCACTTAGCCCATAGTCTGAGAACTTGAAGGGTTTGTTTACCTCAGACTTTCTTGGCCCCCTATGAACCGTTACGCTTATAGGCTTGGTCAGGTGAACGGTCATATCAGTGATGGTGCCTTCTCCCTTGGTCTTCGTCATGTGCCACATATACCTCTCATAGGTTTTCTTCCTCCTTTCTTCTCTAAGCTTGGCCTGCTGATTGTGTTCCTTAATGAGGTCAGCCTGAAGCTTGAGGAATTCTTCCCCCTTGATTTCTTGATCAGTCTCCTTGATTACCTCCTTGGCAACCTCAATAATTACAGGTCTATTGAGTTGCTCAGCTTTTTCTTTGGCCCTTCTTATGTCCTGTTCAAGCAAGACTACGGCCACTTCTGCTGGAGTTCCAAAGAATTTCCTTCCACCATCCAATTCAACCTCAAATGGTGCATTAGGGTCTGGACGCCTTTCAGTTGATGCCTTAACCAATTGTATTTGAGGAGATTCGTCAGTCACCATGATTCCCTTCCCTTTGTCAGTGAGAGGGGGTTGACTCATGGAGGTCTCATGCACTTTTGTTGCTATAGCTTCAGGTTGTACAGGGATTGTAGCAACAACAAGTGCTGAAGATGAAGGTTCAGGAGTAGGATCATCAAGTTTCTCCCCTTCAATAAATGTTGGAACTTCAGTGTATGCATCTGTTGACTGAGGAGGTGGGGTAACCGGAGAGGCCTGAAGAATAGACAGAATACTGGAGACCATTTTCTTGACATCAGAGGTCTCATTCTTCAGGGCGGAGATGTCTGCCGCCATTGTAGCCTGAGTTGTTGTGAGTTCAGTGACCTTTGTGGTATAATGGTTGATCAGCTCATTATGTTTGTTGGAGAGCTGATCAAATGCTGTGGATATCTTGGTCAGGCACTCTTGGGAACTAGCGACTGACTGTTGAATTGAGTCTTGCTGAGACCTTAGTGGTTTAAGATCCACCTCTTTCAAGAGCTTGAGTAGTTCAGTAATATTGGTGGAGGTGGTCTTCTGAGTATCCATATACTCAGTCAGCTTTGCGATCAGGGCTGGATCATCTCTGAATTCCTCCTGAATTGAATAAAGAGTCTTCAGTATGTTGGAGAGCTGCTTGTCTTGTTCAGAACCCATATTATCCAGGGATGTCTTAAGTTCAGCCTGAGATGTTTCAACAGTAGCCCTGAAGTCGGCATACGAGACTACCACTTCAGTATGCTGATCCCATTGTTCTTCAGTTATCTCATGGAAGAGGGCATAGTTGGCCTTGCGGAGGAACTTGACTAGTTGCCTTTCCGTGAGAGGAAGAATGTTATCATACTTCTGCAGGTATTGAGGAGTTGCAGGAGCAGATGAGTGACCTGATGATGATGATGATGTTGATGGTTGGGTGAGTGGCTCTGGCTGATCCTCAGGAGGAGGAGATGGTTGTTCAGTGTGCTGAGGAGAATTGTATGTGTCAGTCTCCGTTTCCTCCCCAGCACCAAAAATTTCTTCGTCCCCAAAATCTACCATCTCTTCGTCTGATACATCATTTATTAAGTTCTGAAGATCCGCCAGAGTAGGAACCAGGGAAGAATCCAGCTCCCCCTCAGAAGAGGGTTTGCCTTCGTTGTGGCTAGGTCCTGACCCCTCCTAGTGAACTGAGTGGATTTTCTCAGCCTGGACCGTGGAGTCAGTTCTCAAGTGACTGGATTCGTCATGGGGGGTTGTGGGTTCCGTATCAGCGGGTGGTTTTAATCCCTCTGAGTCTTTGTCCCCCTAAGTACCTTCAAGGACTGGCGGGTGTTCTCCAGTACTATCATGAGGCAATGATTGGTTGAGGTCCCCCTTCCCATCAGGGTTGTACTGCCCTTCTGAGTATTTAGGGACCGTATCTCCCTGAGATCCTGAGTGTGATTTCTCAGGACCGTAAACAGGATGTGATTGGGTGTGGGTCCCCTTCTCAGCAGAGTAGTGCTGCTCCACTGAGGGTATAGGACCCTGTACTCCCTCAGGCAATGGTTGTGATTGACTAATGCCTTCATCGGGATGTGAAAGGGTGAAGGTTCCAGACCCCACTGACTTGTGTATGTCAGTAGAGCCATGTGGAAAGGGTTTGCCCAAGGACACTGAGGATAATTTCTCAGTGCCCTCCGTTGGCGTTTGTTTTATGGTCAAGAGGGTCTCAGTAGTGGGTGTCTCAGAGGTCTTGGCCGTTGTTTGCCTTTCTTTAGGCTCTGATGCAAAAGTCTCAATGGCGAGTGGTTTGGGTTTAACCACCTTCTTGGACCCTGCCTTCTTCTTCTTCTCCTTCTTTGTAGGAGAAGGTACTGGTGAGACAGCATTTGCCCCCTGAATGACCATCAGCATGTATGTGGTCAGGGGGACTGGTTGTACCTCAGTAAGGTCTCTTGAATAGTTGGCTTTGTGTAAGACGCCAGGTTTAGATCCCTCAACGTTTAGCCTAACATATTCAGAGCCTAGTAAGTCCTGAAGTGCACAGGAAATGAAACTAGGGTAAGACATGTGTCTTTGCCCAGATTTTCGTGATAGCTTGGCTACGAGGTCTCGGAAGATTATCTCTCCGATGTCTATCTTTCTACCCTCCAGAAGGCTGAACACCATCAATTATTGTGATGCATTCAATTGCTCCGTGGATGATTTATTGCCTCCAAGGACCTGAATGACAAAGGTCATCAGGATCCTCCAAACAGCAGGGAACCAAGTCTTAATTATTGGTGCTTTGGCCAATAAGGTTCCTGGGGCCACTTCAGGATTTTTTACATCATGTGGCCCTAGTAAAAGCAATTCGGCCTTTACTTTTGCGTCAGTGGGCTGAGGGTCAAAGTTCTCAGCAAAATCAAGACCTGTGGCCTTGATAAATGTTGGGTAATCCAGGGAGAGGGTCCTTCTCCCGTTCATCACTGAGAACGTTATTTGGGTCTCCTTGATGTCATCAGAGCTTATTGCCACTGCTGTACACCAAAATTCTCTCAGATAGTCATGATATATGACTGAGGGGGTTTTTGTAAACGCCGTAGCAAGAAAGCAGTTTTGAAGGTATTTGACCACATTCTTGTACGCCCAAAATTTTTCGGGTTAGGCAAAATTTCCTACGACGTTATTTTTGGTCATGTCCACGCCCTCCATTTTGAATTCCACATTTGGGGCGCAGGTTACAGCTTTAGAAGCAGCCATTTTTTTAAAAAAAGTCTTGGTTTTGACAAAAATGATGGTCTGGTTTTCCAAAGATGAAAAACACACGCACAATAGTTTTTGAAAGAAAAGGGCAAGAGTTTGCTTAAGATTTTCTAAAAACGTGTGTGTGTTGATTTGTTTGGGGGTATTTATAGGGAAGTAGAGGGAAGGGTGGTTTAGGTATTAAGTGGATTATTCTCAAAATTTTGAAAACCGTTTTGTATAAAACGTTTGGGATCCACATTAAATGCCACCACTCCACTTTCCCGGGTTTTGCGCAACAGTCGAGGTGAATAGTTGTGCCGTCTGCAAAAAGTGTAATTTGCAGAGTTTACATCATCACACATATATGATGTGTGAGAAGAGGCATTAAATGCCAAGTGGGTAAGTGGGGGCCCAAGAGGTGCATGCCAGAAGGCAAAAGAACATATATTCCTATATTAAATAGGTATTCAGTTACCAAACTCGGACATTTACTAACTAGATACTTAGAGCATTTAAGTTAGCATTGAATGTCATCTTGAGGGCCCTGAATGACTTTTCATTCAGTGAGGGGTTCAGGGAAGGTGATTCAGTGATCTATTTCACTGAGGAACACATTGAGTCAGGGACCTGAGGTTTTCAGAAATTACACTTAGTTGGATGGATTCAATCAGTTGACTGATTCTCAATATCCAACATTCCTAATTCAGCTTTCAGTCTTGTGAAAGTTGGTTCATCCAAGGGTTTGGTGAATATATTAGCTAGCTGATATTCAGTAGGAATGAAGTGTAATTCAATGTCACCATTCATGACATGGTCCCTGATGAAGTGATATCTAATATCAATGTGTTTTGTTCTCTGATGAAGAACATGGTTGTTTGAGATGGCAATTGCACTTGTGTTATCACAAAAGATGAGAACCATCTTATACTGGATTCCATAGTCACTGAGTTGACTTTTCATCCATAGTACATTTGCACAACAACTGGCTGCTGCAACATATTCAGCTTCTGCTGAGGACATGGCAACTAATTGTTGCTTCTTAGCACTCCAACAAACTAATTTTCCACCAAGGATTTGGCAGGAGCCTGAGGTGCTTTTTCTGTCCATGTTGCATCCAGCATAGTCAGAGTCTGAGTATCCTTTGAGATCAAAGCCTGAACATTTTGGATAGTATAATCCAAGGTTTGGAGTACCTTTCAGGTACCTGAGTATCCTTTTCACAACTGTGAGATGAGATTCTCTTGGGTCAGATTGATATCTGGCACACAAATAGACTGAGAATTGGATGTCAGGCCTTGATGCAAGTAGATACATCAATGACCCAATCATTCCTCTGAAAAGAGTTTGATTCACTGGTTTTCCAGTAAGGTCAGGACCAAGGTTGTTTGGTGGAACCATGGGAGTTTTGACTGAGGCACAGTCACTGAGCTCATACTTCTTCAGTAGGCTTCTGACATACTTTTCTTGACTGATAGAGGTTCCCTTATCAGTCTGCTTGATTTGCAGTCCAAGGAAGTAAGTCAGTTCTCCCATCATGCTCATTTCAAATTACTTTGCCATTAGTTTTTCAAACTGTTTGCAAAGTTTATAACTTGTTGAGCCAAATATGATATCATCCACATATATTTGTACAAGGATGACATCACCATTTGTCCTATAGATAAACAATGTGTTGTCTATCTTGCCTCTGACAAATTTGTTTTGGATCAGGAAGGCTGAGAGAGTTTCATACCATGCCCTGGGTGCTTGTTTTATTCCATAAAGGGCTTTGTTAAGCTTGCAGACATAGTCAGGAAACTCACTACTTTCAAATCCAGGAAGTTGTTGAACATAAACTTCTTCTTTCAGTGATCCATTTAAGAATGCACTTTTTACATCCATTTGGTACACCTTGAAGTTCATGTAGGTTGCAAATGCAAGGAAGATCCTGATGGCTTCCATCCTTGCCACTGGTGCAAATGTTTCTTCATAATCAATGCCTTCTTGTTGATTATAGCCTTTGGCTACAAGTCTGGCCTTGTTTTTAATGACTATGCCATTTTCATTAGATTTGTTTTTTAACACCCATTTCATGCCAATGACTTAAACATCTTCAGGACATTTGACCAAGGTCATTACCTTGTTTCTGTCAAATTGTTCCAGTTCATCATGCATGGCCTGAACCCAACTTGTATGTTTAAGTGCTTCTTTGACACTTTTGGGTTCAATTGTGGAGATGAAGTCCACAAATAGGCATTCATTGGCTGAGGCTGCTGTTAGTTTAGCAGCCATGCTTCTGGTGAGCATGCCTTCAGTAGGCTCTCCAATTATATTGACAAGTTCTATATCTTGAGACCTAGTCCAACTGTCCTGAGGTCTTGGATACTGATTAGAACTTGTAGAGGCCTGATTGGTTGGAGGTGTAGATTCTGGTGCAGACACCAGATGATCTTCAGGATCTTGAGTGTCTGACTGGGTTGACTGATCACTGATATTGTTTGGTTCCTGAGCACTTTGTTCAGACTGATTGATTGCATCAGTACTTGTTTGTGCTTCAACAAACTCAGTGATGGTTGGGTAAGGAAGGTTGTGAGGGATGATGTAGTAGGAGATGTCAGCATTTGCTTGATACTGAGTGGTAGGATCATTGTCAGGATGATGTTCATCAGGAGGGTATCTTGATGAATCATCAATACCTATATCTTCCACTGAGGTGTTAGAGACACTGATTGCTTCAGTACTCTCATCAAAGGTAACATGAAATGTTTCCTCAGTTTGTTGTCTCCTAGTGTTGAACACCCTGAAGGCCTTTGAGACAAGAGAGTATCCTAGGAAGTATCCATCATCAGCTTTGGCATCAAATTTCCCTAAATGATCCTTGTGATTATGAATAAATACAGGACACCCAAAGACATGAAAGTAGCTGATGTCAAGGATCCTTCCCTTGAATAACTCATAAGGGGTTTTGCTATGTCTCTTGACAATGATGGATCTGTTTTGTGTATAACAGGCAGTTTTGACTGCTTCAGTCCAAAAGTGTTTGGAAAGGACTGATCCATTCAGCATTGTCCTGGCAGCTTCAATGAGTGTTCTATTCTTCCTTTCAGCAACACCATTTTGTTCAGGTGTGTAAGGAGAGGAAATTTTTTGGGAAATTCCTTTCTCATCACAGAAACATTCAAGTTTACAGTTTCTGAACTCTGTCCCATTGTCAGTCCTAATCTGTTTAACTTTAATGTCATTTTGATTTTCAATGTTCCTGACAAAGGACATGATTGTAACACCCCCAAAATATCGCAGCGGAACGATAGTATCAATGGGGTGCTACTTCTCAATAGAAAGCACAAGGTATAGAAAATGACCTCTAAATGAGACATTTTGAAAAGTTACCATTCAAATTATTTAAATCAGAGTTATTACATGAGGTCCCAAAGTATACTAATACATAAGAGTTTTCAAAATAGGATGAATGGTAAAAGATAAAAGCATAGACTCCAAAGCATGCAAATGACTCTATGATCCATGCATCTGTTATCGCCTTACTAACCAGAGATAAACATGCTAAAAAGTGTCAACACAATGGTTGGTGAGTTCATAGAGTTTATTCAAAATAAATTGAAATGGTTTTAAAGAATGTTTTCACAGCAAAGGCATTGTAAATCCACTCAGTTGCAAATCCCGCCCATACAAAACTTGCAACCTGTGTGTTCACAACCCACTACTAAAATATAGTAAAAGTAAGACATGAGTGTATACGATATATGTAAGCACTTAATGTAAAGCATAACAGCAAACTAAACCTCACGACTAGAATAAATAAGTATCATAAATAAACTGGATTATATTCACCCAAGGCCATGAATTTGGGACCAAGGGTGGGGGCGTCAGCCCGATAGTACTATCAATACCTCTCCAACGGCTCCATCCAGGAGTTAAACAGTTGCTAAGAATAATGTATAGAATAAGTGTAACACATTAAGGCACATATCGTAACTATATTTCATGTCCAAAAGTATCATAAGTAAAGCGTAGCATAAGAGAATAAATATTTTGAGTATAAAACAAGTAGTTGAGCATGTAACTCCCCCAAAAAGCTTATAAAAAAATTAAAAGAGTGAAAGTGGGGCTATGACTCACCTTAACAGTCTGGATGGAAAAACAAATTAAATATAGTTGATAAACGTCTCCGGCACGCAACCTAGGTGAATACATCAAGTTTCAGTATTCATATTCCTATATATGTGGTTTTTTTAATATTTGTTTCGTATTGTAATGTTTGGTTGATGATTAAATGTTAAATGAGACAACATGAAGTCTCTTCAAAAGTTAGATAAGATTTTATCTTATTTCATATTTTTATGTTTAAGGTTCGTTCGTTCATCAATATATATATATATATATATATATATATATATATATATATATATATATATATATATATATATATATATATATATATATATATATATATATATATAAAAGTCTTAAAAGTCTCGAGTTGTTATATATATATATATCTTATATAAGTTTTATAGCAAATCCTGAATCATTAAGTAGTGAAATATATTATCGAAATGTTTATAAAAATATTGTACTTTATACCCTTGAACTTTTATAAAAATGACAACTTTTATCCTTCAACTTTGGTGAAATGACAGTTTTTACCCTATAGTTTCAAAAATGACAATTTATATCCTCTAATATGGATCGTTGACTAAACAGCCCTTATACTAACATCTTTGTAAAATTTACACTTTCGGCCCAAGAAAACTCCAATTTTCAGTCTTGACAAGTTTTCCCTTCAAAGCTTTTATATGTTTCACCCTTCGTCCTTAATTCGTTTTAAACGCGTTTTTAATCTAGAAAAATACACGACTTGCTACGACTCATTAAAATAAGTTATGTTAAGTTTGAAAATAAGCTGATAAGGGCTTATTTGCTTATAGCTTTTCAAAATAAAAAATAATAATTAAAAAGGGGGCGTTTGGTTTTCATTTATCTCGCCCAAAAGAAAAATAAATATGGGCGAGACCTTGTGATGTTTTTACAACGTTCTCGTTCTTTTATGTTCTTTACTGGGAGCTCTTTCAAATGGTTTAGATACGAAGTCCTGAGTCATTGTGGTTTGCTCAAAATAAGTTATTAAAGTTGGGGTGTTGGGCGCTATTATTAAAGATTATTGTTTTTGTTATCCGACCAGCCCAAGAACAAGGGTCAATTCAAGACGGGGTGAGACCATGTTTTGACGATGCTTTTGTTCCTTTAAACACTTCATTATGTGGTCTTTAAAATGGAAAAAATTCAAGTTTCATAAAGTTCATTTGGTTGTTGAAATAAGTGGCAAAAGTTGAGGGTTTTGGCTAGTTCAACAAAGATGAACAGAAAAGAGAAGAATGATAAATCAAGATTTTGATCTCGACGCCTCACAAGACTTTTTCCGTAGGTTGTTAACAGGTCATTAAGCTTATTAAAAGTCATTTCATTAGTAGCTTATGGCTTATTTTTGTAAAATCAATAATAGTGTATAAAATGGGTTTTTGGTTTTTGTGTTTTGCGACCAGAAAAAGAGCCCAAAAAGAAATGTGATACATAGCTGTTTTGACCAGGTATTGGGGGCGTTCTAGAGTCCCCCGGGTGATGATTAAATAGAGTATTTGGCTGGGGCTAAGGCTCTTATCTCGTGGTAGGAAAATAGGGCGCAAGATGGGGGTTTTGAGGTAGTTTATGGGGCGACAAGACCAGGAAAAAAGAAAACAAAATCTGATTTTTTTACAAAGTGATCTAGCTCGATTCTATGACATATTATGTGGTTAGTTAACTTGTTTTAATGTATCATTATGTAGCTTTTATGTTCACTTGATATTACAAAGTAACAAAGAGATATGTTTGTTTACTGAGGATTACAGAAACATTACAAATCTTATTTTTAGCCTATATTTCTAATTAAGACTTGTGTAGTATCATTATGAGACATGTTTAAGACTTATAAAAAGTATTGAAATGGGTAAGATGACTTACAAGTTGGAAATTCAACTATAGAGAGTTTTTAACAAATTTGCTTGAAATGAAATGCTAGACTTTCTTCTCCTACTAAGCTCTTGACTAACCTTCCTTTACTTCTAATTGTGGCTCTAGATCAGAATGTTTATGTGTATGAGAGTGTTGGTGTGTTCGAATGGGGTGTGAATGGAAATGAGGGGACTTGTGTCGATTTTTATAAGGAAGGAAGATTAGGGTTTTTAAAGTTGGCTATGTCATCAAAATTAGACAAGGTGATGTGTTTTTATATATGCCATGCTTTAGGTTGTTGATTTGGTTGGTGGAGAATAGAACAAGTGATGGGAGGGGGAAAGAAATGGTGTGAAGTGGTATAGTTTTATCCAAGAGTTTCACCTATAACTATTGACTAAGGGAACATGTTGGTGTGGAGGAACATGGAGCTAGCAAAGGGTCTTGTGGTTTATAATTTACTAAGTATTAGGTTATAAATGGTTTAGTTTGATTTTAGTTAGGATTTTTCCTGGAATTTGTAATATGGTTTGAATAGCTTTATATGATGGTACCTAGAGTATGAAATGTCGTACCATTAGGGTTTAAGGGAAATATCAAGTTAGGTTTAGGGTTTTGCTTTGGTAATTATTTAATAGAAAAATAAACTAGGGTTTATGCTTGTGTCGTTTTGTAAGAAACAAAAAAGGAAATAGATTTGTGTTTATAGGGGTTGTACCATAGGCTTAATAGGGTTGTACTATAATTTAAGAAATATAGAAAATATATATATTTAATGTTTGGTTAAGTTAATTTAATTATATGTTGATTTTATTAGCTTTAAAAGTAATAAAATGTAATTTTAGGTTTTCATGCATTGGACACTTGTACCTTAAGTTCAGGGACTTGTACACTTAGTTTGAATGTTGTAAAAATATTAAAGTTAGAGTTTGCGCAAAATGTCCTTGTATTGTGTGCTTTAAAATAAGTACATTGAGGTTTATAATGAGATTTATATAAGTATTTAGTTTTCATGCATTGATGACTTGTACATTGGCTTGGATGAGTTGTACTTTAGTGTTTTAGGGTTTAGTTACTCATATTGTTATAATGGTTTAGGGTTTCTTAGAAATTCTAATAGATAAGAAATGTTTAGTTTGTACGTTTATTAGTCGTACGTTAACGAATTAGCGTAAAGTGGCAAATGAGGTATCATAAATTTTTAGACTTGACATATGGAAATGTTTATAGGAATAAATATTAAATAAGTTAAGGTTGGTTTGCGTGTGAGTACGTTTATCGAGGATGTGAGCTACGTCACATTAGATAATAGTTATGATCAAATAATAAAAAAAAAATTATACGTAGAAAAATGATAAGTATTAGTTTAATATAAGTGGAAATTTACCGGTGGTTACAATGATTGTTTCAGCTGCCTGACTCTTTTTGGTCAGGAAGTAAACCCAAGTGTATCTTGAGTATTCATCCACAATGACCAGAGTATACTTCTCATGGTTAATGGATCTAGGACTGATGGGCCCAAAGAGATCCATATGGAGAAGATGAAGGCAGTTCCTGATGGAAAAGTTTGTTTTGGTTTTAAAGGATGCTCTATGATGTTTACCTTTTTCACAGGCAGAGCATGGTTTATCCTTTGAAAACACAAGTGATGGTAAGCCAAGGACCTTGTTTTGTTTCACAAGATTGTTTATGTTTTTGAAGTTCAGATGGGAGAGTCTCTTATGCCAAAGCCAGTTGAGGGTTTCAGTGGCCTTAGCAAAGAGACAAGTTCCATTCTGAGTTAGACTGGACATGTCTAACACATAAACATCTTGCCTTCTTGGTGCAATAAGGACAACTTCCTTATTTACATTGAAGATGGTTCCTTACTTATCATCAAACTGAACTATGTACTTTGCATCACATAGTTGACTGACACTGATTAAATTGTACTTAAGACCATTGACATAAGCTATCCTAGTAAAGACTATACCACTACAGTTTACTGAACCATAACCTTCAGTGAGACATGATGAATTATCAGCAAATACCACCTTGGGTCCTGGTTCTTCTACATATTTGTGCAGATACTCTTTCACACCAGTCATGCTCCTTGAACATCCACTATCTAGATGCCAAACTGGCTCCCTGGCATGCCTCTGCACAAATGGTAAACTAAGTTAGTTCTTTCTAGGACCCCTCTTCTTGGAGGGCTTGGCTTTAGTAGCTTTCTTAAAAGTAGCAATTGATTCATGGTCAGTGGTTGAGTGGACTGAGCTACCACAGATTTTTCATTTGATTGGAGAAGTAGACTCAGTAGACTGAGAGGATGACTTGGTCATACCTCTTCTGGTCTGAATGACCTTCTCATGTCCTAAGGTGTCATGAGTGGGATCTCTACAGATGTCACAACTATTGTCCATTAGACAATCCTTAGGAAGGTGGTCATTGAAGCCACAGTGTGGGCAAGGTGCAAAAGGTTTGGCCTTTTGTTTCTGTTTCTGCTTAGAATCAGAGGGATACTTTAAATCATGTGCCTTAAAGTTTGCCATCTTTGATGTGGCTGAGTTTGATTGGTGATCAGAGGTCCTGTGATCATCCTTTTTGCATATCATGCAGTAAAGGATTCTAAAACAATCATCAGTGGAATGATTGGTATAGTGACACAGCTCACACCTTTGCAGAGGTTTAGAGGGTTTTGGTTTGGTGCTTGAGGAAGCTGATTTGGGTTCCTTCTTCTTAGATTGAGAAGGCTTCTCAGAAGATTCAATCTTCTCACTCAGCTTTCTAAGAAGCTCAGCCAACTGATCAATTTTTGAGTCAGGGTTTTCTGTTTCTACTTCAGAAGGGACTGAAGTTGATGAGTCATCAGTATGAACTGAGACTTCAGGAGTTTGCCTTTTCAGGATGGTTTTTTCCATTCCTGGCTTCTCCTTTGGAGAATGCTGAGAGTAGACCAATGGTGTGAGGTCTGAGCTTGGTGTAGCTCCCTGAAGGACTTTCAGAGGTGGGAGTGGTGTAAATGATTTTGATTCAAACTCATTGATTGACTTAGTACTACTGGGTTGGTCAGTGAGTCCAAGCATATTTTTCAGAGCCTAACTTTCAGGAAGCAAGATTTTCCCAGTCTCAAAGTTTGGTAACGTACTGACTGGGTTGTCCCTGACAATCCAGTCATTTGACTTAGGTTCCATTTCATGCTCAAAAGATATGCCAGCTAGAATAAAAGCCTTTTCTCGGTGACTTTCACTGGGGTTTTCAGTGAGTTGGTCTATTCCTATAACTTTCTTGTTTTCACTAGGAATTAGACTCACAGTTTCATAGACTTTGGGGTTTTTTTTAGTCCAGCCTTCAATGACAGCTTTTTCTTTGTTAAGTTCATTTTGAAGAGCTTGATTTTGTTTCAAAATCTCAGTGTTTTGAATTTGGAGTGTAATAGTTTCTAACTTGGCTTGTTTTAATACAAGCAATTCATCTCTACACTTATTTAATTCTAACACTAGATTGTTATATTTTGAAAGCAAATTAAGCCTTTGTTCTTCTACAAACTTAAGATCTACACAAATGTAATTCATATAGGACTGCCAATCAGAATCATCATCCATTGAAAGTAAAATATTTACCTTCTTCATGGTTATGTTGACCCATTCTTCATTCCTTGCATGACTTTTTCCAATAGCCAGCTGATCACCTTCAAAAAGTGCCATCAGTGCACTTACTCTAATTTCCTCATCTTCTGAGGATACCTCTTCTTCATCCCAGTCATATGCTTCGGCTACAAGAACCTTGTTCTTTGTCTGAACAGGTTTGGAAGTTTGAGTAGCCTGAGACATTGAGGGATTAGTTTCAAGGAGGGCAAGTTTAGCCTTAGCTTTCCTATATTTAGCCTCAAAATCTTTTTGACCCTTTTGAACATTATTGTTTTGAAAATGTTGGGTCGACTGAAGCATTTTAGGTTGAAACTTGCTAGTTCCTGAAGAACTGTTTCCAGAAAATTTATATGAGGGTTCTGAGATGCTTTTTGAATAACAGTCTTTAGCAAAATGACCCTTTTTACCACATCTATAACATTCAGTGGTTTCATTTGCTTTAGCTTTTGAAAAGTTTGACTGATTTCTTTTGATAAAACATTTTGAATTAGCAAGGAGTGCCCTTTCTTGGAATTCCAAGTTTAAATCATTTAGGTACTCATCACTAGTTCTTTCATCAACCTCATCATCAGAATCCTCTTGAAAATCCTGCACAACACCATTAGAATAAAATTCAGTTGATATGGGTGAGGAAGTTAGGGCCTTTTTGGTCTCAAGAGCTTTCTTTGAGTCTGGGTATCTCCTAGAGATTAAATTGTCTTCATAGAAAAATTTCCCATAGATCTCAGGGAGCTCAAGGGTCTGAATGTGATTAGCATTCCTGAGGCCCTGTGAGAAGTTTAGCCACTTCTCAGGGAGACTGTTGACAAAGCCAACATTGATCTCATGCTTAGACAAAACTACACCATCATTTGACAATTCATTTATCAGGGTCTTGTATCTGGTATATGTCTAAGAGAGATTTTCAGAGTCCTTTGCCCTGAAAGTGTTGTACTCAAGTTTCAGGTCCATGATCCTGTTTTCCTTGGTATTTGAGGGACCTTCAAAGCTATTAATCAAGTCAACCCAAGTTTGTTTGGCTGTAGAACAGTTAATGACTGATTCCATTATATCGTCAGGAAGACAAGATATAATTATGCTTTTCAGGCGCTGGTCTTGATTGACCACCCTTCTCTCATCTATAGTCCACTGAGCTTCAGGTTTGTTTAACCCCTTAGCAGTCTTAGGGACATAAGGACCTTCATTGATACAAGTGATGTAGTATGGTTCCATACCAGTTAAGTAGCAAAGCATTCACTTTTTCCACTTGCTAAATTTTCCAACTTCCAGTCCGAGAGCAACAGCTGAAAAGCTACCACCCTTTTTATCGACGAGCTGGGACACATTAATATCAGCCATAGTAGGATCTTGGATTTAAAAACTTTGAGCACTCTTAGTTTTTGAAAAAGATTTTATAAACCAGAGGCTCTGATACCACTTGTTGTTCCCGTTACACAAGTAGAAGTAACTACAAAGTTAATCTAATTGTGTTCTATGACTGAATTAACATAATGATTAATTTAAACAAATAAGTGAAACATAAATATAAAAACACAAGTTTTTCAATGTTTAAATTCTTATTAGAAATTAATCAAAAGAATCTATTACCCAAGTGTTTGCGGAATAAACACTTGGGATCGAATAGACAAGGTATGGTGTGTTCTCCTCTCTAAACTCAAGTTATTCTTGAGTGGCAACAATAATGACCCACTGAGCTATCTCAGGGACTTGGTTACTCTTTGGAGGAGAAAAGTGGTTTTGTGAAAGTCTAAGCTTTTAATGCACAAAACTTAACCCACTTTTCTCCCATCTGTTCCTATTTATACACAAGTATAAAAGAGCACCCATGATTAAAAAATACAAAAAGAATAACCTAGCGTGTCTGACAAATACAACAGTATTTGTCATTTCCAAGAACCAATGGGAATAAGCTAAAAAGTCTTTCCGAGTGTCAGCTATGATACTTCTTGACTTTAAGCCATTTTAGGGAAGGTTCGCTTCTGGCCCGATAAGACTTCTCATCTTTTCAAACTCTTCCCGCCTAATCCCGCCTTTCTTTCAGACTTCAGATTCTTCAGTCTAGGTCTTCAGTCTGCAGTCTTCAATCATTTATTGTTGTTGAGGAGACTGAGGTTCAGTGAGTTCTTGTCAAATACTCACTGAACCTATTACCTTCTTCTTTGGCTTAAGTGACACTCAGGGAGTTCCGCCTCACTGAGTGGTGAATCTTTCTTCTTAGACTTGTCTTAAGCATCCTGAAGGTAACTCACTGATTGACTGTTCACTCAGTGACTTGAGAGTGGTTAAGGTTGACTAACACTTGGCTAATTTGTGTCCAAATCCTGTTTTCAGGACGCTTGGGTACTGACGGACCCAACAATATGTCTAAGTGGGAGCTGTTAGTTTTGTAGACATAAAATAATAGTTGTGTGTTAGGATCGAACTCGAGATCACGGGATTGCACACTTTACGTATAAGAACTAAAGATTAATAATTTTATATAAAACGTTATATTTAATTAATTATCACAAAACGTATAACGAACGTTAGTATTTAACGGAAGTGACTAACGATCGTTAAATAAGAAAAGAAAATGGACTAGAATGAAATTAGATGTCAAGAATGTTCCGGATCCCCCTCTAACCATAGGGCCGATCGATTTGTATATGGGTTTCCTAATCCATATACAACTTGGACTCTAAGTTTCTTCTACTATATAAGCAAACCAAGGGTTATAGTTTTGACATCTCTTGTGCACACAAACTAAACCTAAAAGTTTTCTCTCCTTCTTTCTTGTTCTAGCCGATCGTATAAACACCCATAAGGGTCGATCGACTTTTGTTTCTTAAACAAATAGTTTGGTCTAATTTTGTGATTTATTTACTTGCATAACTTTAGTTTGTGTTAGTACGTGTGTACAAGAACGTGATACTTACACACTATTGTAAGTATCTTTGATTGAATTGCAAAATCGGTAAAGGGCAATTCGTGTAATCCATTTAAACCCTAATTAGGGTTCATCACTTATATTGCTTGGATTGATTCTTGTTTTGCTAGAATCATTAAGTTACGCTTACATTTAAATTCAGTTAATTAATTATGTGTTATGTTTCCTACGCTTCCGCATGTGTTCTTTGATGTTATTGTTTATATGTGATTGTCATGATATAATAAATCCAACAACTTTTTCAACAACAATGCTTATTTATTGGTTAAAGGTTGGATACAACATACACTCATACGTCTGATGCTATGTTTTCCTACTAAATTTTCCCAAATAACATAGCTATGTGTCATTCACAAAGCTATATAAGAGGTCTTGGATTCAAATTTTATTAGGCACAATCTTGAGGACTTGAGTTGGTAAAAAATGGTCACAAAGATAACCAGTTAGCTGTATACATTTAAGTCCAACAATCGCCTTCCCTAATAAACAAAAGATATAAACTTCATTCATATATATACCCGTTTATTTGCAAATATACATACATATCACAGTCAGATGTCGAAAACAACAATGTACACTAAATGGTCATGAAAAAGACCCAAACTAAGTAATATTTGTTGCATGAAAAAGTTATAATAAGAGCATGCGGTGCAATAACTCTTGAGGTGAGTTATGACATAACGTACGCTACGTTATGGCCAAGCCACCACACCATCCCATCGAGTTAAGCACCTGCGTTAAGGTCCAAGTTAGCAGCATAACGTTGCGTTAAGGCAGCAAGGAATAAAAAAAAATCGTTTCGCCCCCCTCCAACGTTTATATTACCGTTGGAAATTCAAAAAAAAATTACTTTTCACCCCTCTAACGTTTATAAACGGGCAGAATCAAAGAAAAAAAAATCAAAACCTTTTTTCCACCACTATAAATAACCAATTAACACACAACTTTTTTTCACACTTCCACAACTCAATCTCATCTACATATACTTCCATTTGCTAAAAAAAATGTCGGGATTTAATAACGACGATAGTTTCTTGAATCTCATGGGTTGGAATAACCCAAACGCGGGTTCATCATCAACCAACATCCCTTTCCCTAACCCACTCGGCTTGTCGAACGAGGAACTTTACCTACAACATGAACGATTTCTACAATGGGAACAAAACCAACAAAACACACTAAACACCAATTTCCAAAATCTACAATTCGCACAACAATCACAACAGCCATCTCAATCATCACATACACAAACCGGAACAAATAAAGTTTCCGATGCACTTACGTCTCCTCCAAAGCCATACAAACGAGGTGGTAAACTGTTAGGATCTCTGGGAAATAAATATTTCTCATTGCTGCTGGTAGTGTGAGCTGGTTCCTGCCGATAGTGTTCGGTTCCTGCTGAAGTTCATTGCTGCTGGTAGTATAGTTTTGTTTCTGCTGATAGTGTTTATTGCTGCGGGTATTATTGTTAGTTATCCCGTAAGTTTAGAATGTTTGTTAGATTTATTTTTAGAAGAGATCATGTTTATCTCTTTACACGTTTTCTTGTATGACGGGTTAGGGTTAGGGTTTATTGTTAGTATAAAAGAAACACCCGTCTATGAGCTTTGTATCTCTTAATCGATTCAATCAATAGAAAAAACAATTTCTTAGTTCATAATCTGATCCATAGAGGATCAAAACCTTGTTAGTTATTTTCTTCTTTATATTCTTGTGTTTAGTTTCCGCATAGACACAAGTCTTACACCTAGAGATTCTCGTTTAACCAAGCTCAATCAAGCTAGAAGCACACGATCCTACAAGTGGTATCAGAGACTGGTGAGGATCTCTGATAAAGAAGAAAAAGTTCTCTATCTAATCTCTTAACCTTCTCTCAATGGAAGGCAACAAAACTGAAAACATTGTCATTAACCAGGAGGAATCTCAACCCAAACTTGAAACCTCACAAGTCCAAACACAGATTGTCACCACTGTGTCCAACAACAATGCTAAATTCCCATACCTAAAGAAAGATGAGTATGAAGTCTGGGCCATGAGAATGGAATATTGGATCACGAACAGTGATTACAACCTGTGGAATGTGATTCTTAAGGGAAACAGCAAGAAGAATACTGGAAGGGATGATGATGGCAACATCTATATAGAGCCACCTGTTACAGCAGATGAACATCTTGTTGTACAAAGGGAAACCAAGGCAAGAACCCTTTTGCTTCAGGCTATTCCAGAGGATCATATGAGTGATTTCCATCACCTGGATGATGCTAGACAGATCTGGCGTGCTGTAAAAGCCAGATTTGGAGGGAATGATGAGTCCAGAAAAATGAGAAAGTCTATGCTCAAGCAAGAGTTCCAGGAGTTTAAGATCTCTGAGGCTGAGGGGATTCACAAAGGGTATGATAGGTTTCACAAGATCCTGAGCCAACTCAACCAGTTGAAGGCTAGGCCGGACAATGAAGACTGCAACACCAAGTTTCTGAGGGCCTTGCCTCCATCCTGGTCTCAGGTTTCCATAACACTCAAGGCCAAAGGTGGACTGGACTATATGAGTTTTGATGATCTGTACAACAAGCTGAAAACCCTTGAAATTGATATCAAAGGGTATTCCACCTATTCACCTCAAACTCCAACCCATACTGCATTTGTTAGTACCTCTGGTGCAAATAAAGCATCATATGGAAACAGTCCGACACCATCATCATCATCAATTTCCTACTCACCTGCCACACCAAAAGCTCAGACCAGATATGATAATGTTCTACAAGAGGTGTTTCATTCATTTGTTGCTGAGAGTACACCACAGCAGCAGATTGTTTATGAAGATTTTAATCAGGTGGACCAATTGGATCTGGAAGAGATGGACATTAAATGGCAGATGGCTATGCTGTCATTGAAAGTGAATAGGTTTGAAAAGAAGGCAGGAAGGAGGATTAACTTTGATGGACAGGAGGCTGCAAGGTTTGACAGAAGGAAGGTGAGGTGCTACAAATGTTCTCAACCAGGTCACTTTGCCAGGGAATGTACATATAAGAAGGTGGATGATAAAGCCAGGTATTCTGCTTTCAAAATTCAAGAGCTGGAATCAGAGGACCCCAAGGCCTTGGTATCTGTGGATTCGATGGTGGACTGGGAACATCATGAGAAAGCTGTTGCAAGTGGAGAAGAGAAGGTCTATGGGATGATAGCTGGATATGGTGAGAAGAAACAAGTGGCTGGTCAATTTGGAATGATGGGTCATCCATCTCAGGTACAAAACTGCCCATTTGGTTGTGAACCTATATATGCTAAACTGAAACAGGAATTTAATGATACAGAGAGTCAATATAAGGATAACTTATACAACTCCAGGCCCATAAAAATGCTGTTAAAACATTAGAACAACAAAAAGTCTGGTATCAAAAACAACAGTTATTGATCACATCTAATGTTGTTTGTATATTTATTTTTCTTTTATTTATTTTTCCAAAGAAATTGTAACGAACACAATTCCCCCGGGTTGTTCTCCCAACGAAGGTTTGACGGCGTTTAAGTCGATTCGGAGTCGTGAAAATGTGAAGTGAATAAATGGCGTGATAGATTATTTTTTAGAATTGATTAAACTAAAATAAGGAAAATTAAAAGCAATCTACGCTATTAAAATAAATGCTCACAAAGAAAATTCAAATAAATGCAAATCCCGGGCTAATCCCGAGATTTATAAAACTAGTAGTGAAATTATAAAGCTAAAATGCAAAGATAAAAACTCAAGGGACTGAAAATGTAATTTATAACAACTAATTTTATAAAAGAAAATTAAGAAAAATAGTTATAGAAACTAAAGGGACTGAGATTGAAAAAATCGGAAAATTGTTTAAAACTAAAAACGTTTTGAAATAAAGACGGGGACTAAATTGTACTTTTTTGAAACTTTATTAAAACTAAAAACGTTTTTCAAACAAAGACAAGGACTGAAGTGTAATTTTTGAAAATTTAATTAAACTTCAAATGATTTAAAACAAAAACAAGGACCAAACTCGACTTATTTGAAACTAGTTTAATACACAAAATGTTTTTAAACAAAGACAAGGGCTAAATCTGCTAAATACCAAACTATTTTATGACTAAAAATTACCAGACCCGATTTAAACTTCACAGAAAGATACAGGGACCAAAAGTGACAAACTCAGAAACTTAAGAACACTTAGCTTAAAACAGAAATTCACCTCAACTAGCAATTTTCAAATGCTTGTAAATCACTCAAAACTTAACCAATTTTTAAACCGTAAAATGTTTTGGAAAGCTGGACAAGCAGAGATTAATAATATCCAAAAATCTCACACAATACTCAAGTTACAATCAAGTAAACAGCTCAAGAAAAGTGGCAAATGCAACTGACTCCCCTGGTACAGGGGAGTTTTGTGAGTAATTAGGCAGGTTCAAGACCAAATTTCTATGAGTAAATGATTTTGAAACTTGAAATTTCTTTTTGTTACAGCTGAATCACCTACCAGAGAACACAAATCAACAATCCAAACTTATTTTCAATTAATATTTAGCCCTAGAGATGATCTACAAGAATGCTTAAAAACTGCTCAACAAATATTTTTGACTTTTTAGTTTTTTTATGAACTTTGACTTTAATGAAATAGGAATGATCTAATCTAATATGAAATGCAGTATTAAACTAAAGTGAAAGTGAATTAAGCTAAATTACACACTTATGCAACTACAAGTAAGCTTATGCAACTAATTACTCTAACAGTTAACTCAAAAGAGAGATTAAAAGGAATATTGATTTTTTTTTTCTATATAAACCTACTGAATTTATGCAACAATTACTCTATCCTAACCTATTATGATCTAAATATGCAGATGAAACAGTTAAGTAACAACAATACCACACAATTATAAGCAGATCCAAACACTCCATAGCTATGCAGTTTCACTAATTTTTATTTAAAGCTTAAACCTAACAATCTAGTGATCAAAACCTATAGCTAAACTATATTAGAAGCTAATTGAACAATAAAATCTAACAAAGAACAACAATATCACAGAGATTCAGATTAAGCAATAACAAGGTAGTTGTAAACTACATTAAACTACTGTATTATAAGATGCAATTGAAAACTAAAATTATGGACATGAGATCTTACAAGCTTAACTCTCAGCTGAACAGAGAGAACATTTGATCCTAGCCTATCTCTAAGATAAGCTCTAAACACCACCTTAACACCACCAGACACCATAAATTGCAGCAAATTTAAGCAGTAACAAACTAACAAAAACTCACCACAAGCTATTGTTGAGCTTAGATGAGCTTAAGAACATTAAATAAAAACTGAACAGATTTGAGAAATTAAATTGCTGGAAATTAAATTGCAAAGAATTTAAAATGAAACTTTTATTAAAACTTTAAAACTGAGTACAACTTTGAAATCAGAAATACAATAAGCTAAGATTATACTAAAAACCATTAAACTACCACTAATCTACTCCTACTCCTACACCTCGCTAACCCTTTAATTCGAGACATAGGAGCTTCTTATATAGCCTGAGGAGATGGATGCCAAGTCATCAATCCGAGTGAACATGTGCTTCTTCAAAACAATCTCCACCCTTAGATCATCTTTTGATATCACTCATACAACCGTAGCCCTTAGATTATGCGTGTGAGGTGGTTCGACCAATAGCCTGCCCCCACGTGTCATTCCTTGTGTCAGTTCCTTCTAGAAGCCCCAATGATTGGGTAATTATTAATTAGACGGGGTAATTGGGGTGTACGGTAATTAGGGTTCATAGTGGTAGAATTTGGGGAAGAACTTTGGCGGGTGTGTTGTGTGTGTGAGTTTATTTTATCTCTTGACTGATAAAGGGTGGGTTGACCGGGTTTTAAGTGGTTGGGTCGGGTTGATTTAATAAAGATGGACCGGGTATGGGATGGTGTTGGATCGGGGTTTATTTATTGAAATGGTGGGCTCGGGTTTATGTAATTGGGCTAGTGGGTTATTTTTGTTAGTGGATTGGATTATTGGTGTAATGGATCCGGATAGTGTTGTATTTAAGGATTTAAGGTTTTTAAGTGTAAAGTTTAAGGGACCAATCTTGTAAATTCTGGATTTTTGAGGACCTTTGCTGCCATTTTTCGAAAGTAGATCCAAGGGCTGAAATTGACAACTTCTAATAGTTCAAGGGTTAACTTTGACATATGAGCTCAAATATAATCCAAACTCTTCCCCGGCTCCGGCTCTTGAACACTTTTCCATCTCTCATGCTCGTGTTTGTTGGTTTTGATTCGTTTTGAGTCCGTTTCACACATATCCGTACCTGCATATTCAAAAACACAAAAACAACACATATTTGGCATTTATGATCGGGTTTTTGGTCTTTATGGTCCGGTTTTGGTCAAATAAAAGTATGTGTTTTAGCACATACCAGTTAGCATATGAAGAAAAAATAAAGGTTTTGGAAAGAGATTTAAAAAACGCCACTAATGAGTTTAAACATTCTGAAAGAGAAAAAGCTAAGGTGGTGTTAGAAAAACAGGATTTGCAGTCTAAGCTAGACAATTCCTTGGCTAGGTTTGATAAATGGAAAGATTCATCTAAAAACCTAAACAAGTTAATTGATAGTTCTGTGTCTACAAAAACTAAAAGAGGTTTAGGGTATGGTGACTTGATAGGGCCAAATCAATTTTATGCCCCTAATGAGTATAGTGTTTTTGACCCTAAACCTGTAGATTATAGAAAACCTGTAAAGTATGTAAAGGAGGGTGGAATGAATGATGTTCCTCCACCCATAACTGGCACATTTAAACCTGCAGACCCCTATGTTGACTCTGATGATTCAAAAATGACTTATGGCAAAAAGGCAAAGAACTTGCCTGATCTTGATTGTGACTCTAATGAATTGTGTAATACCCGAAATTTCAAAATAATGCAAAATGACCAAAATGCCCTTGAAACTTTAAATTTAATTAATAAGTGCATAACACACCAAATAAATTTCAAACCTTTGGGTAATGAGCAATATATGAATGTAAAGAAATTTTTGTGGCAGCATTTTAATATTTTATATGTCCCAAAAATACATGGTACTCACAAACACAATATATAGGCCGATTATATATATATATATATATATATATATATATATATATATATATATATATATATATATATATATATATATATATAATATATGAAATTATTTAAATTCTTTTAAATAAATAAAACTAACTAACTAAGGGATAAACACCAAACAAATTAGGAAACACTTTAATTTGATATTATTCCAACCAATTAGCCGAGTATAATGATCCTCCCCCCCCCCCCTTTGACTCGGCATTTTATTTATTTTTCTCCTTATCTCCACCGAAACCCTAAAATAACACACACAAAATCCCTTCTTCATTCTCATGATTTTATGGAGGCTTTTGATTATTTTTCTGGTGTTCCTCTAAGTCCAAAGAAGGTAGGAAAAATAGCATGGAGGTCGTTGGATCGTTTTTTTGGCTCATGGAAGTTTTCTTATGTCGATTTGTTCTAGCCGACAAGAACAAAATTCATTCTTGTTCATCCTTGGTTCGAATCTTGCAAGAGGGTATCTATATCATCCCTTTTACTCATTTTCATCATGTCTAAACGTTTGAAACATTTCCATGCATGCTTGATTAATTAAAGTAAATCTATATATCAAAAACGTAAAATAAACCCTAGATCTATCATGCGAATTTTTCAGATCATGTACATATTTTATTCTGACCTTATACATGTCATATAACACTAGAAAAATGATCTTTGAATTTTTCGAAGCCTAGATCTCTCTTGGTTAATTTATCTTGAAACCGGATTTAAAGGAAAAAGAAATAAAAACAAATTATAAATCGTATGAATTAGGGTTTTGAATCTTGATGATGTAATTGATATATTAAATGTATTTTAAGGTTATAATGATGATTGGTAATGATTGAAGAATTTAGGGTTAGGGTTTATATGGTTTAATATTCTACCGATTGGAAAATAAAAAGTGTAGGGTGTGTTTTGTAATTTTATAAACATGGGGGTTATTTTTGTAAAGTAGTTTGGAACAGGGGTATGTCGTAGAAAATATAAGATGAGGGTGCTATATGTAAAATTTGTAACTAAAAGGTTTAATTGGTAAATTATATAAATTGTAATTCGATTTGTAAATTAATTAAATAGAGGGACTAAAAGTGTAAATTCTGGAAACTTAAGGTTATTCGGTGTAAATAATGATATAAAGGGTGTAATGTGTAATTTTGAATATTTAAGGGCTTAATATGTAATTATTAATAATTTATGTTTCGAATTATAAGTTTTGTAAATTCAAGGGACTAATTTTGTAAATTATGAAACTTGAAGGGTAAATCGTACCATATGTTAAATTAAGAGGTATATTCTGAAATGTTGTAAAAGTAAGGGCTTGATGTGTAAATATAAATATGGTAAGGGTTAAATTGTGATTTATGTAAATATAGGGTTTAATTTGTAATTTAATTAACTAAAGGGGTATAAATTGTAAATTGTTAAACCTAAAAGGGTTAAAAGTCTAATTCTGGATAACTCATGATTTAAAATGAGTAACTTGTGATATTTTCAGTTTAAACCTTTAACTTTGGTATATTTATATTTAAAACCCTAATTATGGAAACCTGCTAATTATGGAAAGTTACAAAAAAATGGAAAGCCTACTAAAATAAGTAATCTGAATTAAATAAGCTTTTAATAAGACAGTCGTGAATTCGTGTAGATTCGCCGAAGATGGAGTTTGCTTCCGACCTTTGTATTTTCTGTTATGTTTTCACTTGCGGTATAAGGTACAGATATTCTGCCCTTTTTCAGTAAGGGTGTTTTCTCTCCCTTCCTTCTGATTTAATCTTGTTCCATATTAGGATTCCCTATACCATTGCTATGTTCCCTTCTGTTTGTGAACCTTTCATGTGATCTCTTTGTTTTGTGAGCCTTCTATGATCTCTCTCATGTTCTGACCTGTTTTACTTCTGAGTTGATGTCCTCTTTGCCTTGAACCTTTTTCATAATTCCCTTTTGTTACGACCTCTGATATAAAAATCTGTTATGTGAAAACCTTTTTAATTATGACTTGGAAATGTTTTGAGAAAAATCATTTGTTTTAAAAAGGATGTTTATGGGTATGATACAATACGATTTCTATATGAAATTCCAGTAACATTTGTGAAAACTATCTTAAAAGACTGCCTTTATAAAACTACTTTGAAAGATCATTTTATTGAAAACCATTATTAAAGGATTGCTTTAAATGAACTTTTGACAGAAACTTCTAAAATGAACTTTTGCTACGAATTTTTAATTCTGAACCATTTGATATAGTCCTTTTGACCTGAACTTAAACTTGTTATAAAACTTAATCGGATAAACTTTGATTTGAACCTTTGACATTTATTTCTGAACTGTTTGACATGAACCTTTTTGCCATGTACCCTTAAGATATGACTTTTTGATTATTTTGATAGTACGTCTGACCTTTGACCTACAGTCTGATATCCGAGCCAATCACTAGGCATGAGGGTTTCATGTCCATGTCATTGATGCACCTTTGACATGACTCTAGGGCAGGAGAGTGATGACCTGTTCCGTCCCTTATTTATTATCTGCTATGGCCATTATGATTATGATTTGTCTGCAGGGGCGTATGGATGCATTCTAGATTTGATCTGTTTCTGTTATTGATTATTGTTATATCTGGTGACTGATGGTGTGTGCAATACACGTCTTTCACATATCTGGGAGTTAGCTACTCCATTTGGTTACATTTGAGATGATATGATTTGTTTTGTTTCTGGGCTCGTGGTGGATTACTGTCCCGTTATCCTTACCTTATAACCTTTTTCTTTTCTCTTATTCTTATCCATTCATCATCCCTCGACTCTTATTATATCTGCATGACTTTTATATCTTTTACTTTGCACTTTCTCTATTACTGCTTTGTTATCGTTATATTTGTTCACTGAGCTCTCGTAGCTCAGCCGCATTTCTTTTCCTGCGGCAGGTTTTAGTAGGAAGCTGGGAATGAGTGGAGAGTACCTTGGACTTAGAATATTGATAGCTATTCGGGATTAGAGATGATTAAAGTTATTATATCTTAGAATTTGTACTTATCGGAAGTTTCATTTGTAACCTTGTAGTTTTCAGTATTTCATTTGTAACCTTTGAATTCTTGTATTACTTTAAATGTATGCTTTGTTTGATCTGATATGAAACCATTATTGTGACATCTTTACCCTTGTCGGGTTGGGGTGTTACAATTTTTGGTATCAGAGAGACAGGCTGCGACTTGTAATACATTTACCCTTGACCTGTGAAATTTGGACCATTAGGTTTCCACTGTAGGTGCTCATAAGATAACCTGTAAGAAATTGCTTTAGGATTTCCCTATAGGAACTTTAAGTTTTGACCGGTGAGGAATGGGTAGACTATAAGGCATTTGTTTAAGTAGCATTGATTCCGCATTACTTTGATTTGTGCCTTGCTTTTGGTTAAAGCTTGTTGAGATCACTTTTGGAAATTGAAAGCTTACGCTTTGCACCACCTAAGATTTGAAACCTAAATAAATCTTGAAAGCATTGAGAATTGCATAGTAATTGCCTGGCACTATTTGATCTTTGTCTTCAGATTCCGACTCCGACCACTGATCCTTTGTTAATCATTTTGATGCCTCTTCGGGCATTACGAGAATCTCCATGACGATGACAAACTTGATACATTCTATTATTTGTCTCTTGCTTTTGATAAGCATCTATGAATCTTCCGACGCTATTTGATTTCATCTTACCCATCTCCGTTCCTATGAGAAGCCTTGTGGTGTTAACCACGAGTATAAAATGTTTCCCTCTCATTTTGAACGATAAGATTTGCTTTGTTGACCCGTCCTTCTTTGGATAGTCAACCTTAATTTTATTCTAATAAGGGATTGGTTGAGTGAACATTCAAAATATTGACAACTATCCTTTGGCGTTTGAAACAATTTTGAACTTCCTACCATAATTACCGATTGTTAAACTCCTTGCTATCACTATTACCCTGGAGACTCGTGTGTTACTTTCGCGGTTATGAAGTTTTCCTAGAAACCATTTCGTACACCAATGAATAAACCTTACCTTGAAAATTAATTGGCACCCTGAGTTTTTCGAATATGATTCCGGGTTGAACCCCCAAGTTTTTCCACCGGAATAGGAAGTAGGATTTGACATGATACCGAGAGATTGTCTAGCCGCCAAGCGAAGATGTCTTTCGGATCATACCAGTTGATTTGAGCAACCAGGAAAGGCAGTAACCGAAGACCAGGAAGTGAGTTGCTTAGGTATATCTTCTGGGAGTGTTCCACTACCTGATTGTGATCTTCACTTCCGAACCGTTTGACAAACAGTTTGATACCTCTCTGACCATCCCCAAAGGTCACTTAACCCAATGTGTTTGACACACCTTATTAATTCATTTCCAGTGCTGGATATAAATGTATCATCTGATACTACTCCGTCTTGCGAAATCCATTACTACTCCTATGAGGACTCTGGTGATTATTAACCATGGATATAAGAAATTTATTCCCTCCCTTTGAATAATGAATCTTGACACCAGCTAGCCTCCTTTGGAAGGATATGACGATAATTTTGTCTCGATATTAAATTGTCAACTGAGCATGATGATGCTGATAACTGATATTCCTTACGCCTCACTTTTGACAGTTATACGATGTTTGTATTACCGATGATTCACAACCTACCTGCCACTTATGCTAAATAGCTAAACAAAATTTCCATCACCTTGAACTGTTCATTTATCTATCTCAACACTATATTGAACCATGTACTCAACCTTGATATATAAACTAACCATCTGTCTTGACGACCGTACTCATCCTACGAATCCGTTTACTTTTGATATATTCGATTTTGAGGTCTTTAATTTATGGATTGGCTGGCCCTCATAAGCTGCCAGGGATTTCTGTACCTGATATGTGACTTCAGAAATCTATTTGCATCCTACTTTTGTTATGATAACCTTTTAACCGCTCGAATCTGTTAAGCTTAACGCTGCTATGGAAACATTTACCTTGATCTCATTTGATTGTCAAATTCTCCTGACACTTATTAGTGTCCACCCTTAGAAGCTTTGGCATCGGAAGTTTTGTTGTACAAATTTTTGGTGTAGTAGAATTGACTTTGAACCGACCTCAGTTGACGAACCATGATGCTATAGAAGTTGAGAGATTGAAGAAGCTGATGGAATGTGATTTTATTCACCTCAGTGTTTCCTTTTGAATACCCCTACTAGTTCATGAAGAAGAAAGAGAAAATTTTGCGTCAGCGTATCGATTATCGTAAACCTAACCGTATCACTACCCGAAATCATTTTTCATTTCCGCGCGTCAATGATTGATTCGTCCTATCTTTGAAACTCCGTATCAGACGGCCTCATTTAATGTTTGAAGGACGGAAGAAGCAACCACAAGTACTTCCAAGAAGAGAGTTGACTAACTGAGAGTAACCTCCGTGAAGCATTACAATTTTATTTGAGAAGAGGAAGACAGGTGATGTGAAGTAGATATGAAGTTTTCCTGAAACGATTCATGAAGCTGTTTTCGTACTCGTTGTGACCATTATGAGTTTTAAATAATGCCAATTGTATTGGCTAATAAAATCATGTTTTTCGTGAGTAATCGGACAACTGTCATAGTATGACGGTGTGTTTGTGCTCTGAGACGAACGAGGAACACGTAGATCATTTTCGTATTAAATAAAATGACCCTTATTCTGGAAGAGTAGATTTGATTGGCGTCCAGAAATTGTAGCAGACAACACTACCACGTATCCGGTGATGACAGCAGTGAGTTGGCAAATTGCGAACTGGGCTAGAAGACCTGTCAAAGACACGCAGTCTTGCTTCTCTATTCATTTTAGTTGTACTAGGATGAATTGAGAGCAGAAGCAGACTCGCGAATGGAAGATGCACAGTGACCATGACAGAGATTCACGTTACTACACCACAGTTCCATGAAGAAGTGTCGAAGGCTTGAGGGACCAGACTCAAGATTATATTTTCCTTTCCACTCTGTGATCATATGAATAGACTTAGACAGACTACTTGTAATTGGAAGCATGTATTGAAGGTATGATATTTCTGAAGCGAACGTTGTGTTTGGAAGACTTGATTCTGTGTAGGATGAAGCTATGGATGACGAAATTCATTTCCTCCTTACCTACTTAAATTTCCGTTACCTGATAATAAGATCCTTTGAATGACTTAGGTTCCCTGCTAGTAATCCCGTTTGTGTAGATTTTGCGCATGTTGGATGATGGTTTGTTATGAGAATTTTGAAGTAACCACTGATATTGCCTGAGTTGATTCTAGTGAGTGATGAAGGATTGGCGCTATTAGCGACGTATTCAATTCTGATAGACATACTAGATCTTTTCCGCTAACCCTTTCGAGTAGTTCGTTCTTCTCTTAGTTAGGGTGTTTGATTTTAATGACCTCTGAGGCTGTAGAAAGATTTGGTGGATTAAGATAGGATATTTTGTTCACGACCTGAGATAAAGTATGACCATCATGAGGGCATATTTATATGATGCCAGTATTATGACGTCTGGCCAACGTGATAATACTTACACCATATAACGTGCACTTGTTGTGGGCATAGGATATTTCGGGGAGTACCTAAGAAGTTTAGAAATTGATCTCCGTTGGTTTATCCGTGATTAGTGAGACTGTAGGTTCATTCTATCTATGCGTATACCCTACTTTCGTTCTTTAGATATCTGGATGAGTTTAAACTCCCGTTTTGCATTCTGTTGACCTCAGTTATAAATCTTGAACTCTTTGTAGAGCCTCTGCTGTTGATACAGTCAATTTGATTTGAAATCTTGTTCGTTTTCCATATGAGCTTTCCAGGAGATTCACCTATCGTCCATTTTATGTTGCATGGACCTTTTGATCAGAATCAATCTAATTTGCCTCCTTCTGATAAATTTGAACCCATCTTGTTTTGATTTGAGTCATGAGAAACTATTTGGTCTGAAGATCCCTTTTGGAAGAACCTCCCCGGGCGTGAGTATGTTGTGACGATCTTTGACGATTTGCTACGACTTCGTCTAACTTTGCGATTTCAAATTTCGAGGATGAAATTTTTATTTTAGAGGGGAAGAAGTTGTAATACCAGAAATTGCAAAACAATGCAAAATGACCAAAATGCCCCTGAAACTTTAAATTTAATTAATAAGTGCATAACACACCAAATAAATTTCAAACCATTAGGTAATGAGCAATATATGAATGTAAAGAAATTTTTGTGGCAGCATTTTAATATTTTATATGTCCCAAAAATACATGGTACTCACAAACACAATATATAGGCCGATTATATATATATGAAATTATTTAAATTCTTTTAAATAAATAAAACTAACTAACTAAGGGATAAACACCAAACAAATTAGGAAACACTTTAATTTGATATTATTCCAACCAATTAGCCGAGTATAATGATCCTCCCCCCCCCCCCTTTGACTCGGCATTTTATTTATTTTTCTCCTTATCTCCACCGAAACCCTAAAATAACACACACAAAATCCCTTCTTCATTCTCACGATTTTATGGAGGCTTTTGATTATTTTTTTGGTGTTCCTCTAAGTCCAAAGAAGGTAGGAAAAATAGCATGGAGGTCGTTGGATCGTTTGTTTGGCTCATGGAAGTTTTCTTATGTCGATTTGTTCTAGCCGACAAGAACAAAATTCATTCTTGTTCATCCTTGGTTCGAATCTTGCAAGAGGGTATCTATATCATCCCTTTTACTCATTTTCATCATGTCTAAACGTTTGAAACATTTCCATGCATGCTTGATTAATTAAAGTAAATCTATATATCAAAAACGTAAAATAAACCCTAGATCTATCATGCAAATTTTTCAGATCATGTACATATTTTATTCTGACCTTATACATGTCATATAACACTAGAAAAATGATCTTTGTATTTTTCGAAGCCTAGATCTCTCTTGGTTAATTTATCTTGAAACCGGATTTAAAGGAAAAAGAAATAAAAACAAATTATAAATCGTATGAATTAGGGTTTTGAATCTTGATGATGTAATTGATATATTAAATGTATTTTAAGGTTATAATGATGATTGGTAATGATTGAAGAATTTAGGGTTAGGGTTTATATGGTTTAATATTCTACCGATTGGAAAATAAAAAGTGTAGGGTGTGTTTTGTAATTTTATAAACATGGGGGTTATTTTTGTAAAGTAGTTTGGAACAGGGGTATGTCGTAGAAAATATAAGATGAGGGTGCTATATGTAAAATTTGTAACTAAAAGGTTTAATTGGTAAATTATATAAATTGTAATTCGATTTGTAAATTAATTAAATAGAGGGACTAAAAGTGTAAATTCTGGAAACTTAAGGTTATTCGGTGTAAATAATGATATAAAGGGTGTAATGTGTAATATTGAATATTTAAGGGCTTAATATGTAATTATTAATAATTTATGTTTCGAATTATAAGTTTTGTAAATTCAAGGGACTAATTTTGTAAATTATGAAACTTGAAGGGTAAATCGTACCATATGTTAAATTAAGAGGTATATTCTGAAATGTTGTAAAAGTAAGGGCTTGATGTGTAAATATAAATATGGTAAGGGTTAAATTGTGATTTATGTAAATATAGGGTTTAATTTGTAATTTAATTAACTAAAGGGGTATAAATTGTAAATTGTTAAACCTAAAAGGGTTAAAAGTCTAATTCTGGATAACTCATGATTTAAAATGAGTAACTTGTGATATTTTCAGTTTAAACCTTTAACTTTGGTATATTTATATTTAAAACCCTAATTATGGAAATCTGCTAATTATGGAAAGTTACAAAAAAATGGAAAGCCTACTAAAATAAGTAATCTGAATTAAATAAGCTTTTAATAAGACAGTCGTGAATTCGTGTAGATTCGCCGAAGATGGAGTTTGCTTCCGACCTTTGTATTTTCTGTTATGTTTTCACTTGCGGTATAAGGTACAGATATTCTGCCCTTTTTCAGTAAGGGTGTTTTCTCTCCCTTCCTTCTGATTTAATCTTGTTCCATATTAGGATTCCCTATACCATTGCTATGTTCCCTTCTGTTTGTGAACCTTTCATGTGATCTCTTTGTTTTGTGAGCCTTCTATGATCTCTCTCATGTTCTGACCTGTTTTACTTCTGAGTTGATGTCCTCTTTGCCTTGAACCTTTTTCATAATTCCCTTTTGTTACGACCTCTGATATAAAAATCTGTTATATGAAAACCTTTTTAATTATGACTTGGAAATGTTTTGAGAAAAATCATTTGTTTTAAAAAGGATGTTTATGGGTATGATACAATACGATTTCTATATGAAATTCCAGTAACATTTATGAAAACTATCTTAAAAGACTGCCTTTATAAAACTACTTTGAAAGATCATTTTATTGAAAACCATTATTAAAGGATTGCTTTAAATGAACTTTTGACAGAAACTTCTAAAATGAACTTTTGCTACGAATTTTTAATTCTGAACCATTTGATATAGTCCTTTTGACCTGAACTTAAACTTGTTATAAAACTTAATCGGATAAACTTTGATTTGAACCTTTGACATTTATTTCTGAACTGTTTGACATGAACCTTTTTGCCATGTACCCTTAAGATATGACTTTTTGATTATTTTGATAGTACGTCTGACCTTTGACCTACAGTCTGATATCCGAGCCAATCACTAGGCATGAGGGTTTCATGTCCATGTCATTGATGCACCTTTGACATGACTCTAGGGCAGGAGAGTGATGACCTGTTCCGTCCCTTATTTATTATCTGCTATGGCCATTATGATTATGATTTGTCTGCAGGGGCGTATGGATGCATTCTAGATTTGATCTGTTTCTGTTATTGATTATTGTTATATCTGGTGACTGATGGTGTGTGCAATACACGTCTTTCACATATCTGGGAGTTAGCTACTCCATTTGGTTACATTTGAGATGATATGATTTGTTTTGTTTCTGGGCTCGTGGTGGATTACTGTCCCGTTATCCTTACCTTATAACCTTTTTCTTTTCTCTTATTCTTATCCATTCATCATCCCTCGACTCTTATTATATCTGCATGACTTTTATATCTTTTACTTTGCACTTTCTCTATTACTGCTTTGTTATCGTTATATCTGTTCACTGAGCTCTCGTAGCTCAGCCGCATTTCTTTTCCTGCGGCAGGTTTTAGTAGGAAACTGGGAATGAGTGGAGAGTACCTTGGACTTAGAATATTGATAGCTATTCGAGATTAGGGATGATTAAAGTTATTATATCTTAGAATTTGTACTTATCGAAAGTTTCATTTGTAACCTTGTAGTTTTCAGTATTTCATTTGTAACCTTTGAATTCTTGTATTACTTTAAATGTATGCTTTGTTTGATCTGATATGAAACCATTATTGTGACATCTTTACCCTTGTCGGGTTGGGGTGTTACAATTTGTCTCTTGTTCTTATAGTGACAAATCTTCAGAAATCAAGACTAATGACTATGCCACATGTGGATCAAGTGACAGGTCAGCTTCAATAAAATCAGAAGATCTCTCCTCAGAAGTAGCTACTGATGAATCTCAATCAAAGACAGCTGCATTTGAAGATATTTCTTTTGATAATGTTAAAAACAATAATGTTTCTAGTTGTGGTTCTGTTTCAAACAATTATGGTTACGGTTTTAATTTTGTTAAGAATGATTTTGTTTCTTGTGTTGGTTTGAATAATTCTGGTTGCAATGAGAAAGATAATGTTAAGAAAAAGTCCCCTAGAAAGAAATCTTGCTTTGTGTGTCGTAGTTATGATCATCTTATCAAAGACTGTGACTATTATGAAAAACAGATAGGTATATATGCTTGTCAAAATAGGTCTGTGTGGAACAATGTCAATGATATTCCCCCATATATTCCACAAGCAGCAAGAATAAACTCTTGTAGAGCTTTTGTTGTTGCTGGTAAGCCAGTTCCAACTGGTAAGCATGTTGCTGTTGGCAAGCCAGTTCCTGCTGGTAAGCCTGTTGCTGCTGGCAAGTCCATTCCTACTAGTAAGCCTGTTGCTGCTGGCAAGTCCATTCCTGCTGGTAAGCATGTTGCTGCAGGTAATCCAGTTCCAGATGGTAGGATCAATCATGCTGGTTGGAGAAGCAATGCTGCTAGACCTTACTCCAGACCTACTAGCACTTACTTTCAAAATGATATGAGGCCTGTATATTTTGACACCATGCACATGGGAGGGGCAAGATGGGAAACTGCTGTTAAGTCCTCAGCAGGTTGTTCTTGGAGAAACAATAACCAATATATGAGAATGGGGTCCAAGAACAATGGTGGATCTCATCAATCTCCATGGTTTAATACTTATTGATCCACTAGGCAGGCTCAAGTCAGAAATGGATTGGGTCTTCCTTGTATCTAATGTTGTAAATGTATTCTTTGTATCAGGAATTTCTTTTTAGAAGTAAAGATGTTGGCATTGTTGACAGTGGATGTTCCAGGAGTATGACAGGAAATTTAGAGAGACTGCATGACTTTGTGCCCTTAAATGGAGGTTCTGTGACATTTGGAGGAGGAGATGGCACAATTACTGGAAAGGGTACTATCAAAACAACCAAGCTAGACTTTGAAGATGTGCTTTATGTGAAGGAACTCCAAAACTTTAATTTGTTCTCTGTCTCACAAATTTGTGACAAGAAGAACAGTGTTCTCTTCACTGAAACTGATTGCTTTGTGTTTTCCAAAGACTTCAAGTTGCCTGATGAAAGTCAGGTTGAACTCAAAGTTCCAAGGACTTACAACCTTTACAGTTTCAATCTAAGTGATGTTCAGCCTGAGGGTTCACTTGCTTGTTTGATGGCAAAAGCTTCTGTGGATGAATCTAATAAATGGCACAGAAGAATGGCTCATGTGAATTTCAAGACCATTAACAAGCTGGCTAAGAATGGTTTGGTCCAAGGGCTCCCTCTCAAGACCTTCTCCAATGAACACAATTGTGTTGCATGCAACAAAGGAAAGCAACACAAAGCTTCATACAAGGAAATCACAGCTGTGAGCACCATCACTGAGCCTCTGCAGCTTCTTCATATGGATCTCTTTGGTCCTACTTCTATCAGAAGTATTGACCACAAGTACTACTGTCTGGTGATTACAGATGATTTTAGCAGGTTTTCTTGGACTTTCTTTTTGGGTTCTAAAGATGAAACTTATCCAGTTATTAGGGACTTTATTACCTTAATAGAAAATCAGCTAAATAAAAAGGTTAAGTCAATAAGGTGTGATAATGGAACATAGTTTAAGAATGCTAATCTAATTGAACTCTGTGGGAATAAGGGGATAAAAAGGGACTATAGTAATGCCAAAACCCCACAACAAAATGGGGTTGCAGAAAGAAAAAATAGAACCCTTATAGAAGCAGCTAGGTCTATGTTAGCTGACTCTAAGATGCCCACTATGTTTTGGATTGAAGCAGTCTGCACTGCTTGTTATGTGTTGAATAGGGTATCTATTACTAGTCCTCATAATAAAACACCTTATGAGCTTTTGTCTGGGAAAGTTCCAAACATTAGTTACCTTAAACCTTTTGGATGTCATGTCACTATATTGAACACTAGTGATCATCTAGGCAAGTTTGATGGAAAGGCTGGTGAAGGGTTTATTGTTGGGTATTCTGCTCATAGTAAAGCCTATAGGGTATATAATCTGTCTACTAAGAGGATAGAAGAGACTCTCAACTTAAGATATCTTGAGGATAAACCTAATTTGCAGGGTGCAGGTCCAGAGTGGTTCTTTGACCTAGATTATCTGACAGATACCTTAGGTTATACTAGATTCAAAGCAAATCAATCTGTTGGTACACATGTTTCTCAAACTAACAATGCAGGTACCTCAGATGATGATTCTGATGCAGAGAGTGATGAACGACCTATAGTTGTTCCTTCTTTTCCCTCTAACAACATTTCAGGTTCAAAGTTCAAAGATACTTCTGATATGGCTGGAAGTGATTCAAGTTTTGCAGAAGATCTTGCTAGGCTTCAAAGACAAGAGTATAATGCCAAGAAAGCTGCTGAAATGTTTGGTTCTGGGTTTTCTAAAGAGACAGAGGAGATTCTGAGAAATGCTGAAGCTGAAGTTCGAAAGCAACTGAATTCTGCTGGTGGTATTCCTATTCCTGCTGCTACCAATTCTGCTGGTAGTGCTACCAATTCTGCTGGTAGTGCATCTGTTCCAGCTGGTTCTTCTAATGATTCTGCTGATGTCTCCACTCTCTGGGTATTGATAACTCCCCTGAAAGATTTCCAATCCCTTCTGATCTTGGAAATTCATTCTCTTCAAGAGATAAGCTGGAAGATCCTCATCATCAATCCAGAACAGGCATTTTCACTTCTTCCTCATATGATGATGACTTCAACCCCTCCATTACTAATCAGGCATCCACAATTGATGTCAATCCCATTGTTACCAAGAGGATCAATACAGTTCATCCTCAGTCCTTGATCCTTGGAGATCTAAATTCCCCTGTTCAGACAAGAAGCAAAATACATCAACCCAAGTTTGGAGAATCTGCTTTTCTCAGTTATATCCAGGATCAGTTAAGAAGCAATCATACTGATTACCTACATTGCCTCTATGCTTGTTTCTTATCCCAAATTGAACCAAGTAGTATAGCCCAAGCTCTTGATAATTCTGATTGGGTTGAGGCTATGCAAGAGGAAATGCAGCAGTTCCAGAATCAGAAAGTATGGATGTTGGTACCTTTGCCTGCAGGAAAGCATGCTATTGGAACTAAATGGATTCTCAAGAATAAAAGGGATGCTAGGGGAATTGTGGTTCGGAATAAAGCCATGTTGGTGGCTCAAGGACATAGACAAGAAGAGGGGATTGATTATGATGAAGTGTTTGCTCCAGTGGCAAGAGTTGAAGCCATCAGACTGTTCTTAGCTTTTGCCTCTTTCATGGGGTTTGTAGTATATCAGATGGATGTGAAGAGTGCCTTTTTGTATGGAAGGATTGAAGAAGAGGTTTATGTTACTCAACCAAAGGGATTTGTGGATCCTCAGAATCCTGATTTGGTTTACAAAGTGGTAAAAGCACTTTATGGTCTTCATCAAGCACCAAGGGCTTGGTATGCAAGGCTATCTGCCTTTTTGCTAAAACATGGTTACAGAAGAGGGGCAATAGATAAAACACTTTTTATCAGGAAGAACTTCAAAGATATCATTCTGGTACAGGTTTATATAGATGATATCATCTTTGGTTCTTCTAATGAAGCCTGGTGCAGGGAATTTGAGGAATTGATGAAGAGTGAATTTGAGATGAGTGCTATGGGTGAAATGAATTTCTTCTTGGGTCTTCAGGTTAAGCAGAAACCAGATGGGATCTTTATCTGCCAAGAGAAGTATGTTTATGACATACTTAAGAAGTTTGATATGGAAAATGTAAAAACTGCCACAACCCCATTTGAACCTCCAAAGCCTAAATCCAATAATGAACCTGATGCTGCTGTTAATGTTCATCTATACAGGTCCATGATTGGGTCACTCATGTATTTGACAGCTTCTAGACCTGATATCATGTTTGCTGTCAGTGCATGTTCTAGACATCAGGTTACACCCTTGACTTCTAACTTAAATGCAGTCAAGAGAATCTTCAAGTATTTGAAAGGACAGCCTAAGTTGGGACTTTGGTACCCAAAAGATTCTCCTTTTGTGTTGGAAGCTTATAGTGACAGTGATTATGCTGGTGCTAACTTTGATAGAAAGTCAACTACTGGGGGTTGTCAGTTTCTGGGTAGAAGGTTGGTTTCTTGGCAGTGCAAGAAGCAGACTATAGTGGCTACATCATCTACTGAGGCAGAGTATGTTGCTGCTGCTAGCTGCTGTGGACAGGTTCTTTGGATGCAAAATCAGCTGTTAGATTATGGGTTCAACTTCATGAACACTAAGATCTTTATTGATAACCAAAGCACTATGTGCATTGTTAAAAATCCTGTCTATCATCAAAGGACAAAGCATATTGAGATTAGACACCATTTCATAAGAGATGCTTATGAGAAGCATCTTATTCAGGTGATTAAGATTCATACTGATGACAATGTGGCTGATCTGCTGACCAAGGCTTTTGATGGACCAAGGTTTAACCATTTGGTGGTTCATATTGGGATGGTAAATCCTTAGGTACTGAGTTTGAGGGGAGGCTTTCTGGCCTAAGGGGAGGCTTTCTGTTGTATAATTTGTTATTTTCTTTGTTTTCTCTTTTATTAGTTCATAATTAAAAAAAAAAAAAAAAAAAAAAAAAAAAAAAAAAAAAAATTGTATATTTTGTGTGCTAATAAGTTGGTTGTGAGCAACACCTTTGCAGGTACAGTGTTGGTGTTTACACCTACACAACAAATGGTATTCAACTCACCATGTCTCATAGACAAGAAAGAGTTGACTCACCATGAGGGTACAGCTCTGGTGTGATTGTCAAATCTGTTGATAGCTGTAATAGCTTGCTCAAAGCTATAGGGTACTTCAACTCACCCATGGTTCATTCCTGAGAGTTGAAATGGTTTTCAATTCACCATGGATTTTACTCCTTTGGGGTTTCCAAAGAATTGGCTAGCCCACAAGTGTATGGTTTGTGGTAAAGGCAGTTGGAATTCCATACTTGGTACTCAATTCACCAAAGGTTATCTTCAACCTAAGAATTGGCTAGTCCTGAGCAAACGGCTACAGGTAAAGACAAGTCAAATCCGTTTAAAGTTGCTGATTTACTAAAAATCAGATGGTTATCAATGTACCATGGTCTAACACACCTAAACATTGGCTACTCCAGTAGTGATGGCTATTGGTAAAGAGACATCAAATCCATTAATTTTTAATGATTCACCTCTCACAGGAGTTAACATACCTGGAAGTGATGAGAATAGTATGAAACTTAAGTGATTTGATGTACATTTTGTCATCGTAGCAGTCAAGATTAAGTGAATGACATGGTGCCCAGCTTATTCTTTTGAAGATGATTTCCTATTGCTGCTGAACTATAGAAGTTGCTGCTGGAAGTTCCAAGTGTTGCTGCTGGTTACCTACTATTGCTGCTGCTCAAATGCAATCCTCAAGCCTGAGAAGTTAAAGCTCTATCACGTGGGAATCTTGCAAGTTAACCTAGTCAACTTCAATATTAGGGGAGGATTGTTAGGATCTCTGGGAAATAAAGATTTCTCATTGCTGCTGGTAGTGTGAGCTGGTTCCTGCCGATAGTGTTCGGTTCCTGCTAAAGTTCATTGCTGCTGGTAGTATAGTTTTGTTTCTGCTGATAGTGTTTATTGCTGCGGGTATTATTGTTAGTTATCCCGTAAGTTTAGAATGTTTGTTAGATTTATTTTTAGAAGAGATCATGTTTATCTCTTTACACGTTTTCTTGTATGACGGGTTAGGGTTAGGGTTTATTGTTAGTATAAAAGAAACACCCGTCTATGAGCTTTGTATCTCTTAATCGATTCAATCAATAGAAAAAACAATTTCTTAGTTCATAATCTGATCCATAGAGGATCAAAACCTTGTTAGTTATTTTCTTCTTTATATTCTTGTGTTTAGTTTCCGCATAGACACAAGTCTTACACCTAGAGATTCTCGTTTAACCAAGCTCAATCAAGCTAGAAGCACACGATCCTACATAAACGAAAGGCCAAAAGTCCAATGAACCCGAACCAATTGAACCAAATGAAGAAAATCCCGACATGTCCAATACTTCATTACGTTGGCAACCAAGTGAGGAAAAACTACTTGCAAAGTGTTATGTGGCCGTTACCGAGGATCCACAAGTCGGGCATGCACAAGCTGGCGATACGTTTTGGAGACGGGTTATCAACGAGTTCAATAGACTCAATTTTCAAAACCGCAACAAGGATATGTTAACAAGCAAGTGGAAAACGTTGAACCGTGATTGCACAAAGTTCAACGCGTTCTACAAACGTGCAAAACATACAGAAAAAGTGGGGAAAATGAGTTGGATAACATGAGACGGACTAGAGAAATGTACCGTGACGAGCACAGAGGTGCGCCGTTTAATAACGAGGAGGCGTGGGGTGGTTTTGCGTGCTCATAAAAAATGGGACGCGCCGGAAGCGCTTGATTTAACCGGCGATGTCCCAAGCCAAACCAACGAGGCGTTATTCGGTCATGATGACCAACCACGTCCGATGGGAAAAAACGTGCTTCGAAGAAAGCCAAATCCGAGAGCACGACAAGTACCGGGGGAGCGAGTACCGGAGGTACGAGCTCGTCAAACCAATTCGGGGAGGCTATGACATACGAGTATTGTATAAAACGGGAAACCGCCAAAGAGGCGTATCGGACGGCTAAAGAAAAAGATCAAACGATTCAAAGGTTGGAAGAGATGAAAATTCTGATGATTGACACTTCCAACAAGGATCCAAACATTGCGTTTTGGATCGATTCGGAAAAGGACAGAATCATCAAAAAATATAATTTGCAACCTCGACAGTAGATGTAATTGTATTTCGTAATTTCCTTATGTTGTAGTTTCTTTTATGTTGTGTTTTTATTATTTCGTTGTAACTTTTTTTTTTTTTTTTTTTTTTTCGTTGTAACCTTTTTTTTTTTTTTACATTCGTATTGTAATGTTTAAGTTTTAATGTTATGCTATTTATTAAATGAAGTATTAGTTTTAGTTTAGGGGTAGAATTTGTAAATTGTTGAGTTATTATAAGCGGTACTTTTTTTAGTTAATGTTGAAAAGTTAAAGCTGATGTGTCACTGACGTGACAATAAGTTATACCCATAGTTATGATAACCTAGGCTCTAATAAAACTAAACCAGTGGGAAAATATAATGCATGATGAAGGGTGAAAAAGGAAAGAGGTACAAAATCAAATCAAATATTATCGTCATGGTCATGGTGGGGTACCACACAGGATCCCGCTAACAGACTCTCATTCCCTTACTTGATTTGGCAACTTCTTTTCCCCAACTGAAAGTTTGTTAGTAAACATTTTATTCTTTTTAATCTTATTTCTTTTATGTTTTTTTTAACAACTACTTTTATTAAAACTAGCAAGAGCTAGAAAAAACCAATTACACGATAATTAGCATAGGATTTTGTAACCATCTTACTCAATTCATATTTGCTTTACATCTAGCGTTACACCATTGAAAAGTTAAAGTAACTACACAGTCAAACAAAGTCGTCTTCTTAGAAACATTCTTCCCGAATTATAATATTATTTCTTTTATGTAACATTCTTTTTTATTACTTTCAATAATGTTAATGAGTATTAATCAACATAAGTTATTATTTTTACATCCGATGTGCTATATTATACGAACAGAGACGGAACCAGGTTTAAAAGGCAGGGGGTGCACAAAAAAAATTCACGAATTGTAATATAAGAGCTTTGATAAAAATTGAAGTTTATTTTTTACCTAAGTAAAAGACACCGCGAGACAATCTCTAATTCCGTTGTTGGTAGCGAATAGATTCATTTACTGTTTAATTAACCATTTAGACTTTGTAGTGAAAAAGGTTAAGTTATGATCAAAATGTTTAATGTTTGGCCTAGTTATCAACATATATTTGGGTGATGATGACAATTGTATGTCAAATATTGTTTAGTAACAATTGTTGTGTAGATTTTGGTTTATTGAAAAGTGAAAAAGACAGTTTCACATATACTTCATGTTTAACAAGGAGCTGAGTTAAATCAATAAACATATAGTCTTACTTTTAACTACAACTAGACTACTCGTAATAATCCTTACATTGAAGCGTGAAGCGCGAGGATGATGCGTCACACTTAAAACATCACCACCGTCACGCGTGGTGGGTACTTTGTGCACACATTTGGTGAAGAACTTGAGCAAATGAATGGTTTGGTCACGTGGTGTTTAAGAAAGCTGACATGGCTTATTATGGCTGTTTGGTTGGTGGATCTAGTGAAAGTATGAAAAGCTGATGTGGCGATGGTGGGTATAGTCATTGTTGCGCCCAATTTTATAATAAGTCGAATAAGTTGAAAGACTTTGACATTACATAAACGATTAGGACCTCCTAATTGACACTTAACAATAACACAATTTTTATTTAAGAAAAAAACAATAACACAATTTTGAATTATCTTTGCAAGTGTTAGATTTTTACCAAAAAATCTGTTAGGAAGCAAAATTACAGTATGATATAACACTCATTTGATAATTTATCCAATTCATTAAACAGAGCACCATTAAACCCTTTGAGCTAAATAAACAAATTGCACCAATTGTAGCAAGATAAATGAAAAATAAGGTCTTGCTTTATACTTTTTTTTTTTTTTCCAAAAAGTCTATAAAAAGTACATTTCTATAAACCATCCAAATATTTCTAGGACACTTATTCCCCAAGCAAACAATCTCATTTCAAAAACTTTATAAATACAACCATTACAACAGATTTTCACAAATTTCACTTCCACTCTCCTACACCCAACCTTCCTTTTTTCTCTCTCAACTTCCTTCATTTCATCTTCATACCATCAAATTTTTTTAAAAATTAGACAATTATCCAACCCAATATGCTTCATAATTCAGATATGTTTGAACCCAACACTAATAACCTTGATCCAAACACATTATCCCATCTCCTTAATAACCAAGAACAACAACAAATCAACTGGACAAACACCAACAACAACAACTTTAACCTTAACAATCTCGACGTTCAAACGAACCAACCCGACTTGCTAAACCTTTTCCAGCTGCCAAAATGTTCATCTTCTATATGTTTTTCCAACCCAAGTCACATGGACCAAGTACAACAAGTAATGTACCATGGTCATCATGGTGCATTACTAGGAATGCATAATGGTAATAGTACTAATGTTGGTGTTACGCAAAATGTTCCGTATATTCGTGAGCTTTTGAATAATGAGTTTAGTTTGAATGGTTGTAACGCGTCGATTTTTGGTGAAATGGGTATAGAAAATAATGGTGGTTATGATGGAATTTTGGAATTTGGTAAAAATGGTGGTAATAATGGGAAACATTTTACTCCTACAACTGAAAAACATAGGAGGCAACAATTGAAAGGAAAGTATGAGGCTTTGAAGAATTTGGTACCTAATCCTAGTAAGGTATGTATTATGATCAAGTTTTTGGTTTTTAGTTTTGATTATGATCCTTTTAATGTTTTTCGGGTACGCATAAAATACCATCCGAACCATCTTTGGGGATTAGTAAATCCGGACCCTATTTTTTTTGGGTACCAGGGAATTGTGAATAGAATGTGTGAGAGTTATGTTTGGGCTAATTAGGTTAAAAACTTCAAATAACGCGTTTTATGTGTCTTAAGTAGCAACATATTTTCAGATGTTATTAATCATGTGCCAATTATAATGTAAGTTTAATGTTACCATTATTGGTAACAATTGACAGATTGTTGTTGATATTATATGTGTGTTTCATGTGATTGAGAATGAAATGTGTAATATTCGGGTTTACATGTTTAGAATAAGATGTTTTATGTGTTTTACACTTTTACAGTTTTACTAATACTAACAAGACAGTTTACACTAGTAACATATTTTCAGATTTTAATGATCATACTAATTACACGGTTAATTCAATTTAAAGTTACCAAATGGCAAAAATTGGAAGTTTATTTTTGTTGTTATGGTTTGGTGAAACATGTATTGTGGACATTTGATAACATTTGACTTTTTGAGTATTTAGCTCGATTGAAAGCTGTTCTGTTGTTGTATTGCAGTATTGCTTGTGGGTTTATCGTGATTATGAACATGTCTGATTCATATAAATTTTGATATTTCTTACGGAATTACTCGTGGGTATCATCTGCGTATGAAAAAAGCACGAAAATTTTCTGTTACATCGATATAATATGAATTTGATAACAGTATAGCATTTGGTTTATTCAGAATCTGTTTTCTTGCTGTACTACATGTTAGTTTGCTGCGAGTATGATTTATTATGAACAAAAGGGAAATTTGAATTAGACCCTATAAAAGTTTGATAAATGTCATAACATTTGATCAGTTGATTTATTTAAACTTCTTTTCTTTGCTGCAAAAAAGAATGATCGCGCATCAGTGGTTGGCGATGCGATTAAATACATACATGAGCTCAAAGGGACAGTGGAAGAACTCAAGCATTTGGTGGACAGGAAAAGATGCAACAGAGGCAGGATGAAAAAGCACAAAACCAAGGATGATTCAACTCCAGATGTCGAAAGTATTTACACAATGAGCAATGGCGTAGTTGGTGATACTACTCATGATCAGCAAGCCTATAACGGCAACTCATCTTCATCAATGAGGAGTTCAATGGTACAAAGGAAATCAAAGCACACCGAAATCGATGTTCGTATCCTTGACGATGAAGTTACAATCAAATTGGTGCAGCAAAAAAGGATCAACTGTTTGCTACTTGTTTCAAAAGTCCTTGATGAGCTTCAGCTTGATCTGCATCATGTTGCTGGTGGACTTATTGGTGATTTCTATAGCTACTTGTTCAATACCAAGGTACTAACTTTGGAGCCCATTTTTTGCATTAAGGACTTGTACAGTACAACCCATTGGTGTAACTTTTTGTTAGTGTTAACCGGGTGTCATAGTTTTAAAAAGACTTGTGACTATCATTATAAAATGTGATAGGGTCTTAAGTTCAATTCTTGCTAGGAGCAAATAACCCTGAATTGGCCATGCCAACCTCCTGAAAAGGGAGTGTTTTACCCGGTTTGAGTCTTTGTGGGGGTGGGTTCAAACCCCGTGGATTAGTACGACTGATATTTGAAATAAATTTGTTAAGTTATGGAAAGTTTTGATGAATTGAATGACATGTGCAGATATGTGAAGGGTCCTCTGTTTATGCAACTGCTATAGCCAATAAGCTAATTGAGGTGGTGGACAAACAATATGCAGCAATCCCAGTCACTTCTAGGTAAGAAGTTTATAAGGTACAAATTCTTATGCATGCGATACAAGAGCTTAAGCATAATGTACAACTCTTTTTCTGCATAAAGTACAGACCATCTATTAGAAAAACACTTTTTTTGCTGGTGTTCCACATTTGGGCATGCATATCTGCCTTTTTATTTGTGTGAGCTTTTATTGTTTCATATGTTTTAACTAGTCGAAAATCAGAACATGTTTGTATATATAAATAACAATGTGTTTAGACATACAATAAAGACAATTTATAACAAAATGTTCTAGAAAATGCAGTGTTTTCACTTTTCATTCATTGTCTATTGATGACCTTCACAGATTTTGTTAATAGTACTTATTCTGATTATCTAATTTTCTAATCTATACACTTTGTAAAAACTTTATCATATTTCTTAATCCCTTAAATTGAGGAAAGATAAATTTACTAATATCATTTTTTCGGTTCAACCCTCTAAATATCTTTTTGCAAGACTTTATCCTAAAACAATTCACATTATCTTTTAAAATATTTTGAAACTAAACGCTAAAATGTTGCATTAACACTGTGTTCTTAAGTATCATTTAATGAAAGAAAGTAATGAAAATGAAGTGAAACAAAAATTGTTGTATTCTCGAGTATCACTTAAGGAGGAAGGAGGAAAACAAATGACTGTAAAAGAAGGTGATTTAGTTATTTTGAAGTAAAATATTTTCTCTCAAAACTGGGCTGAAAATGTTTACTTCCTAATTCTTTACTTTTCTTACTTAAAAACCTTGATAACTAAGCATAAGAGTCACAACAAGAACAATATGTTACCGTACTTTACACGGGTACTATGTTAGTACTCTTTATGTCAATTTACATTAGCATGATTAACAAAATTCTAATTTAGCAATTGTAACATTCTGTTTTATAAATTAAAAAATATGATCTAATGTGTTTGTTATTCTATTTTGCAGGCTATGAGGCATTATATGGGCTTAGATACTAACAAGTCTTGGAGCTATTGGGAAGACAGGAAGAGCTAATAGGGTGGAGATATTTAGAAAAAATTAGAGTTTAAGATGAGACTAATTACTGAGATAACTATAAATAAATGCAGGATATATCGAGTATTTAGCAATTATATATGAATGTGACTACTGAGAATGGCATATAATAGGGGTTTATGATATAGCCTTGTATTATAAACTAATATTAGTTTGTTTTCTTGACAATATCTTATGGTTATTGATGACTTCATTTCATGTTTAGACAATTTTATGCTTTAAAAGACTAAACGAATTGGTAATTCCGTTACAAATTTTGGCTGAAAGTAGTATCGACAGATTGTTTTAAGTCATTTGGGATGAGGATCATAACTTCTTTTGATGTATTACGGAAGCTTAAATCACAACAAGAAGAACTACACCTGCTTACTAACCCAAAAAAAGAAAAGCCATTTTATTTCCTTCTCTACGGAAATTTTCATGTTCGATCGAAAGAGGATGGAATAAGCTGTAGAACTCAAGATGTTTTTTGAAGAAAGTCTTGCTTTATACTTATTTTTTTTTTCCTTCCAAAAAGTCTATATAAAGTACAATTCTATAAACCATCCAAATATTTCTAGGACACTTATTCCCCAAGCAAACAATCTCATTTGAAAAACTTTATAAATACAACAAATTGTCACAAATTTTCACCTTCAATTCACTTCCAGTCTCCTACTCCCAACCTACTCTCTCAACTTCCTTCATTTCATCTTCATAACCAATTCATTTTAACAAAAAAACACAAAATGCTTGATAATTCAGACATGTTTGAACCCAACACATACAACCTTGATCCAAACACATTATCCCATCTCATTGATCATCACCATAACTATAGCCTTAATAACCAAGACCAACAACAACTCAACTGGACCAACAACCTTAATAATCTCGACGTCCAAACGAACCAACCCGACTTCCTAAACCTTTTTCAGTTACCAAAATGTTCATCTTCTATATGTTTTTCCAACCCAAGTCACATGGACCAAGTACAACAAGTAATGTACCATGATCACCATAGTACCTTACTAGGAATGCATACTAGTAATAATACTAATGTTGGTGTTACGCAAAATGTTCCATATATTCGTGAGCTTTTGAATAATGGGTTTAGTTTGAATGGTTGTAACGCGTCGATTTTTGGTGAAATGGATACGGAAAATAATGGTGGTTGTGATGGTATTTTGGAATTTGGTAAAAATGGTAATGGTAATAAACATAACGTGAAACATTTTGCAACTGAAAAACATAGGAGGCAACAATTGAATGGAAAGTTTGATGCTTTGAAGAGTTTGGTACCTAATCCTACAAAGGTATGTAATTACGTATGATAGTTTTGGTATTTGATTTTGACCCTTTTATTGTTTATTGGGTACGAGGGAAATATTGTCCGAGAAATCTTTGGTGACCTGACAACTAAAACTCGGACTCCATAAACCACACCGCACCGCGTGACCCTTGTTTTTATGATTTGATAGTTGTTTTGATGTTTGGTTATTTGTGGGTATGGTGTGATTATGAATAAAATGTGACAGAAGTACGTTTGGGTTAAATGGTTAAAATAAGGTGTTTTATGTGTTTTGAATAGCAACATATTTTCAGATGTTATTAATCATGTGCCAATTATAATGTAAGTTTAATGTTACCATTATTGGTAACAATTGACAGATTGTTGTTGTAGTGATTGGTAAAATATGTGGTATGTTGATATTTGATTGTTTGATGTTTGATTATATCTATGTGTTATACTAATAATAGCAAGACTACGGGAGATGGTAACATATTTTCAGATTTTAACGATCATACCGATTATAAGTTCACCTAAATATTACACCAATATTGGTACCCAAAAAAAAAAAAAATGGAAGTATTTTATTGTTATGTTTGGTTGAACATGTGTTATGGCATGCTGCTATTTTTGCTATTATGAATTTGATAACATGTGAAACTTGATTTTTGCTGTGTAACTTATGTGTTTGTGTGATTATGAACAAAGGGTATGATAATTTTGTTTTACTATATTGATGGCTTTGATAAACTGAACATTCTGATTCATTAAAGGCTTGGTTTTTTATAGAATTAGTTCTCGATTTTCTGTGATTTTAAGAAAGTATGAAAGTTTTGAATTAAATTACTCGCTTGATAACACTTTTGCATTTGGGTAAAAATCTGTTTTCTTGGTGTACTACATGTTGGTCTGCTGTGATTGGAATTTGATTTAGACCCTTTAATAATTTAATGAATGTTATAACCTCAGATCATTTGATTCATTATAAATTTGTTTTCTTGCTGCAATAAAGCCTGATCGCGCATCAGTGGTTGGCGATGCGATTAGATACATACATGAGCTCAAAGGGACTGTGGAAGAACTCAAGCATTTGGTGGACAGGAAAAGATGCAACAGAGGCAGGATGAAAAAGCACAAAACCGAGGACGATTCAACTCTAGATGTCGAAAGTATTTACACAATGAGCAATGGGGTTGTTGGAGATACTACTCATGATCAGCAAGCCTATAACGGCAACTCATCTTCATCAATGAGGAGTTCAATGGTACAAAGGAAATCAAAGCACACTGAAATCGATGTTCGTATCATTGAAGACGAAGTTACAATCAAATTAGTGCAACAAAAAAGGATCAACTGCTTGTTACTTGTTTCCGAAGTCCTTGATGAGCTTCAGTTGGACCTTCATCATGTTGCTGGTGGACTTATTGGTGATTTCTATAGCTACTTGTTCAATACCAAGGTACCAACTTTTTAGCCCATTTTGTGCATTAAGGACTTGTACAGTACAAACCCATTGGTCTAACTTTTGTGGGTGTTAACCGGGTGGCCTAGTGTCAAAAGACTTGTGACGATCATCATAAAATGTGATAGGTCTCAAGTTGAATTTCTGTTAGGTGCAAATAACCATGAATTGACCACGCCAACATGTGCAAATTACCCGGTTTGAGTCTGTGTGGCGGTGGTTTTAAAACCCATGGATTAGCCCGGGCCAATATTTGAAATAAATTTGTTATGGAAAGTTTTTATGATAATGAATGACATGTGCAGATATGTGATGGGTCCTCTGTTTATGCAACTGCTATAGCCAATAAGCTAATTGAGGTGGTGGACAAACAATATGCAGCAATCCCAGTCACTTCTAGTTACTAGGTAAGAAATTTACAAGGTACAAATTCTTATGCATAATGTACAACTCCTTTCTGCATAAAGTACTGACCATCTAATAGAAAAAGACACTTTTTTTTGCTGGTGTTTCCACATTTGGGCATGCATATCTGCCTTTTTATTTGTGTGAGCTTTATTGTTTCATATGTTTTGACTAGTTGAGAATCAGAACATGTTTGTATATGCAACAATGTATTTAGACATAAAATAAAGACTCCATTTATAACAAGAAGCTCTTTTGCAAAATGCATTGTTCATTGTATTGAAGTTTTAGTTCAAGTTGAAGTCTTTGTCTACTGACAACCTTCACAAGACCATGTTAGTACTAATTACAGTAAATTCTAGTTAAGCAAGTGTTACATTCTGTTTTAAGCATTAAAAAATTATGACTTAAATGCTTTTGTTAATATAAATTTTGCAGGCTATGAGTACTTTGTCTTGAAGCTATTGGGAAGACAGGACGAGCTAATAGGGTGGAGATATTCAGATAAATTAGAGCTTAAGATGAGACTAATTACTGAGTTAACTATAAATAAATGCAGGGATATTTTGAGTATTTAGCAATTCTATATTAATGTGACTACTGAGAATGGCATATAATAGGGGTTTATGATATAGCCTTGTATTACATGAACTTCATAAACTTATGTTAGTTTGTTTTCTTGACAATATCTTATAGTTATTGATGACTACATTTCATGTTTAGACAATTTTATGCTTTAAAAGACTAAACGAATTGGTAATTCCGTTACAAATTTTGAGACGCTGAAAGTGTAGAAGCCAAGATTCACGTTGAGGTGGGGGAAACACGATCTAAAGATTAAACATTATAGAACTTTATTGATTGGGTGTCGAGGTGTGTATGTTTTCTAGAGAGAGAGTCTAGAAAACACACACACCTCTTGTGTTACAATGAATCCCCTAACCCTCCTAGACAACTAGGAGGGGTATTTATACAATCTAATCTATGCCCTCTTGGCAAGACTAGTCCTCGTATATACTAACAATGCAATTCCCGACAAATGACAAAACTTTACGGCTAACAATCTCTCCCCAAAGTGATGTCATACGGGAATTGCTTACAACGTTCCCTACAAGTAAAATTCAATACAAAAACATGAGAAAGATCTTCAAACTTCATTACTTCGTCCAGCTTGCATAATCTTCTCAGCCGCCATTTCTTTACTTGCAGACGAACTAAGTGAGCAAATCTAATTAGGGTTTAATTCAGAGTGCCCTGAGTGCTCTCCCCTAATTAGTGCTCTCCCCTAAACTGACAACCTCATATTTTGAATGCCCTGAGTGCCCTGCAGTTCGGGGGAATAGAGTATCAACATCTTTATCTCACCAAATGCATCCCAGTTATTTTTCCCATGAGAGATCAGCTCGTACATTTCTCTCCCCTGCTGGTTACGATTTATCGGAATCAGCATACTGATGTGTACGTGAAATACAAACTGGAAGCCCTATATCAGGAATCATATCAGCCCGTGAGAAGATGTCGATATACCCAATCTACCTCATGTATCAAAAACAACGGCTTCATGTAGTGACTACTGACGGAGAAAACCCACTATGACGAATTTGAGACTGAAGTAGAATAACCCAAACTTGTGACTTAAACTTGCACTGTTGCAAGACTAAGTACCTATACTGAGCACTACAATGTAACTCCTTAAAGCATAGGTCGTTTCATATACCCATCCATCCTTCCTTAATAGTATATGAACATCTCTTGAATTATCCACATCTTTGTGTGACACTGAGTACTACAACGTATCTCCTTTAAGTGATAGTTAACTAGGTCTTCGTCCATCCACCCCTTGACCTACGAAAACTAGATAATCAAGACTTAATCATCGAATGCTCTGAGAGCCGTTTAAGATCGAGCAAGGATCTCGAAGAATCATGCATCCAACCAACTGCTAAAAGGGACCAATTGCGAAAGGGACCAATTGCAAAAAAGTTCAACCAATTGCAAAAGAGTTCAACCAAATGCGAAAGGGTCAGATTTGCGAAATCTTCAAGATACTAAGTACACGCACTCGAGATATTCCACTTCATCTTCAAATAAGTAACAACGAATCATCATCCTTGTAGTCACAGTTGATAACAATCAACAATCAATATATAGCCATTGTCATTTGATTGTGAATCTTGATCAGGATCTTTTCGGCAATACGTGGTAGGATTTGAGGTGCAGTCCGATAATTTCATTTGTGATTTTGGTGTGAAATATGCCATAAAATGACATTCTAATGATGCTGAAAAAATTTGAGTTTAAGAAATTTTTACGCCAAAAATTCCCGAAAAATTCGAATTTTGGGCCAAAATTTTCACTCTTGTACCAGAATTTGAATCTCGCGTAAAAATGGACCGTTAAGTCTCCTGTGAAAATTAAATTTTACTCAAATTTTCCCGCCAAAAAACTTTTTTTTTTTTTCAAAGGTTGTCCGATATCTGATTTGGCTAAAGTTGTCCGATATCGCATTTGGTACAAAGTTGTCGGACAGAACTGCGATAGAGCTGAATTGCGATACGTCTGTTGAGTTGCAAATGCGATAAGATCAAATGCGATAAGAACTGCGATACGTCTGTTGAGTTGAATCGCGATAAGTCAATTGCGATAAACTTATCTGAGCCAACTGCGATAGAAGTTTGTCTGAGTTCGAATTGCGATAACGTCTGACAGAGTTGCAACTGCGATAGAACTTGTCAAATGCGATAAAACGTTGCTGAAGCAAGGAATTGCGATAAAACAACACTTTTACCAACTTCTTTGACTTTTTGTGTCACTTGCCCACTTGACCTTATCTAGCAAGATAATATAACTGACAACTTTCATCCACTGCTACCAACTTGGACCAATAATTCACACCTTTCACCCACTTGTTCCAATTATAATATTCACAAACAAATCTTATACAAGATTTTTTATGAACTTCGATCTATGAACCAAGAACAAACACAAAAGTTTGATCTTCCAAGCCAAGATATGAGTGAAGAACGAGTGAACTTTCACAGCCAAGTCGATTAGAACACAAAACAAATACAACCTTTGACATAATATTTGTGTACGATTGCAAGAAAAGCAAAAAGGCTCACGTTTTTATAACAAAAACGCAGCTTTTTGTTACTGTGAAACAAAATCCGAACACAAACAAGATAATACACACCAAAAATCACATTTGTTACCTTAAAAAACACCACGATTCGCCTAGAATCTCCCAGGTTTGCTCATGATACCAATTGTAGAGGTATAGATTCACGTATGGAGGTGGAGGAAACACGATCTAAAGATAAAACATTAAAGAACTTTATTGATTGGGGAGGTGTGTGTGTTATTTCTAGAGAGAAAGTGAAATAACACACACACCTCAAAAAACAACCTGTGAATCCCCTAACCCTCCTAGACAACTAGGAGGGGTATTTATACAATCTAATCTATGCCCTCTTGGCAAGACTAGTCCTCGTATATACTAACAATGCAATTCCCGACAAATGACAAAACTTTACGGCTAACAATCTCTCCCCAAAGGGATGGTCATTTCAATGAAGCTCCCGTGATTGGTCTTTAGCTTTAGACATCTTGAACTTCGCGTGTCAATGTATAATATTCTTCGTTCAATGTTCCTTCATGTGCTGTGATCTTCAAAGAATCGTCTTTTGGTCTTTCTTGCCTTGATCTACATCTTCTGTCCAGATGCGTCGTCGTTGTAGATGATGATGGTGGATGGACTTTCTTCGTTACCTGCATAAAACAGTTAGCAATAAAACGTCCTTTGGCCATCATGTCGTGAGGCAAGATCCTTGGATCTCATTAAGACTCATACAACTTGTATCCTTTTGATGAACACAAGTGTATTTCATAGGAAGTGTTCCTAAGAGATCTTTTGATGAATCTCATGTCTCTAGACTCAATAATGTGCGTTTTGGTTTTAGTCGTCGGAGGCATGGAGCAGAGTGCCACCTTTTCAATATCAACACATCTCGGAGTGAGAGGTCGATAGATTATGTAGTGTTCTCCGTGAGAAATGAAACAAATATCTTTTGAGAGATATCTGAGTAGATAGGAGGGGTGGTGCAAATGCGTCACTGGGTCATTGACGTCTTGTCTTCAATATCAGTATCACCTTAGTGAGTACCGATAGCAGATGTATTGACCCGGTTTCTGACCTAAGTTTTCATGGAGGGCAATTTCTTTTTACCCTTACAAAAACTTTTCATTTTCATTCTTCAACCCCTTCTTTCTCCTTTCTCATTATACTCCTTTTTCTCAATCTTACCTAAGGACTTCTAATGCTAAGCTATTGGAATTGTCCTTGGGTAGATCCCTTCGGTTCTGGCGGATCATTGGACATAACCTAACCATAATCACCTTATTACTCCATGATTATCCTAGATTATTTGTCACATGCCATTAAACCTTGTGAAAAATCTCTCAACATGTTTATATGAAAACACATTTTGTTAACACATTGAGAGTTTTGCATTTTTGAAACACTCCCCCTTCACATGTGCTCATGCATTTTTGAAATAAATTGCACATGTCGGGTAGAGTTCGCACATTTGGAATGATCGACTTTCAATGAACACGACCTTCGCGAGACACGCTTACATCACTAGTTAGACTAGTTTGAAATTATTACCCGTCCCGGTCATATTTAAAGATCATCTCTCGAATTGGTACATTCTACTCAGACAAGTCCTTTGCGAGACACGCTTGCATCACTGGTAAACCAGCTTGAAATTATTACCCGTCCAGGACATGTCTTTTCGAGAACGGACATTTAGTTTCGTCAATTCGAGGGTTCATGCTGAGTCTTTTTGAAGAACTCGTTTTGAGATTCAAACGACAAAACTTCTTTTAGATCACATTTTAATCACGTCCTCTCCCCCATATTTATAATAAACACCTAATCTCCCCCTCAAAAATAGCATGAAGTGGTATTTTTGAAAACAGTTGATTAAAATGAAACTTTTTGTGGAGAGACGGACTGATGTTAGCATGAAATTGGAACATTTTTCATTTTCTACTCCCCCTTAATCAGAGCAAATGGTTAAACTTTTGAGTTTAAAAGCATTTAGTGGTCTTAGAGGGAGTTGTTGTGAGCACAAAATTTATAAAAAGACTTTGAAAAATCTTTTGAAACAATTTTGATTAAGTGCTCACGGGTTTTAGCATTTCGCCATTAACATTGCGAGTTCTGATCGGAAATAATCAAAAGTCATTAATGTAGCCTTTATATGAAATCTTTTCGAGTTGAAGTACTCGGGCCACGAAAAAAGATTTCATAATAAAGCACGGGTCTCGTACTGAAATGTACGAAAGCCTTCAGATTAGAAATTTGAGAAACGACATGTTTTAGAAAAACATAAAAAATAACTCTCGCTCAAGCATCTGTACATGTCCGTATCATTGTTGAATGACATATCTAGATACGTACAGAATATTGATTATACGAGAGACATGTCGTGAGAAGAATATTTTGGTTTTTGAGTTTTATATTTTTTATGTCTTTTTGAAATTTTTCTATATGTATAGTATAGATTTTAACAAGTATATATTTACAAAAATATTTATATGCGAAGCTTGTTGATATAAATCAAGAAGATTCGAGAAGACTTTCTAACTCTTCGGGAGTTAGGCTTTGCATTCCAATTCGACGAACTAAGTTTTCAAACCGCTCTTTTGGGAGGGCCTTAGTAAATAGATCGGCGAGCTGGTATTCAGTCTTCACGAAAAACAATTCAACAGTACCCTCTTCAACGTGCTCTTTTATGAAGTGGTAGCGGACTCTAATATGCTTGGTCTTCGAGTGTTGCACTGGGTTGCACGAGATGGCTATGGCACTTTTCGAGTCGCAATACAAAGGTATGCGATTGAAAGAGAAACCATAATCTGTGAGTTGTGTCCTCATCCATAGAACTTGGGCACAACATGCAGATAGAGACACATACTCGGCTTCTGCTGTTGATAAAGCAGTGCAGTCTTGTTTCCTTGAGGACCAGCCTACTAGCTTTTCTCCCAGAAATTGCGCTCCGCCTGATGTACTTTTCGCTGTAACTTGACAACCGGCATGGTCTGCATCTGAAAATGCTATTAGTGTAAACTCCGAATCCTTCGGATACCAAAGACCCATGTTAATGGTTCTTCGAAGGTATCGAAAGATCCGTTTAACCTCTTGGAGGTGAAGTTCGGTAGGCCTTGCCTGAAACTGTGCAAGTAAACAAACAGCAAAATGAATATCTGGTCGGCTTGCAGTTAGGTACATGAGAGAACCAATCATGCTCCGATATTTCTTCGGATCCATGGGTTTCCCATATAGGTCAGCGCCAATTTTTGGTGAAGTGACCATTGGAGTACCAACAGAGTCATAATTATCCATTCCATGTTTTTTCAAAATCTCAATTGTATATTGATGCGCGTGATGTGTCGTTGCGGTTTAGCAGTTTTAATGCCTACTCAAGTTTTAAATTTATATTTAGCCGACTTATCAATAACACACACACTTAACGAGCAGTGTACCCGGTCAGTATGAAGATAATGGTAAGTAGAGTGTCGATCACTAAGAGTGGAACGTATTATCTCGTTATTCTAATCAGTATTTTAATATCCTAACGCAAGGGGGTTTCAGCCTGAGAGACTGGCACGGTTTGTTTGCAATTAAATAATAAAATAAACCAAAAGGCACGAATCAGCAAGTAGCACACACGTACACAGATAAATACTTGAGACAATAAGAGGGTTGTCCTTATGATTAAGTAGATTGTCACTTGTTTTATTGATAGCTTTATATGAAGTGTATGTAGTTAATCCTTTCTCGTTGGTCCTAATCTTATCGGCGAGTAAACCCTTAATGATTACTTATGTCTAAAAGTTATTCCTAAGTGATCAATTTAGTAATAACCGTGGGAGCCACATTATGTCCCGCAGTCAAATGCCCGCAAGCCACTAATAAACACAGAGGTTATCAATGCACTAATAAGTAGTAACCAAAGACATCAACATATAAACTTTAATTGATGGGAAAGCAAGTATTAAAGGGAGTGCAATCTTTCGTTGTCACATTACACAAGCCACCAATCCTGATGAATTAAAGTTTGCTAACACAATAAAACAAAACTACTTAATGAATTAAACACATGCAGCACCTTCTTACAGCTCTTGTATCTTTGATTTGGGTGTGTCTTGTGCTGCCTCCTTGACTGAATTCGTCCTTTGTTCCTCCTGTTTTAACTTCGGTTTTAGGTTTTTTGGGAACTTCTAATTCGTCTGGTCTACGGGGTATTTATAGTTTCTGTCTGAGGGAAGATGCGGCGCATCTACTAAGTAGATGCGGCGCATGTACTTAACTTCGCGTGGGGTCCAAGATTATAATATTCAGGAATATTCGTACACCGCCAGAAGATGCGGCGTAACTCCATGATTAGATGCGGCGCATGTCCTCTTGTATCTTGGATCGTATCTGGTGATATCTTGATAGAGATGCGGCGCATGTCGAGAGTGAGATGCGGCGCATGTCGAGAGTGAGATGCGGCGCATCTGGAGCAGAATTGACTTGATCTTGTCCATGTCAGTAGACCTTCAACTTTATGCACGTTTTGCTCCATAATTAGTCCAAAATCGCTAAGTTTCACCAAATGCTTGTTTTTACCTGAGAATTACAAAAGTAAACGATTAAGTATCAATCCTCATACATAATATAGTAAAACAAGTCAAATTAATAGGATAAATGATAGTAATAAAATGTACTTATTTGAGTTCATCAAATATCCCCCCACTTGAACTTTACTTGTCCCCAAGTAAACCTTAGAATTTCTTTTATGAAAATGTATCCTAAAAGATGTTAGGATTTATTTTTATATTTAAGCATGTATTCGTTCATTTCATAATCACACAACTAAACACTTAACGATTCAGAAGTAAAATAAAATAAGTCGATAAAAGCAAATCTAATCGTTTAACTGTCCAGTCGCGACAAATATTCTATCATAAGCTTGGCAAGTATACACATCTCCACCACTAAAGCTAAGGAGTAACAAGTCTAAAGCGGTAAAAAGGGTTTTTTAGGCTTAAGGGTTAATTATTCTCTTTCACTATCGATCTCAAATTCCAGAAAAGGCGACAAAATCACAAATACATGATCGAATCCACGAACACGATACTTGCAATTGCTCAAATCCTTAACTCGAATAGGCTAAAGATAGGTCCAAACTTCAACAATAATAATATATCAAAAAGGGCGACAAAATCGTAAATACATAGCCGAATCCACGACTACGATACTTAAGATTGCTCAAATCCCCAATCTCAATAAATCAAAGGTTTGGTTGGATAAAGAATAATAAAGGGCATGGATAACATTTGGGATATAAATTGGTGCAAAAATAAAAATAAACAAAACAAATAAATTAAAATCCTAAGTGTGGTTAATCACTATCCCAACCATCCCATGAATAGGACTCATATCATTGAATAACTCACGCTTTAACACTTGAAACACACGCTTTAGGTAGACACGAATTATACTCAACAAGATCTTAATCAAAGAATAAACCTTAATTGGCGTTCCATAACTGCCAATTCCCATTCAATCCATAGATATAGTACAACAAATAGTGGTGATATCGACCACTTACATAACTTTACATAAGTTGGTTAAAACTAACTTCTAACTTTTCTTTCTTTCTTTTTCTTTTCTTATTTTTTCGATTTTTTTTTTTTTTTTTTTTTTTTTTTTTTTTTTTTCAAACATAAACATAGATGTGTAAAATTTCACCACATCACTATAACTTTCTTTCCGGATAATTTTTCATACTTTTCATGACTTCTGAAATAATGGTAATAGTGAAAGTAGTAAACACACGAAAAATAAACTCCAAAATATACAATATTTACTTTCACTCCAATTGCATTGTGCAATTTCCCGACCTAACCAAAGATAATGAATTACGCACGCGAACACAGGTAATGTAAGGAAACACACTTTGCCTATAGCAATTAACCAACCACGGATTCTAATCTACAGGGTAGGCTAAGGTGTAAGGGTGTAACGAAACATTTTAAACATAGGTGTAAGAAACGAAAGGAATGGCTCTGAGGGTTTTTCTAGGGGTATCTTACTCTAAAAATGAGAGTAACAAAAGGTTTATACGGGGGTTAACTAACCAGTGTAGTTAGTTAATAACACATAACATATAAGGCTATTTGGGTGTAATCCTAGAAATTTACCAAGTTAGACAAGTCACTCCAATTATATAAATAATACTTATTATGGTGGTCTCGAATAGTATACAAGCCAAGTTCTAAAGTTTACAAGTCACCGGCACACTCATAGATTTGTGAATTTTGAAAAATCACAATTTTTGAAAATAACGTCATGTGTGCAGTTATGCAACTTAGATCTTAAACAAAAACATGCTAAAAAAAAATTTTAAGTTTGATATATTAAGCACATTTTAAGCATAATTTTTGAAAAAGTTTAGGACAAGTAATTGTTAAGTGTTCTAATTCTCCAATCCCCCCACTTAAGTTAAACAACGTCCTCGTTGTTTGTATAAAAGGTTAAAAACTGGAAATTAAAAGAATTAGAACAGAAAAACTCCCCTGAGATTTGCTCGGTATGATCCTCCATTAGTATAAGAGCAAAAATCAACTTCTTGTGGATTAGAACGTTAAAGCTTCATACTTGATGTATCCACAGGAAATCCAGAAAACTATAATACCACCAATGCTTTAAAACACACCTAAGATAAGAAAGGTTCAAACTTGCATAATACATTAGTAGTTAGGAAAAATAAAACTTAAAAATTAAAACTGAAAATCATCAGGTCAGTCGATGCGCCGTATCTTATTGAAGAAGATACGCTGTATCGAGCCTGGAATAAATACGGATCAGAATAAAGATGCGCCGCATCCTTAACCAGGGATGCGCCGCATTAAAATTAAACTGATAAATAGTTTTAAAGTCGAAAATAAAAATGCAGAAAAATAAAATAAAATAAGATATGACCATTGCAGGAGATGCGTCGCATCTCAGAATTGAGATGCGCCGTATCCTCATGCGGCCTGGACTGACTCGACACAGAAAACAGAATAATAAATAGATAAATCTCCGGGTTGTCTCCCGGTAAGCACTTGTCTTTATTCCAGAGTCTTCAAGTTAGACTCACGTTCAGCTCAGCAATAAGTCCTTGTCACGGTCCATCCTTCGTCCTTCATCCGAAAGATTTTTCCGTATATCTCTGCGACGTTTTCTTCCGTTCGACTTAATTTAGTATAACTCTTTGTCTTCACCGCAGTATATTCTTCATCAGGACCCAAAGAGTATTTGATGATTTTAAATTTTTCAGAAATAATCATGGGCGGCTCATTGTAAGGAATCCCAAGTAGTTGACACTTTCTTTTGGTGAACTCTTCCTCGTTTTTATCAACAAACTTAAAATAGGGATCCTTAATCAAATAATCATCTAGTTCTTCAATCAACGACTCATTATTATTATCTTCTTGAATCGCCTCCCATTCTCTTTCCAAATCATATTGTAACCGTCGACTAAGCTTTGTGAAATCATCAAACTGTTTGTGCACCCATTCCCAGAAAGTAGTATCCGATGTTCCTTTAAGTCCTTTCAAGCGTTCAATTCTGCCCTTTTCTTGTAAAGCCTCCCCCTTTTGTGGGCAGTCTTCAACATTATCGTACCACTCATAATCTTCAAAGGTTACATCGTTTCCAACCCGTCTCATCCCAATTATACTTCCCCCATTACAGGTTCCGTCACTTTTATAATCACAGGTCGGCCAAACACTACTCCCGTCCTTGAAAACGAAGGGTGTACAGGTGTGATTAATGTGCGCAAATTCCCATGGTTTATCCCAAACCCATGGTACTTGATCATTCCATTCATAGTACCAGGTGTTTTTGAAATCGTCATAAGTCTTAAATCCTGGTAGTTCTCCAGTAAGCACATCATCGTCGACTTGAAGAAAGTAGTTAAATTCCTTGAACTGCTTGCACAAGGGTGTCTCATAATCGAACACATCAATGTCTATTCTGAATAACTCTTCAATGCCTTCATTGATTGTTGAATCATGAAGTGACGACCCATAATCGCTTTCTACTTCTTCATCTTCTCCTCTCATCCAATATACCCATAATGCATCCTTAGTAGCACGATCCATGCTCTTATGGTTATTAAACTTACTAGCCAACCATTTTGAAAAATCAACATCGTTAGGGTCATGGTTAACGTCAAAGCAAACCTTTCCAATCATATTCTTTTTTATCTCCATGAACTCGTTAAATTGCTTCTTAAAACTCCGAGTCAACCATGAAGTCATAATCTCCTTGACTTCATTTACAGGGGCGAATTCCGGACTACCATATTTAAGTTCAAGCCAATCATTGAGGGAGAGATCAATCAATCGTACCAATCTGCCATGAAATAGTAACTCCGCCAAAGCATAATTCATGTCATTATCCTGATATTTCTCATTTAATCCCCAGTACTGTTCGGAATAAGGCATGTAAGAGATTTGGGCATTGCCTCCACCACAGCTGTTGTTGCTTGAGTCCATGTACGCAAGATAGAATTTCCCATCATCTTCTTCGATAGTAGTCCAGTTCAATCCTTCGGCTTCAATGATAGGCCATAAGAGCGACAATTCTTCTCCAGTATACCTCACAAATACATCATAAGAGAATACCTCTTCGTCAATGTTGCATAAACGCATGAATTCCTTAAAAGCAGCTTCAAGAGGAGTCTCCCAAGAGAATAAATCTGCATCGATCATGAGTACATTGAATGAATCCGAAAACAAGCATTCCTTAGCGAGATATCCGTTAACTGACATGTCTTCCATAGCAAAATCTGTCATCCAAGGTAAAATCATCAGTAGGATTTGTTCGCTAGAAGAGAAATTAATGAATATAGAAACGGATATAAGAATAAAAATAGCTGATATCTGCAGACGATGCGCCGTATCCAAAAAGTTGGATACGCCGTATCTTAATACGTTAAAATTAAATCAGACTTTATCCAGAAAATAGATACGCCGCTTAGAATTTAAGAATCCGCCGTATCGAATTAATTAATCAAAAATCAGTTTATCTAATTAAAATTAAATGCGTCGTATTAACGAAAGTTAATGCGCCGTATTTTCGTTACGTTTAAAAATAAATATCGATTTTTGATTCAGAAAGATGCGCCGTATCGACAGAGATCGATACGCCGTATCTGTTTAATAATTCGCAAACTGTTTTTAATTAAAATAATAGATACGCCGTATCTGCGAAAGCAGATGCGTCGTATGGCGTTAACGTTTAGAATTTTTTTTTTTTTTTTATCGAAAATAGATACGCCGTATCTGCTAAAGCAGATGCGTCGTATTACTTTATCGCTTAGAAAAATTTTCTTATTAAAAACAGATACGCCGTATCTTAGGAAAAAGATGCGTCGTATCGAATTAATTAAACGCGTTGTATTAAAAAAAATTAAACGCAATACGCCGTATCTGAGAGATCAGATGCGCCGTATCGTTTGATTTAGCACAGTACAACGATAGTAGAACAGAAAAATACGAAAAATAAAAACAAAAATTAAACACACAAACGAAAATAAACACACAAAAATAAAAGAAAACAATTAACACACAATACAACAAATATGCAAAATAGTACAATGATGCAATTAATCTAATAAAAAGAAAAACCTAATTAAAATACTAATCAAATTAACAGATAATAACAATTCACTCCCCGGCAGCGGCGCCAAAAACTTGATGCTCGTGATGTGTCGTTGCGGTTTAGCAGTTTTAATGCCTACTCAAGTTTTAAATTTATATTTAGCCGACTTATCAATAACACACACACTTAACGAGCAGTGTACCCGGTCAGTATGAAGATAATGGTAAGTAGAGTGTCGATCACTAAGAGTGGAACGTATTATCTCGTTATTCTAATCAGTATTTTAATATCCTAACGCAAGGGGGTTTCAGCCTGAGAGACTGGCACGGTTTGTTTGCAATTAAATAATAAAATAAACCAAAAGGCACGAATCAGCAAGTAGCACACACGTACACAGATAAATACTTGAGACAATAAGAGGGCTGTCCTTATGATTAAGTAGATTGTCACTTGTTTTATTGATAGCTTTATATGAAGTGTATGTAGTTAATCCTTTCTCGTTGGTCCTAATCTTATCGGCGAGTAAACCCTTAATGATTACTTATGTCTAAAAGTTATTCCTAAGTGATCAATTTAGTAATAACCGTGGGAGCCACATTATGTCCCGCAGTCAAATGCCCGCAAGCCACTAATAAACACAGAGGTTATCAATGCACTAATAAGTAGTAACCAAAGACATCAACATATAAACTTTAATTGATGGGAAAGCAAGTATTAAAGGGAGTGCAATCTTTCGTTGTCACATTACACAAGCCACCAATCCTGATGAATTAAAGTTTGCTAACACAATAAAACAAAACTACTTAATGAATTAAACACATGCAGCACCTTCTTACAGCTCTTGTATCTTTGATTTGGGTGTGTCTTGTGCTGCCTCCTTGACTGAATTCGTCCTTTGTTCCTCCTGTTTTAACTTCGGTTTTAGGTTTTTTGGGAACTCTTAATTCGTCTGGTCTACGGGGTATTTATAGTTTCTGTCTGAGGGAAAATGCGGCGCATCTACTAAGTAGATGCGGCGCATGTACTTAACTTCGCGTGGGGTCCAAGATTATAATATTCAGGAATATTCGTACACCGCCAGAAGATGCGGCGTAACTCCATGATTAGATGCGGCGCATGTCCTCTTGTATCTTGGATCGTATTTGGTGATATCTTGATAGAGATGCGGCGCATGTCGAGAGTGAGATGCGGCGCATCTGGAGCAGAATTGACTTGATCTTGTCCATGTCAGTAGACCTTCAACTTTATGCACGTTTTGCTCCACAATTAGTCCAAAATCGCCAAGTTTCACCAAATGCTTGTTTTTACCTGAGAATTACAAAAGTAAACGATTAAGTATCAATCCTCATACATAATATAGTAAAACAAGTCAAATTAATAGGATAAATGATAGTAATAAAATGTACTTATTTGAGTTCATCATATATTTAGCCTGATTTAGAAAAATACCACGCGGGGATTGATGAATTTGTAAACCTAAAAAGAATTTTAATTCACCCATCATGGACATTTCGAATTTGCTTTTCATGAGATTTTCAAAATGTTTTGAATGTTCCGAATTAGTGGACCCAAATATTATGTCGTCCACGTAAATCTGAACAATCAAAATGTCATTTTTGTATTTTCTTGTAAACAAGGTTGGATCAATTGTTCCTTTGGTGAAATTATTTGACAACAAGAAAGATGATAACTCGTCATACCACGCCCGTGGGGCTTGTTTCAAACCATAGATTGCCTTCTTTAGCTTGTAGACGTATTCCGGATGATCTTTGTCAACGAAACCGTCTGGTTGACTCACGTACACTTCTTCTTTCAGAGTACCATTCAAGAAAGCCGTCTTGATGTCCATCTGATAAACCATGATGTTCTTGTGAGCGACATAAGCTAAGAAAATCCTGACTGCTTCAAGCCTTGCAACTGGTGCGAATGACTCTTCAAAATCTATCCCTTCTTCCTGTCTGTAGCCCTTTGCCACCAGACGAGCTTTGTTGCGAATTACAGTCATTTCTTCATCCTTTTTGTTTTTCCATAACCACTTAAGATCAATGACTAGTTTGTCAATTGGTCTTGGAACTAAATCCCAGGTGTCATGGATTTGAAATTGAAGAAGTTCTTCCTGCATCGCTTCAATCCAGGCATTATCTGCCATTGCTTCCCGAATGTTCTTAGGTTCTATGAGACTGACTGAGCAGACATAGATACACATGTCGCAATCGGTGTGAAGTTGTTTTCTCATCTGAATTGGTCTTGAGGGTTCACCAATAACTTGTTCTATTGGGTGGTCTTTTGTCCACTGTAATGTTGAAGGGTACCTTGGACAGAATGAATGTGTGTTAGACGGTTCATGTAATCTAGAAGATGATTCACCAGATTTCGTTCCAAACGGGTTTTCAAAGACGTCTTCGTCTAACACAACATTATTTTGTTCTTGCTCATCAATTCTTGGTAGAACAATTTCAATGAATGGAGTTGCTGGAGTAAATGTAGATGATGTTGATGTTGAGGGAGTTGGTGCGCCAGCTTCGAATGTTGTGGATGCATCTGGATTTAGTGGTGGTGGTGGTGGTTGATGTTGAGTGGATGCAGCGGAATGTTGGTTAGATGCATTTTTCGAAGCGCCACCATAGTATTCATCGTACATAAACTCGAAGAAATTATCCAGTTCTTGAGTTGTGGGTTGTTCGTCATGAATTGATTGAGCTCCTTGAGGTGCGAGTCCCGAACTGATATGTCCGGAAGTCATTGGATTAAGCGCGGGTTCTAGAGCGAGTCTCTCAGAAGCCATTTCTTTACTTGCAGATGAACTAAGTGAGCAAATCTAATTAGGGTTTAATTCAGAGTGCCCTGAGTGCTCTCCCCTAATTAGTGCTCTCCCCTAAACTGACAACCTCATATTTTGAATGCCCTGAGTGCCCTGCAGTTCGGGGGAATATAGTATCAACATCTTTATCTCACCAAATGCATCCCAATTATTTTTCCCATGAGAGATCAGCTCGTACATTTCTCTCCCCTGCTGGTTACGATTTATCGGAATCAGCATACTGATGTGTACGTGAAATACAAACTGGAAGCCCTATATCAGGAATCATATCAGCTCGTGAGAAGATGTCGATATACCCAATCTACCTCCTGTATCAAAAACAACGGCTTCATGTAGTGACTACTGACGGAGAAAACCCACTATGACGAATTTGAGACTGAAGTAGAATAACCCAAACTTGTGACTTAAACTTGCACTGTTGTATGACTAAGTACCTATACTGAGCACTACAACGTAACTCCTTAAAGCATAGGTCGTTTCATATACCCATCCATCCTTCCTTTACGGCTAACAGAAAGTAGTATCGACAGTTTGTGTTAAGTCATTTGGGATGAGAATCATAACTTCTTTTGACGTAATGCGGAAGCTTAAATCACCACAAGAAGAACTATACCTGCTTACTAACCCGAAAAAAAAGGAGCCATTTTGTTTCCTTCTCTACGGAAGTTTTCACGTTCGATCCAGAGGGGATGGAATAAGCTGTGGAACTCAATATGTTTTTTGAAGAAAGTGAGTGTGTATTTCATATATAGTACTTTACATTCATTTAAGAATTGGTAAAAATGGGTATTGGGACTTTTAAAAGAGGTATTTACAATGAATACTATCTTAAATCAATCAACAAAATACTACTATTAAACTCTTTATAACAATAATTTTCTTCCGTTACAATTTAGAGACGTTGAAAAGATTTTTGTAAAAGATTTTCATGATCTTATATAATAAAGAGATTTTCAAAAATGGAAAAGAGGTTGAAAAATCAATTGGACAAATAGGAGTACACAATTCTGTCTAAGTGGTAAAATTGAGCATTTTTATTTGCTAATAAAAGTTAAAATTGGCTTTCAATTTTGTCAAACTCATCTAAATTTTAATATTTTATCCAACAAAATAAATATCAAAATAAATATGTATAAAAACACATATAAATGGGTAATTATTAAAACTTTAGCAAATTTTAAATAAATTATGTGAACTTAAATATATTTATCAGTTTTCATATTTTTTAATAACTTTATAAATTTAATAAATACTCCTTATACTTTATATAAAAAGTACAACATATATGTTGGTGTTATGAATAAATAATATTATAAGTATATATTAAATTAATGTATTTGGACGAAATTATAAATATAAAAAGGAAAACACGAGTTACTGTGACGTAAATGAATACACGAAATTATATATATACAGATGACTCATGTTATTTCTTTTTATGAGATTTAGTAAGGATATATAGAAGTATTCTTTTTTAACTATCTACATTCAATAGCGACTCATGTTATTCATTTTAATAAGTTTAACTTGCGCACGGATTTAAAAATTAAATACAACTTAAATAATTATTAACAAGATATAATATCAAAATGAAGGTACGACCTCACGGGTTACTATGAGATGAAAATAAATAGACGAGATTGTACATATAACAACAACAAATATTTTTTTAAGGATCATTACGTGCTACTAAAGACATGTAATGTCTATAACATAATATCAATAATTAAATTTAAATATGACCGATCTAAACATCATGCTAGATAAACAAAGTCAAATTTTCGTACAACAAAATCTATACATACATAATGAAAAAGTTACGTAAAAAATCTTGCGTCCACAGGCATTATAAGTGCACAAGTATTAAAATTTTAATAAATAATTTTATAAAATTATCGTAAACATTACAAAACCATTTATATGTTGTCATAATATTTAACTTAAAAACAAAATTATTAAAACATTATCATCCGTTATATTTTCTGCCAAACCCCATGAGTAAACGCGTTTTAAAACTAGTATTCACAAATACAGACATATCGAGAAGAATTCATATATTCATGATAACCACAATACCAATTCACTCATTACATATGTGTCAGCCATCTGTAATTCTAAACAGCTATTTCCATATTCAATAGCTTTGGAACCATAGTTTTAAAAGTGCGCCTTGGCTCAAGGCTCAAGGCTCAAGGCTCAAGGCTTCAGATCGAGGCTCCACACATGCACAAAGCTCATAAAAGGCGCGGCGCCTTGGGCTTTAGAGCCTTGCGCCTAGGAGAAGTGACCGAGTTTTGAGCCCTTTTTTTCAAATTTAACATTAATCAACCTCATGCTAGTGAAACAATTTGAGAGTTTTATCCTTCAATTCAAGTGTCTATGCATAAAGACCTCTCCTTCAATTTCGAGCATGAGATAATGAAATGTCCTCATGCGATCATCTTGATACATTAGTTGATATTTTGGGGTTGAATCTGAGATTTGTTTCGATATATTAAGTATTTTAGTGTTATTTAAGTCATAATTAAAACATAAATTGTCGCGCAAAACTTTTAAAATTCTATTCAATTCATTGCGCCTCATATTCTTGAAGCCCGCGCCTTGATCTACGCCTCGCCTCTCCATAAGCCCTTTACACCTTAGGGTGCTTTGAGCCTTTCAAAACATTGTTTGGAACATATATGTTTTCTATTAGTTATTTTAAATTTAAGAAAAGTACTACATAAATTCCCATGTTCTGTTCTTATAGACGCTTGTGGTTCTGTTTTGCAACTTTATCAGGCATAGATCGAAAACCAACCGATATGGTTCATTTAGATTGAAGATCCATGATAATTAACATTCCTTTAATGTAAAGGGTGTCTTAAACTTCTTAAAAGGTCATGTTTGGTGTCCAAAGAGAACGTGAAAAAAGTCTTTCCATACACTTAAAAACAAACAGGGCTTCAAGATTGTAGATATCAAGTTATCAATAAAACTGGTTGATCAAAAGACATTATATTAGACGAAATTCACGTTATCTGTATATAAATTGTTAGAAAACTATGAAATACCGCGCGAGAGATGCAATGCAATAATACTGTACAACCGATTCACTTGAATGTGCAATCTTACAAAATTTGAGAATCCTATGTGTATGCTGTTCTAGAATCCAAAGATGTTTATTGAACTGCCAATCGTTGAAGATGGTCTAAGAAGATCTCGAAGCTGACATCATCTGTAAAGAGGACATCACCACCAGGCATAGGAGGAGCATCCGAATTATATGTAGCTGAAGGGTTTAGCTTTGCCAATAGAAAACGAGCCTGCATAACTTACATAGTATTAGTGAAGAAAAAAAATAAAAAATATTGCATCTATGTTATCTTAAATCCATGTCTAAGGGGCAACCGATGTATGGTACTCCGTATGATATGAAATTGCAAAAAACAGATTTCTAAGGTTATGTTAAGTTATCACTTTAGTAGTTGAGATTTATGACCTGAGATCCATGCTGATCGCATATGACTAATCGGGGAACTGGAAACCGTTCCTTAACTATAGCCTCAGCATCATCAAGAGGAGCTTGCAACAGTTGTGCAAAAACCTGCAATATCAATACATTTTGCACATTATCTATACAAACTCGAGTGTAAAAAAAGCTATGGAACTTGAGCAATGTTATTCCTTGAGGCATAGACAAATGCGCTATTCTATTTTCAAACATATCTATCATAATGAATGGTAAATTTGTTGTGCTTATAGTTGTATTTCAAGGTTTATCATTGCTGCTCCAATGCCTTCGATACTAAGACTATCCTAAGCCAATACACTATTTTTTACCACATTTCTCTGTCAAAACAACCTTGCTACAGACCAATTTGCATCAAACTATTTGGTTTTCCCTAATAATTTGGTCGCATTAATCTGGAATACTACATGATGACTGAAAAAACAATTGAGGGTTCATGTTATTTGTGATCGTAATGGTGTAAAAAAGGTTCAAAAGTTGCCGAAACAAGCTGCCCAAAGGACCACGCTGTCACAGACTACTAATGAAGCACCATAGGTGTTTACTGAAAGCAACCTGAAGTAATGTCATGGGCTCAACCAGTCAAGGGTCACCTCTAAGGGTTAATTTTGGTTAGGTGAGTTGCTATTGAACCTTGCAACATATAAGCCAGGCCAATTCTTTCTTGTATGAACCACATATATGTTGCAAGGCTACTGACCTAACCAGAATAGCGTGTAGGGGTGAACCTTGAGTTGTCGAGCAAATGAAAACACTTTCCTGAACAGAATGGTCCGAGGGCAGTTTGATTCGAAAAACTACGAAGCTTTTCAACATCATAATAATCAAGAACAACATGAGACGTCAATACAGTTTGGCTTTCCAGATAAGACGATTCAACACCATTAGGAGCAATGATTATCGTAAAAGTTCAATGCAAATTAATCTAGTTAGTGTTTAGAGAGCCAATAATGAAACGTGCACAAGGAAGACTATTGGCTGAGGATCGTCATAATATTTAGGGAATCAAAGCAATGACCATAAATAGAGGAGTGTTAGGTGTATGGTACCAGATAAACCTTACATTTCGCATGTTATCTACAAAAACTCGAGCAAAATTAAAGCTATAGAGCTTTAGCAATGTCATTCCCTGAGGTACATATTCAGCCAATATTCTATATTCAAACATATTTATTAAAATCAATGATAAAATATCATTTAGTGCTTTCCACATAATCCTCACAGATGCATCAAACTGACATCCTAAAGGTAAAATAAATAAATAAATAAATAAAAATAAATAAATAAATAAAAAAATAAAAGAAGAAGAAGAAGAAGAAGAAGAAGAAGAAGAAAGACTTGTTATATTTTACTTCATTGATTTGAACTCATCTGTATATGTATATGGATCAATAAACCAAGAATCACTTCACCTCCATAGCCACTAAAACATATGCAAGAAACCAGTGTCGCTGATACTGGTAGCTTCACGATTTATCATTTCCTAGCTTACCATACACCAAATATGTTCATTATCGCTGCTCTAATGTCTTTATTATAAAGACTATCCTCAGCCAATAGACACATTCACTGTTTTGTTTTTCCTAATGGTTTGGTCGCATTACATCTGGAATACAGCATAATGAGCTGAAAAACCAATTATGGGTTCATGTTATTCCTGATCACGATGAAGTCAAAAGGTTCAAAATTTGCCGAAACAAACTGACCAACTGACCGAATTGCCAGAGACTACTAGTAAAGCCACATAGGAGTTTCTTGAAAGCTACTCGAAGTATCCTCATGGGCTCACCACTCTAGGAACCACTCTAGGGGTTATTTTGGTTAGGTGAGTTGTTAGCGAACATTGCAACATATAAAGTTAGGTCAATTCCTTCTTATATAAAGCACATATATGTTGTAAGACTACTTCCCTAACCAGATCAGCCTCTAGCGATGAATCGTGAGTTGTCAAGCCAATGAAAAGACTTCCACTCTTTGAATTGGCAGCTTTAGGAAAACACTGGTAAACCAAGGGCTTGACGAGTAGACTGCAACATATTGGTCAGAAGGGCAGTATGATTCGCAAAACTATGAAGCTTTTCGGCATCATATTGATCGAAAACAACATGAGATATCAATACAGTTTGGTTTTTCAGATAAACTTGATCCAACATCCTCAGGAGCAACAAATACTGGAAGCGATAGATGCAAATTGATATAGTGAGTGAATTTTAGAGGGACAATGATTACAGGTGCACAAGGAAGAGTATCGGCTGAGGTTCGTCATAATATTGAAGGCATCGAAACCATCAGTTAAAAACATGTTAGTGCTAGGTTTATGGAACTAGATAAACCTTAAAAATGCATGGCAACAATGGTTTTTTGCACATATGTTGGTGACTTGGTGGTGAAGGAGATGTGGAGGGGTTTGTAGTTTATAAGTGTCATATACACACTTACATACGGAGCTTCCCATATGCTAACATAATTACGTTAGGTTCTAAAAGCCCTCAAGGATCAAATTTCCCAAACCCAACACATATATCAATCTTTAATCCCTTGCAATTCCATTTCTGGGGTCTCATCAAAATCCTTTGAAAAATCACATGTGCGTTAAACTACTAGTAGTAGCCCATTCCCCGAAAATTAAAAGAGAAACGGTTATATTAGCTCAATTTATTTTTCGCAAAATTTCATCAATTTGTGAAGGGATATAGACACTCACACCACAAACCATGCCAACGCTTCTCCATCCGAACACAGTGCAGCAACCATAAATCTTCAATATCTAATACAATAGTCTTACAAATCGATATACTGATACTAGAAAATTATCTCTCGGCTTGCCAAAGCCATCCATGTCACCATGTGTACCCTAAGAAAACTACCATTTATAGTTTATGAACTCGAATCTCACCCCCTATATCGAAATCGCATCTCAAGGACTTAATTGGTATTAGTACGCCCAAACCCAAGCGTCCCCATAAATATTACAAAATTATTATGATTACACCAAACCAGTGATCAACCTTGTCGGGTCAATAGCCATACCACTCCTTATTTTGTTATCCCATCTCTACATGATATTTAGACCAGAATAAAAAACCAATTGCCCTAACCCTACTCATCTGATACTGATGTTTATGAGATACAGTGATACTCATTGAAGAGGAACTCAATAATTTTAATCCAAAATGTGATCGACACTACTGAAACCATCAACTAAGAAAACAAATGAGTAAAACAGTGCCTATGTTTGAAAGATAAGCTAACGCCCCAAGACAACGGTCTATTTTTGAAGGTAGATCAACTCTCCTGATGATGCCCACTTACTGAATTTCGTTGATAGTGACATTTACAATCCATTCTCTAGCCCTTCTACCCAATGACTAATCTAAAAATTATGTGAAAAATACCAAAAATAAACTTTGCTAACTACTATAGTATGTTACAATTTACAATCCAAGATATATTTATACTAATAACAGCTTAGTTCTCTTCCATAATAGAATATAAGCAAATTTAATTAAATACAGATGAACAAGAAAAATGAAGATATATAAGATAAATTTTTATTATTTACTTTAGCATGGAAAAAAAAAAGAAAAAAGAGTACCTTGTGTTCAGGCTGGTTTTGGTAGCCAGCTTTACGCCACTGGGCAATAGTAGATCCGTGGAATACAGCAACAGTAAAATATGAATCCAGAAGAAGAATTTTGTCAGCAGCAATTGAGGCCACGTCTAAAAGAGCAGGTTCGGCTCCAGAATTAAAAGCATAAGAAATTAAGGAAGGCTGAATCATGACAACTGAATTTGTAACATTTTCTAGGTTCATAACCATCCTAAAATATGCTGTCTCATCTGGGCTGTCGTTAAAAACCTATACAAAATAAAGAAAAATATCTCAAGCTCCAAAATAATATACAGCGCCGCCTGTAACTTAATGATTAACAAACTAGCACCTGTACGAATTGAGATCTTCTCAAATTAAATACAAATTGAGGATTGATCGATAACTGTGGAGATAGAACAAAAGAAGATGGGTTGTCTTTCTAATAATCCCCAAAGCGAGAACATATATGTATCAATGTTTTATCAAGCCACCTTATGGGATCAAATTCAGCCTGCATTTAGCAAACATGATAAAGGTATTTTGTCAATGGATATAAATAAAAAATGTAAAAAATACTTTTTTTTGTTATAGTACGAATTAGCTCCCAATTATATCATTATCAAGGTAAGTTGCTTACATTAGGTTTACTACATAAAGGGTATTATGGACATATCCATGGTCAAGTAGTTTTGCTATTAGCAAAGTGTAAAAAATAATGTAACCATCTTTATTTCACTTTTTCTTGTTGTTAGTACTTCTCTTATTTGAATTCATCGCTCAATTGGCTGATATTTCAGCCAAAACTAATTCATCTTTCCAAACAAAAAAGAGAAAAAACTATTTGTTGGGCCACTAATAGCATTCAGCCAACTACATACTATTTGTTTCATTGCGTTTCAAAAAAAATAGTTTACCTCTGTCTCCATTTTAAAAGAAACTAGCCGTCCCATGACTACAGCCGCTGCTTCTTGGTCAAAACCAGCAACCAAATCCTAGAGATTGAAAACCAAGTATTTCATATATAAGTACATTAAAATATATCAATGCTTAAAAAAAAAAATAATAAAAATAAATAAATAAATTAAATGCGAAGTTGTAAGATAGGAAGAAAAAACACTATATAGATACACACTTTCAATATAATCATAAATATGATCAATAACAAACTTGCCTATATGTTTCCAGGCCCGGTGACCCATCTTCTCGAAAGTGTGGTAGCCCGAAGCCGCATATTTCCACTGCTATGCTGATAATTGCAGCAAATTATTCATGTAAAGTTAGCAAAAAATCTACTTGCAAGCTACAGAGGCTCATAAGGCATAACCAATCTTTAAAAAGAATCGAATAAGCCCATACTAAGTCAAAAATTGGAAATAAAACTGATTGTTGGAAGCTTGACCAATAACATCTGGATTTTCCTTCTTAACGATATCAAATATTAAGCATAACGAAGTTGATTTGTCAAGTCCACACATCTTCCATGCAGTTGTACCCCCTTGACCAATAGTAGTGTCGGAGCATAAAGTACCTTTCTGCACAAAAACAAGAATCAGTCAACAAGGTCGGTTAATGGATGTAGAGTCAATAACTTAATAGAACACTAAGTCAACCTTTTCAAGTGACGCGCATGGACCAAGAATTCCCTGAATTCTGATATCCTTTGAGAAGTTCACCTCAAATATACCACTGCATAAAGTGACAACTTCCTTACAGATAAATTTCAAGTAAAAACTAAAGGTGGCCATTTCGACCCATTAGTAGTAAATGGGTCAATTTGGCTCATGTTCATCTCAAACAGTTGAACATAGTGTGTTCTTTAATTCTAGAAGAGGAATATATCAAAAGAGTAAAAGTCGCCAAAAGTCTAATTTAGAACCTCCTTCCGTTTTATTCAAAGATCTAAATTATTATCATAACCATATTGTTTTTGTAGTCTTAACTAACACACCCACTACTTTTAAATAGTAAAACTGGACCACGAAATTGTTCTCGCGTCACCCCAACCCAACCCAACCCTGTCCATTTCAACCCATACAAGAAAAACGTGATTCTACCTAAGCCCATTACCATCTGTTACCCGACCTGCCTTATAACATAACTAAAGTTGATAGAAATTACCAAACATAAAATTCAATAGCAGTTTAACACATGTAAGAGTCTAAGCAACCCCATGCTTATAATGCCATGCAGTATCCTAAATGGCATGAGTTAAATCAAAACTTACTTTGATGAGAGACCAAGGTCATTGTCACCGGACTGAAAAACACGCAGTAGAGAATCTTTAAAAACAGAATGGCCAAAGCTTTCTGCTAGCACGACAAGTCCTCCTGTTTTTTCAACTGCAACCTTAAGCTCAGCTACCCCAACCTAGAGTTAATACACTGTTAGTTCAACTTAGCAACACTTTTCTTAGGATAATGTAAATGAAGAACATACAATTTTAACTTCTTTCATTAAGGCCACCCATATATCAAAACTATTTTAGTGGCTATACTACTAAAAATATGACAGGATTCACATCAACTGCAAGAAACAATTTTATTGCGTTTGCATGACTGAATCAATACCGTCACACAACAGGGTGGGGAATAAGATTTTAAATAAACATCACCTGATCAAGAGCACAAGCAAACACATCAAGAACATGTCCTTGATGTACGAGCTGTTTTGCAAGTCCTTCATACAACTTCACTGCTTTGTGAAAGAAAGGAGCGGCATCTTTATCCAAATCCTTGTGAGAACGAATAGGTTCAGACAAGGCTTTCGATACAATCTGAAAGCAATTTTTAAAAATTAGAACAATTACCTAAAAAGCTACAACATAATGAAACATAAGATTCTATACTGTAAGAGTTAGTGAGAAGAATACTCACAGAACCAGGCCCTTCAGTTGCAGGCCCACCCAAAAATGCCATAATTCTAGCCCCAGAACCAGGAACACATACACCCAACAGATGAGCAGCTATGGTTAATGCAGTGCCAGTGCACCTTGGTGCCCTTTGATCTGTAGGAACGGGCCAAGGATCTTTTTGAAGCTCATCCAATACCTGAATATAACATCAAGTTGACATTTTTTTTTTAATATAATAAAAGATACTGCTCCAATTTTATTGGGGCGTTTGGAATTGCTTAATAAGCAAACTTTTGTGTGTTTTGCATTTATGTTTATTTAAGGTTTTAAGTAGTAAAATAACCATAATCAGATAAGGAGTATGAATAAGTAACTCCCAATATAGTTATTTGAAACTGCTTATTTTCCCCTTAAATAAACAGATAATCACAAGTAATAATTTTCTAGTTCTGTCCAAACACATAACAACTGGTTATCTACTGTATCAAAACACAATACTCCCATAGGCCGTTGCTTAATTGTTTGGCAATTACACTTATCTAAGGATTTTTGTCGTAAATAGATTATCAGAATCAGATAAATAGTATAACTAAGCAATTCTCAAATTACTGATTGAAATCTTATTTCAACCTAGATAAAGAATTTATCATACACAATTTACGTCCGTCAAAACACAAATAACTACTAAACGCAGAGTAATAAAACAACACAATAAGCAGTTCTAACAAGCAATCCTAGAAACCTTTTAAGAAGCACGCTATTACTAATAAAGTAACTAAATTCAAAATAGCTAAATATATCATTAAGCAAATATATAATACTGAATTTAATGCAGATTCACAACTGTATCAAACAGCGCAATAAGCAGTTCTACTAAAAAATCAGAGACACCCCTAACCTAAAGATCACACAATTATCAAGTAAGTACATAAATCCTACATGGCTAATACATATCAATAACTTAAACACGAATACAATACCAAATTAGCAATCAGCAGTATCAAAACAACACAGTATATAGATAAGCAGTTCTAACAAGCTACCTCAAACAAACTTTAATAATCACACACAGGTACCAACAGACTAACTAAATCCAACATAGCTAATATATATCAACAACTTAACACCGAATTCAACGAGAATTCACAATCAGCAACGGATTAAAAACTACTACGCAAACACTATATACAGATACTATATCCATCGAAACACAAAAAACTACTTATACGCAGAGTATCAAAACAACGGAAAAAACAGTCCTAATAAGCAATCCAAACTCTAAGAATCGCAACTAAATCCAACATGGCTTAACACGTACGAGTATATAGTACCGAATTCAACGCAAATTCGCAATTCTAATAATTCAACGCAAATTCGCAATTGGACGCAGGGTATCGAAACAACGAAAAAACCAGTCCTAATAAGCAATCCAAAACACCCTCTAAGAATCGCAACTAAATCCAACATGGCTTAACACGTACGAGTATATAGTACCGAATACAACGCAAATTCGCAATTAGCAGTTCTAATAATTCAATGCAAATTCGCAATTAGCAGTTCTAAGAAACAATCCTAAACACCCTCTAAGAATTACATAATTATTAACAAATTAACAAAATTCAAGATAGCTAATATATCACTGACTATGTATGTACATATACAAATGTAATCATTAACAGTTTGCTTCCATCAAAACACAAATAACTACTTATAAGCGGTATATCAAAACAACATAATAAGCAATCCCAAACACCCTCTAAAATCACACCAATTATCAACAAACTAACTAAATCCAAAATAACTTAAAAACAAAAACACAATTTAAGTGCAAATTCGCAATCAGCAATAATGTAACTAGATCCAACGTGAATCAAAAAACTACTTAGGCCACTCCCAACAATAACACAGCTTTAAACTTTAACACACTGCCACGTCAGCTTTAACACACTCACCCTTAACTCAGCTTTAACACACCCAACAATAACTCAGCTTTAACACACCTTAACTCACCTTTAAATCAAATATTTTTTTACACAAACTACCCTTAAAAGGGGCGAAAGTGGATTTTTTTTTTTTTTTTTTTTTACATAAAGTACCCTTAACGCAGCGTTAAGGGGTTAACGCACCCCCTTAACGCTGCGTTAACACAAACACTCCCAAGGGTTAACGTGGGTTAACATGCGTTAAAAGCTCTCAAAATCACCCTTTAACGCAACTTTGCGTTATACGTTGGGAAGGGTAAAACTACTTATAGCCAAAACTATATCCATCAAAACACAAATAAGTACTTATTAAATGCAGAGTATTTAAACAGCACATAAACAGTTCTAATAAGCAATCCGAAACACCCTTTAACAATAGCACAATTATCTACAAACTAACTAGATTCAACACGAATACAATACCGCATTAAGTGCAAATTCACAATCAGCAGCTGGCAACAAGAACCTATTAATACTCTCCTGACTTAACCCATCTCTAACCCCCGCCACAACACCACTACTCGGCCTCGGCTTCTTCAAAAAGAATCCCATCTGCTCCAACACCTGATCCTTGGTAATATCCTTCGCCCCGTTAAAAACATAAACTTTCGGCATCTTACCAAAAAAACCCAACTCATGAACACAAACATATCTCCCAAAAGTAATCAAACCAACCAAACACTCCCCATTAATCTCCCCAATAACCCTCTCCAACCCTGATTTCAAATACCCAATTTCCTCCTCAATCATACAAGTATCCACAACGAAAAAAAAGACATTTTTCGACACGGGTTTCGTGTCCTGGACCTCATATTCAATTGTAGTGTACTGTGGGAACAATTCAGCAGGTAAATTATCATCTGAGATAGATTGGTAATGATGAGGGAAGTGATTCCTGTTGAAACAAAAGGAACATGACCATATTTTAGTCGAAAAATCGACAATGGAAAAAGGGTTTAAGACGGATCGACAGTTTCGACAACGGAGAGGGGCGTAAGGGAGAAGAGGGGTGGTGTTTGGTAATGGTTTTAAAGGAGTGTAGATTGCTGAGATTGGGATGATACATTGGTTTGCTTCTTGTTTGGTTCCAGGGATTACGTTCCATGGCATTCGTACGGCGTCTTGGGTTTCTAAATCCAAGAATTCTGTCATCTTGAATGATGTGTGTGTGATCAGTGTGTGTTTTTTGGTGTTTTGATTTGTGAGTTTGATCTGTGTGATTGTGAAAGAAGAAGAATAAGGAGATTAGTTTAGGGGAATGCCATTTTGGGTCCTTTCGATTAACCCATAGTTATAACACAACCCCGGCGGGATTTGATTTGTTGTTGTTGTTGTTGGATTAACTCATCAAATATATTTATATTAACAATGTGCGAAAAGCTAGAGATTACGACGATAACTACAAAGGTGATCTAGTGATTAGACGTGTCGATGCTTTTATAATTGGTATCGGGTATGAACCTCGTTAGGTAAATATATTGGGGATGGTTAGGAAATGATCCGGAAAAAGGTTACTGGAATATACGCATCTGGTCGCATACATATGAGTCAAAGATTCGTCATCTTGTATAAGACGAGTAGAGAAAACCTAAATTTTATTTAGGTTGTGTTTGATAACACAGAATGATTTAGTGCTGAATGATTCTGAAGTCTGAATGGTTCAAAGGCTCTGAATGACTTGGTTCTGAATGAAAATTGTATGTTTGATATCGGTTCTGAATGACTTATCTGAATGATAAAAAATTACCATTTTTATCATTAGTTTATGTTACTTGTGTTTGTCTTGCAACCGAATGAAAGAAACGGGCATAACAAAATTGTTACAACGTTCTTCAGTAGCAACTTATAACAAAAGGTAACAATCGGAATGATTCAGCATCAACTTATAAGTGGAATGATTCAGTCGGAATGATTCAGCATTCAGCGTTCAGAAGCACAAATCAAACACCCGGAATGCTGACCGATTCAGCACTAAGTGCTGAACCATTCCATTCAGCATGTATCAAACACAGCCTTAATTTTATTTAGTTAGAGATTAAATGAACACCTAGAAAACAAGAATTTAAGAAACGAAAATAAATCGACAAGAACTCCTAAAAAACCTCGCACAACCTACACCAAAACAAACCATCTCAAAACGCACACAAACACCACATTGATACTACAACCCTGAACACTCTTTAAAAAACTTTGATACTAATTATGGCTTAAGTTGTCTAGGGTATATGTGATTTGTGCTCATGGGACGGGGCCAATATGTCAGTTTGTTGAGAATTTTAAATTATCCATCACGAGGAGGGTAAATCACTTTACTACCCGAAAACAAAACAATACTAGGTGAGTAATCGAACATGCTGGCAGTCGATATAAGTGGTTACCCGCAGTTCGGGGTTAGGTTAACCAGTTTACACATTTAATCGAATCGAATTGGACAAACAATAACATTTAGAATGTAAAAAATGTCATTCTAGTCAAATTAACTAACATTGAAAACCTTAAAGTCCATATTAAAGTTGTTTTGTCACAATAGTTACATTCAAATCACCATTCATAACAAATCAACTAATACGAAGTAATATTTATTCGGAGTTCGTACTTTATGATCACACTAATCGAATGTCATACATAAACGTTTATATATGTTTATATTAGATTAGTAAAAGTCATTATTTTATAAAAGTAATGAAATAAAAGAATCAATGTTTGTAAGTTGTTTAAATATTTAGTTAAAACTATCATTATTAATTTTATTATTTTTCCAAGAGATATATTGTTGTATGTAATCATACTTTATACCAAGTAGTCATCTGTATGCTATCATTCATGTAATTTTTGTATAGTTCTTCTACAAGTTGCAATGATATTTCTCTCCGTTATAGAAATTTTAAAAAATAAAAACTTTAAAAACACTTAGAGGTAAAAGCAAAATACTTTGTTAGCAAGACTGATAAAACTTTAGTCAAAATTAAGTTCATGGACTAGAAGTGTCATATCTTCATTCTTGCTTTCAAAGGATAACAAGTTTGGCTGATATTGAAGAGATTGGAAAGTTCAAGGTCCTAAATGAAAATAGTGGCTATATAAGGTGTTTATCTCATCTAGGGTTTCATAACTCTCATATGTTAATTCTTTATTCTCTCTTAAATATTGCTTAGTCTTATTTGTATTCATCAAGATATCATCTCTCATATCTTAAATCAGGTTTGTAAGTGTAATAAAGATCAATATGTTTTGATATAGTATTTATGAGTGTTTAAGTGTTTGTAGTGAGGTGAGTAAGATCCTTCTGAAGGGGATTACTCTTTCTTTTGTATTGTTGATCTAACTCGTTTGAGGAGAATCTTGATTTAGACTTAATAAAATTCACCAAAGGGTGGTTGGTTGGGTGAAACAATTGTTGAGGTTGTGTTTGTTACCATTTTTACATGGTATCAGAGACACGGTGATTGATTCTGGTGGTTCTTGGATTCTAGGGTTTTGAGCAAGTTTGGGGGTTTCTTGAACTGTTGGTGTAATTGGTTAATTGAAGCTGTTATCTCAACAGCCATGGTGATTTTAGTCTGTTTGGGTTGAGATCTGGTGATTCTTTTGGGTTGATTAGTTATGGTTTCTTGAAACCCTAATTATTGATTTTGGGGATCTGGTCTTGTGGTGTTATTGGGCTCGTTCTTGGAAACAATAACTCTAGACTAAGTGAATCTAGAGTTGTTGTGTTCTTCCGCTGCTATTCTAATTATAGCGCTGCAAGTTGAATTTTCTTCCTTTAAGACAACAGTAACTCAGTTAAGAGGGTTGCAAACGGATTGGTTAACACCTTGATCTGCCAACATGAGTGGTACAGAAACCTGCTCTGGCCAATCCTAGTCTTCTTGGCTGGTTCTTGTTTTTCTTGGGTGTGAGTTGGTTTTACTTGCAGTTTATTGTAGTTTTATTGTTGTTTTTGAGTCTAGAGTGCAGGAGGTTAGGATACTGGGCAGTCTTGGAAGTTGTTGGTTGTTTAATTGGTGGTTAATTGTGACTGAAGATGTTCTGGGATATTTGTTGATATCTATTTGTCTGATTTGTTCTGTTAGTTGTTGGTTATTGCTTCTTATTGCTTGTGTTAGTTTATTGTGTTCTTTGTTTATTTGCTATTATGACTAGGGTGTTGGTGGTAGTGGTACCCCACCTGTTTTGATTAACAATTTAGATGCTGGTAATACTTTACACATACAAAATAATGATAATAGTGGTACTGCTTTAATTCCATTTAAACTTATTGGAACTGAAAATTATAGAATCTGGTCTGGTGCTATGAAACTTGCTTAGCAGGCTAGAAATAAATATAGTTTTGTTGATGGTTCTTGTTTGAGTCATTCTTTTATTGTTGGTGATATGCTTACTGCTCAATGGGATAGGTGTAATGCAATTGTTTTAACTTGGATATGAATTCTCTTTCTCAAGATATTTATATTGTAACACCCCCATTTTCGATATACGCAGCGGAATATAAGTTGGGGTATTACTTCAGGTATCGTAGTCATGAAAATAGAAAATGACTCGAAAAGAGACGTTTTAAATAAAATTGTTATCATTCATTTATTTAAATCAGAGTTACATAATAGAGGTCCCAGCGGGAAGTTTCGAAATACGTTATAAAAGATACATTATTTGTTGAATGATAACAAAATGGACACTCTTTTTATAAGAAGAAAGTCCATTGCCACTCCGTGCCAAGTTGTGCTTTTAGTTACCTGAGATAAAACATGCTAAAAAGTCAACACAAAGGTTGAGTGAATCCATAGTGTTTAAAGTTATAATCAGTTGAACACAAGCTAAGTTGAAAGTAAATCAGTAATATTGCAGTTCAGTATATTGCCCTAAGTCTCATGACACGCAAAACGTTAACAGGATGGACATCATAGTAATGAACTATTGACGTAAATTACTACATAATTAAATGTAGCAATTATGCCCTCGAGTAAGAGTTTGCCAGTCTCTTTATTGATCTCAAATATAAGGTGCATTTGGTTACCTATCCGGCTAACACAAATGAGACGTCAATTCCAATAGATCTATTCACTATATTCGAGTTCACCCGAAAGTGATTAATGGTTCATGATTGAGGGTCTTTTAGGGGCAACAGATAAACTTAGGCAATATCAATCAGGATAGCATACAGAAAAATACTTGTGTTCGGTTTGTAGCATGTATCTCCCCACAAGTTTGGAAAACGTATGAAAAGTGGGACTATGAACTCACCTTAGCAGTCTGGATGGAAAACAAATTATATATAGTTGATAAACGTCTCCGGCACGCGACCTGGGTTGGTATGTCAAGTTTCAGTATTCGTATTCAATTATATGTGAGTTTTAATATTCGTATCATAACGTTTTGGTTGATGAATAAATGTTAAAATGACACAACATGAAGTCTCTTCAAAAGTTGGTGGACTATAAGATTTTATCTTATTTCATGTTTTTATGTTTATGTTTCGTTTGTGCGTTAACGAGATAAATATATCTTGTTTATTAGTTTTTATCATAAATCGAGCCCTGCACTTTTTACCCTTATAGTTTTATATATTGACAGTTTATACCCCTGAACTTTCATAAAATGAAAATTTTTACCCTTCAACTTTCATAAAATGACAATTTTTCCCCTCAACTTTTATAATTTGGCAACTTTTACCCCTTAACTTTGATGAAATGACAGTTTCTACCCTATAGTTTCAAAAATGACAATTTATACCCACAACTATGGTTTATTGACAAAAACAGTCCCTACATTAATTACTTTGGATTAATTAACACTTTTGGCCCAAGAAAACTCCCATTTTCAGATTTGGAAAGTTTTCACCCTTAAGGATTTAATACTTTTCGTTATTAGTCCCAAATACGTTTTAAATGCGTTTTTAATTTAGGAAAAGGCGAGACTTGCTACGACTTATTAAAATAAGTTATGATAAGTTTGAAAATAAGTTGATAAGGGCTTATTTGATTATATTTTAGCTTATAGCTTTTCAAAAATGAAAAGAGAAATTAAAAAGGGTGCGTTTTGTTAATACAAATATCGTCCTAAAAACGTTATTTATATTTTACGATCTTTGCTTAGTTTTGTTAATGACAAATTATAAAGTTTATCTTTAAGCAAAGCATAAATAAGATTAAGTCTTTTACATTTATAGTGATAAGTCCTTTTAAAACTCATTTACACATTAACAAGATCACTAGACATACATATACACATTTACATATTTATTTCTTAAATTAGAAACTTTATTAGTTAAATATTAGGATGACATCATGGCATGCATCATGAACATATCTTGAAAAGATTTTGTGATATTTTATTTAGATCTTCAAGCCAAAGAGTTGACATTTGAAGATATGGAAAGATTGTGCAAGATTTGGAAAGATATGAAGATCTCTTAGTTGGCCTGACATGGCGGATCCAAATCAATACAAAGACGGATCCAAGTTTTGGGATCCGCCGGATCCGCCAGCTGTTTACTCAGTTTGCCTATAAATAGCAAGCTGATCATTTGGTCATTTCATCACTCATATAGCTTAAATACATACTCATTCATTTACATATCACTAACCCATATCATTCATTCATTTCATTGATCTTTCCTTTTGTAGCAAAGAAGATCACATCATATAAGGATTAACAGTCTGTTATTATCCTTTTAGTATAGAGTCTGTGTGATCTTGTATTAGTTCACACTTCATTGTTTGTATCATTCATTCAGTAGAGTTTGGTTAGTGTTTTAGTCCTTAAAACACAAAGAGTGTCGGGAGTGGTTGTACCCTTGTAAAGAACCAACGGGAGTGGTTGTACCCTTATGAAAGAACCAACGGGAGTGGTTGTACCCTTGTAAAGAACCCGGTGTTTAGCTTAGTGCCGGATAAAGATTAAGCGACGTGTAAAGGTTTTCTCCACCTAGAAGGGAGCTTGTTTTTTAGTGAAGGAAAACTCTCGAGTTAGAGGCTTGAGGAGTGGAGTAGGGCAAGGAAGAGAGTCCTTGTAGCCGAACCACTATAAATATCGGTGTTGTGTGGTTTGATCATTCCTTTCCTTACTTACTTATATTATATTGTTTGTTTGTGCATACTTACATTGAAATCACGTTAAGTCACAAAGCGAATTAATTTTAAACGGTAAAACTATTCAACCCCCCCCCCTTTTAGTTTTTCACACGTTTTATTTTGTTGTAACTCGCTCCAAAAGGAAATTAATAAGAGCGAGATCGTGCAACATTTTTACAACGTTCTTGATTCTTTTAATAGTTTGCTGGGTGGTCTTTTATATGGTTCAAACCCAGAGTTCTAAACCTTTATCGTTTGCTCACAATAACTTTTCAAAGAGGGGATATTGGGTCGATTTAAAAGGGTGTTTGTTTTTGACGAGTGAGCAGCCAAAAACAAGGTTCAATTAAAGACGGGGCGAGGCAAGATTTTTACTACGATTTTGTTTCTTTAATATCTATGTTGTGAGGTCTTTTAAATGGCCAAGTTTCGAATTTTATAGACTTCATTTGGTGGTTAAAATAAATGGACAAAGAGAGGTTCATGGGGCATTTCTCGAACAGAAAAAGAAATAAAATAGTTTTGTGTTTAAAACAGGCCCTAATGCCCGGCTCTTGTTGTACGTTTTTAGGACTCGTGCACTTGAGTATTAGAAGAAAACGTCGTTCCGGACAACTTTCGTGTTTTAACTTTTCAATGAAACGGACCAGAAATGCCTCGTTTCGCGTGTTTTAACATTCTGGAACAGAATGTTTTAAACAGATTTTATGTAATTTCAAATTGCCGTATCTTTTGACTCGTGTACTCGTTTTTAGTGATTCAAATTGCTATATCTTCGTTTTAATATTATCTACAACAATATGTAAACTACCAAATCTATATGTGGTTGGTTTAGTAGGAATTTGAATAAAAAGGCTATCATTTTGACATTTATTAATCCTAAGCTAACATATAGTTTCTCATAACTTGTTTTAAAGATTTTTGACCTTAGCTTTCTATTAGAACTTGTTTAGTGACTTATTTAAATGAATTCTAAGTTTACAAAAGGAATTAAAAGGGACAAGATTACTTACTTGTGTACTAATTCGAATAATAGGATTTTTGGGACAAGTTGGTTTTGACAATGAACACCAAGGTTTCTCCTCCTTCTAGGCCTTTCCAATCTCATTCCTAGCTTCTATTTGGGCTTCAAGATCAGAATGTATATGAGTGTGGTGTTTTTTTGGTGTGGTTCGAAATATGGGATGAATTTGGAAGTATTAGTGTGTCGATTTATATAGGAAGGAAAGAGCTAGGGTTCTTAAGGCTTCTAGTCACCATGTTATGAGAAGGAGGGACAAGGTGAGGTAGTGCATGTATGGTTGTGTGGTTGTATGGAATGGGGGTGATGTGTTTCGATCTTGAGCCAAAGAAACTAACTACCACATTTGTCTAAAGGAGACATGGTGTGTTGGATGAATATGAGACATGTAATCATCCTTGTGGCTTAAGATTCACCATGTAATTAGGTTTAACTAGCGTAGTTTAATTTTAGTTAGGATTGAACTAGATAATTGCATATGGATCGAATAGGCTTTAATGGATGGTACATTGGCTATGGAATGTTGTACATAGGGTTTATGTGAAGTAACAAGATTAGTTTAAGGCTTGGTTTGGGTATTTATTGAGTAGAAATTAAATTAGGGTTTGTTTATTTATTCCTTGTGTCGAATTATTAAGAAAATGGAAAGGAATTCGAATGGTGCTTTAAAGGGTTGTACCATAGGCTTGATGGGGTTGTACTATAGTTTAAGAAATATAGAAAATATATTTTTATTATTTGGTTAGGTTAAAATAAATATAAGTTAGTTTATTTAAGTTTAAAAGTAATAAAATGTAGTTTTTGGCTTTTATGCATTAAACACTTGTACCTTAGGTTTAGGGACTTGTACACTTATAATTTGTAGAAAAACATGTACCTAGTAATTAGGGTTGGTGATTTTATTACATAAAATCATAGTTTAGTGAATTTAGGGTTTGTATTGGGAGTTAAAGTGACATTAGGGTTTCTGTGCTTTAGGAACTTGTACATTAGCCTTGGATGTGTTGTACTTTAGTGTTTTAGGGTTTAGTTATTAGAATTTTGGTTATAATGGTTTAGAGTTTCGTAGAAACTCTAATAGATAAGAAACGTTTAGTTTGAACGTTTATTAGTCGTATGTTAATGAATTAACGTAAAGTGGCAAATGAAATATCGTAGGATTTTTATACTTGACATATATAAATGTTTATGTGTAATAAACATTAAGTAGGTTGGTGTCGGTCCGCGTGTGAGCACGTTTATCAAGGATGTGAGTTACGTCACATTAGATAGTAGTCATGATCAGATTAAAAAAAATTTATACGTAGAAAAAGGATAATTATTCTTTATATAGAATATGAAGTAGTTTATTACTAAGTGAAATTTTACCAGTAGTTACATATATGGGTTTGGTCTATTCTGAAAATGTTGCATCTATTTGGAAAGAATTACAAGAAACATATGATAAAGTAGATGGATCAGTTGTCTATAATTTGTTACAAAAGCTAAACTCCATTAAACAAGGAGGTAGTTCTGTACTCTCCATGAGAGAATTTGATGCTTTAACCAAACTGCCTAAATGTGTTTCTAAAGTAAGTGTACTTGTGATGCTAGTAAAGAATTGGGGTTGCATCGGCAGTTTATGAAGTTGATGCAGTTCCTCATGGGCCTTGATGACTGTTATCAGTCTGCAAGGATAATTCTTTTAACCAGGGATCCTCTCCCTGAAGTGAAAGATGCTTATGCTATTGTGTCTAGAGAGGAATCCCACAGAGGGGTTCCTGAATCCTCTGGTGTTACTGAGTATAAACTGAATGCTACTTCTTTTAATGCCAAGACATTTAACACTAATAAAAGGAGTTTTAACACTAATAATAACAACACCAGAGGAAATGTGACTAATACTGCAAATAGAGGACCAAATCCTAATCTAAATTATAAAAACTATGGTAAAATTGGTCATACCATAGAAAGATGCTATGAACTGGTTGGTTTTCCTCCTGGGTTCAAAAGGTTTTCAAATCAAGTCAAGCAAGGGTTTAATGCATCACAGCCATAGTGCAAATTGATCTTAAATCACGGCAATACTAACTAACCAAACACAATACTAACTAACCATAAAAATGAAAAAACAATACGGATATGTAACAAATAACAACAAATTGTTGTCCTCTAACGCGGGCTGTGGTTTCTCTCGAGCTGTTGTCTAGTGCAGGCTGTAACAAAGAGAGCAATGTATAACGGTTACTTAAAATTAAAGAGCAAAAACTTTTGACGACGACACGTCAACGGGATACCAAAAGTTAATAAAAAAAATTAAAAGGAGGTACATTACCTATTGTAAAACCCGAAAAATCTAAAACATGTAAAATGACCAAAATGCCCCTACAAGTTTAAAAATAAATTAAAAGCTTATAAAGTATCAAATAAATTCCAAACTTCTGGCAATGCACAAGATATGATCCCAAATAATTTTGAGAACTTCATTTGACATTTATACAAGTGGAAAAATTACAATTTTACCCCTACCCAAACCGTATGAAATTAAAAGTATTATTATGATATTTTAAATTAGTAAATATGGTAAGTATTAAGGATTAAATCAATCAAAATCAATCCCAACTTAAATTCCAGCCATATTGCCGAAATTTGTGGTCCTATCCCCCCCCCCCTTGACTCGGTTTCTTTTTTTTTAAATCAATCACAACCTTTTTGTTTCAAACCCTAAGTGCCGAGAGGAATAACACACACAAACAAAATCATTTGGCCTCCATTCGACACCCTAAAAATCCAAACTCATTTTTATGTGATCAATCATCATCCAAGGAGTACTAGAAAAATCATTTTGAAGGTGTTCATCTTTCAAATCGATCGTGGTGAATTTTTGTAAGTCGCGACATACAAAAGAGGTATAATTCGTTTTGATTCACTCGACCTTTGTAAAATTCGTCTCTTATTTTTCTTGTATTCCTCACATCATATGTGACCTGTGAAAATTGGTTTCATGATTTTTAGATCGTTTTTGAAGTCGTGGTGATTTTTGACCCGTTTTGGCTAATCGCGTACAAAAGAATTCGTACACCTCATTCCACACGTTCAAATCTTGATTTGGTATTTTTCTCAGACCCTATATATGTTAAGAACATCAAATAAAATGTGTAATTCGATCCGTGCATGTTATATGAATTATTTGGGGTTTAAATCAATAAAACAATGCGTAATTCATTTAAAATACCATACGAATTATAAGGGCTGTAAATATATTTTATTTTCGTGTCTTATAATCATATGAAGTCTGGAAAAATGATTAAATGATTTATCATGGCTTGAATATGGTTTTACGAATTTATTTTGTTATTAGGGTTTTAAAAATTAAAAGCGTATAAAGTGTATAGAAAGTGTACGATCTGATTTGGGTGAGTTAAGGCTTGTTCTTATGATTATAAATGAGGTCAAATGATGAAGCAAGGATTAAAAATGATTAGAGAATGTTAGGGTTTGATTTTGTGAAGTTAAAAGTGTTATCTTGTGGTTTTTAAAAGTTTAGGGTAGATTATGTAACTTCTAAAACTCTTGGGTTATTTTTAAAACTTATTTTGGAACATGTACCTACTGTATAAAATATAAAAAGAGCGGGTCTAGTGTCATTTTTGTATTTTAAAGGATTAAAATGTTTCTAGGGTTTAATTAAGGTACGAATTATAAAATAATTAAATGGAGGGACTAAACTTGTAATTTTTGGAAACTTGGGGCTGTTTTGAGTAATATAATCTATTCAGGGGGTTATGTGTAAATTTGGTGATTTAATGGGTTATTATGTAATTACTAATAATATAAAGTTGAAATTGTAAAATAAGGGACTAAATATGTAACTTTGAAAACTAGAGGGGCCTATTGTGTAAATTCTGTAAAATTGAGGATACATTCTTATAATATGATAAAATGAATGACCATTGTGAAACTTTGATAAATTAAGGGTCTAAAGTGTAACTACGAACAATTGAAGGGTTAAAGTGTAACTTTTGAAATTAAAGGGGTATAAAGTGTAAATTATGAAACCTAAAGGACTAAAAGAGTAACTTGATGAATCTAAAAGCTAAAATGGAAAGTTACTTAAAAAGTAAGGGTTTGTAATTCTTGTCTACCCTCTAGGTGTGAAGAAAGAGAGGTCCTGATCCACTCTGTGTCATCCATTTTTGATTTGTGTTTGCTTCTGGAATAAGGTACAGATATTCTGACCTCCTCTGTAAGGTTTCCTATGATTCTTTTCTGATCTGTTAAATCTCTGATTTGATACTCTGTTACGATCCTTTGCTATGACACCTTTGCTTCGACCTTTGATCTCTGATTTTGGACCTATGATATAAAGACCTTTTTGATATGAGATGGAAATGTTTTAAGTAAAGTATTTTGAAAGGGTTTTTCAAGCATGATATATTGACTTAAAGAAAACTATTTTTGAAGTTCGTTTTATGAAAACTATTTGAAAGACCATGTATGAAAACTATCTTGGAGGATTGTTTTAAATAAACCTTAAGAGAAAACCTTTTGAAAAGTACTTTTGATATTGAACCTTTTGAAGATTTGACCATCTGATACTTTGACCCTTTTGTATATTGACCTGGGACATTGATCTTCTGATATGAACCTTCTGATATGAATCTTCTGATATGAACCTTCTGATATGACCTTTCTGATGTGACACTCTGATTATGATATGAACCTATGACCTGGACCTTTGACTCCCAGTTTGATACCCGAGCAAAATTTGTGACCCTAGCCATGAAGGTAACATGGCCGTGTCTGTGATGCACCACTGGCATGACTAGTGTGTAGCCCTAGTGATTTGGTTACACCGTCCCTTTGATTTGGTCTGCATGTGATTGGGTAGGGGCGTATGGATGCATCCTAGATCTGTTCTGTTTCTGATATATCTGGTATGTCTGGTGACTGGTACTGTGTGCAATACATGCCTTTCACAACCCTGGGAGCTTGCAACTCCAACCCTGGAGGTATCCCCTCAACCTTGTCTTGGTATGCTGAGGTCACCCCTCCATACACCCTGGTATGTGATTTGATATGATATGTTTCTGGGCTCGTGGTGGATTACTGTCCTAAACCTTTATTCTCTCTCTGTACCTTGACTTATATATTTCGTTATACTGTATCTGTTCTTTCCTTTTTCTTTCATATCTGTTGCTTTCGTTTCCGTTTATTATATATATCTGTTCACTGGGCTTTGTAAGCTCAGCCGCACGTTTTCTTTTCGTGTGCGGCAGGTTTTTAGTTGGAAGCAGGGTCGTTATTAGAGAGAGCCTTTGATTTAGAAGACCTTGCTAGCTAAATTGGATTTGAGATGATTTGAAAAGTTATTTTCAGACTTAGTGATTATTGTATATCTCACTTGTAACCTTGTAATTTCAGATTTTGGTTTGTAACCCTTGGAATCCTATTGTATTATTTAAGTCATAAGCTTGTGTTTGTTCTGATAAGAATCCGTATCTGTGACACCTTTGCCCTTGTCGGGTTGGGGTGTTACAATTATGGTATCAGAGATACAGGTTGCGACTTGTAATACATTTACCCTTGACCTGTGAAGTTTGGACCACTAGGTTTCCACTGTAGGCGCTCATAAGATAACCTGTAAGAATTGCTCTCGGATTTCCCCTATAGGAACATAAGTTATGACTAGTAAGGATCTAGGTTGACATTAGGAATCTATTTGATGTTCCTGTTCTGCTTATGTCCCCTGCTCTTTCATGTTTAGTTTTTGAGTTCATGAATAGTTTAGACATCTGTCGGATTCTAGTGCTTAGCATCGCGTATGTCATTTTCAGAATGGCACCCCCCGCACTCATCAAGCGCCGTTGGACAACTGCTTTTCCTACTGGCCGTAGATGGATTGGGAAACTGAGGCGGACTGCAAGGAGGATCTCAATTCCTGCGAGTATGTGGCCGTGCCGTATTGAAGAGAAGATGACCATGGAGGATCGAGACGGGATGGAGGTGCAGGTGTACAGTACAAAGATAACCGATAAAGACGGAGTCATAACCAGATACCCGGGAGAGTGTCCCAAGTTTGTCGAAGAAAATGGAGCTGTGCGAGTTGAGCCTCGCAACTTGGATGGCCTTGTGGACGGCGAAGCAAATGGAAGGAGAGACTCTGAAGATGGCTTTGCCAGGCGACCCCTGCCACAGCCTGAGGGGAACCATAACGGATGGCTCAGCGAAGATGATGAAGATTTGGAGTCCACTGCAAGCAACTCGACCTAGGGTTAGGATTAGAGCTCAAGCCATTTATGCTATTAGTGTTTAAGACCATGTTTGGATTCCTTTGACATTAGTACCTTGTTTGGATTTCGGGTTTTCCTAAGTATTTTGACAATAAGGCTTGAGATATGATTGAGGTTTTATATGTGATTCGTGTTAAGTCATGGTTCTCAATCTTTTAGGTTTTGTTCTGCGTGTAACCTGCTTCCACTATCCGTTGTGCTTTCTGTTTCTTTGAAAATTTCGAGGACGAAATTTTTCTGTTAGAGGGGAAGAGTTGTAAAACCCGAAAAATCTAAAACATGTAAAATGACCAAAATGCCCCTACAAGTTTAAAAATAAATTAAAAGCTTATAAAGTATCAAATAAATTCCAAACTTCTGGCAATGCACAAGATATGATCCCAAATAATTTTGAGAACTTCATTTGACATTTATACAAGTGGAAAAATTACAATTTTACCCCTACCCAAACCGTATGAAATTAAAAGTATTATTATGATATTTTAAATTAGTAAATATGGTAAGTATTAAGGATTAAATCAATCAAAATCAATCCCAACTTAAATTCCAGCCATATTGCCGAAATTTGTGGTCCTATCCCCCCCCCCTTGACTCGGTTTCTTTTTTTTTAAATCAATCACAACCTTTTTGTTTCAAACCCTAAGTGCCGAGAGGAATAACACACACAAACAAAATCATTTGGCCTCCATTCGACACCCTAAAAATCCAAACTCATTTTTCTGTGATCAATCATCATCCAAGGAGTACTAGAAAAATCATTTTGAAGGTGTTCATCTTTCAAATCGATCGTGGTGAATTTTTGTAAGTCGCGACATACAAAAGAGGTATAATTCGTTTTGATTCACTCGACCTTTGTAAAATTCGTCTCTTATTTTTCTTGTATTCCTCACATCATATGTGACCTGTGAAAATTGGTTTCATGATTTTTAGATCGTTTTTGAAGTCGTGGTGATTTTTGACCCGTTTTGGCTAATCGCGTACAAAAGAATTCGTACACCTCATTCCACACGTTCAAATCTTGATTTGGTATTTTTCTCAGACCCTATATATGTTAAGAACATCAAATAAAATGTGTAATTCGATCCGTGCATGTTATATGAATTATTTGGGGTTTAAATCAATAAAACAATGCGTAATTCATTTAAAATACCATACGAATTATAAGGGCTGTAAATATATTTTATTTTCGTGTCTTATAATCATATGAAGTCTGGAAAAATGATTAAATGATTTATCATGGCTTGAATATGGTTTTACGAATTTATTTTGTTATTAGGGTTTTAAAAATTAAAAGCGTATAAAGTGTATAGAAAGTGTACGATCTGATTTGGGTGAGTTAAGGCTTGTTCTTATGATTATAAATGAGGTCAAATGATGAAGCAAGGATTAAAAATGATTAGAGAATGTTAGGGTTTGATTTTGTGAAGTTAAAAGTGTTATCTTGTGGTTTTTAAAAGTTTAGGGTAGATTATGTAACTTCTAAAACTCTTGGGTTATTTTTAAAACTTATTTTGGAACATGTACCTACTGTATAAAATATAAAAAGAGCGGGTCTAGTGTCATTTTTGTATTTTAAAGGATTAAAATGTTTCTAGGGTTTAATTAAGGTACGAATTATAAAATAATTAAATGGAGGGACTAAACTTGTAATTTTTGGAAACTTGGGGCTGTTTTGAGTAATATAATCTATTCAGGGGGTTATGTGTAAATTTGGTGATTTAATGGGTTATTATGTAATTACTAATAATATAAAGTTGAAATTGTAAAATAAGGGACTAAATATGTAACTTTGAAAACTAGAGGGGCCTATTGTGTAAATTCTGTAAAATTGAGGATACATTCTTATAATATGATAAAATGAATGACCATTGTGAAACTTTGATAAATTAAGGGTCTAAAGTGTAACTACGAACAATTGAAGGGTTAAAGTGTAACTTTTGAAATTAAAGGGGTATAAAGTGTAAATTATGAAACCTAAAGGACTAAAAGAGTAACTTGATGAATCTAAAAGCTAAAATGGAAAGTTACTTAAAAAGTAAGGGTTTGTAATTCTTGTCTACCCTCTAGGTGTGAAGAAAGAGAGGTCCTGATCCACTCTGTGTCATCCATTTTTGATTTGTGTTTGCTTCTGGAATAAGGTACAGATATTCTGACCTCCTCTGTAAGGTTTCCTATGATTCTTTTCTGATCTGTTAAATCTCTGATTTGATACTCTGTTACGATCCTTTGCTATGACACCTTTGCTTCGACCTTTGATCTCTGATTTTGGACCTATGATATAAAGACCTTTTTGATATGAGATGGAAATGTTTTAAGTAAAGTATTTTGAAAGGGTTTTTCAAGCATGATATATTGACTTAAAGAAAACTATTTTTGAAGTTCGTTTTATGAAAACTATTTGAAAGACCATGTATGAAAACTATCTTGGAGGATTGTTTTAAATAAACCTTAAGAGAAAACCTTTTGAAAAGTACTTTTGATATTGAACCTTTTGAAGATTTGACCATCTGATACTTTGACCCTTTTGTATATTGACCTGGGACATTGATCTTCTGATATGAACCTTCTGATATGAATCTTCTGATATGAACCTTCTGATATGACCTTTCTGATGTGACACTCTGATTATGATATGAACCTATGACCTGGACCTTTGACTCCCAGTTTGATACCCGAGCAAAATTTGTGACCCTAGCCATGAAGGTAACATGGCCGTGTCTGTGATGCACCACTGGCATGACTAGTGTGTAGCCCTAGTGATTTGGTTACACCGTCCCTTTGATTTGGTCTGCATGTGATTGGGTAGGGGCGTATGGATGCATCCTAGATCTGTTCTGTTTCTGATATATCTGGTATGTCTGGTGACTGGTACTGTGTGCAATACATGCCTTTCACAACCCTGGGAGCTTGCAACTCCCACCCTGGAGGTATCCCCTCAACCTTGTCTTGGTATGCTGAGGTCACCCCTCCATACACCCTGGTATGTGATTTGATATGATATGTTTCTGGGCTCGTGGTGGATTACTGTCCTAAACCTTTATTCTCTCTCTGTACCTTGACTTATATATTTCGTTATACTGTATCTGTTCTTTCCTTTTTCTTTCATATCTGTTGCTTTCGTTTCCGTTTATTATATATATCTGTTCACTGGGCTTTGTAAGCTCAGCCGCACATTTTCTTTTCGTGTGCGGCAGGTTTTTAGTTGGAAGCAGGGTCGTTATTAGAGAGAGCCTTTGATTTAGAAGACCTTGCTAGCTAAATTGGATTTGAGATGATTTGAAAAGTTATTTTCAGACTTAGTGATTATTGTATATCTCACTTGTAACCTTGTAATTTCAGATTTTGGTTTGTAACCCTTGGAATCCTATTGTATTATTTAAGTCATAAGCTTGTGTTTGTTCTGATAAGAATCCGTATCTGTGACACCTTTGCCCTTGTCGGGTTGGGGTGTTACACCTATGGTTGTCTCGGCTCTCACCCTCGGCTCTCGCTCTCGCTCTCGGCTATCACAGCTCTCGGCTGTATAAAAAAAATAATAATAAAAGAAAAAAATAAATAAATAAAGAAAGAAATAAAACAAAATCAAAAAATTAACAATTATAAATTAACAATTAACATTTATTAACAAAATCAAAAAATTAACAAAATCAAAAAATTAACCTTCGTTAAACAAGAAATAGTGGGGAAGAAGAAGAGGAAGAATTAAACAATAGAGGGGTTGAATGGTGGAGCTGTGGTGGTGTAGTGGGGGCATAGTGGTGGCGTAGTGGAGCTGTGGTGGTGTAGTGGAGCTGTGGTGGTGCAGTGGTGGAGCTGTATAGGTGTAGTGGTAGAGCTGTGATGATAGTGGTGGTGGAGACGATGGTGGTGTGGTGGAGCTGCTTTATCGCCGGTGGTAGAGAGAAAATTGTTATAACTTTTTTTCTTCTAAGTGTTTGACCAGATATGGTTTTGGTATACTTTTTCATTGTCTCGACGACATGTCGTCGGGACAAATAAAGTTATTTTGTCGTTTGTGATTTGGCGGGATAAATGAAAATTTTTTTGGGGGGGGGGGGGTGAATGAAAATTTTGGGGTTTATGTTACCGACGACATGTTGTCGGTAACAAGTATATACTTAAAAAAATTATTTATTATAAATACTTTTATTTAATATATAATTAACTTAAATACTTTATATTTAAAATTAAATACTTTTATAATTAAATTTTATAAAAGTATTTAATTTTAAAATATATTACTTTTATATAATTAATTTTTTTTATTTAATATATAATTAAAATTAAATATTTTATATTTAAAATTAAATACTTTTATAAAATTTAAGTGTCCCGATTTTTGGTTGAATTGAATTAGAAAGATGGAATAGATGTGTACAACTTCCTTAACTTGGTTAGAGGAGTATTTGAATAGGAAGCTCGAATTCGGTTCTAAACCTGTATTTGAGGACGATTTAGATCTGAATATTGATGAAATGGATGTTGATCGGACTGGTGGCAAATCAACTTGGCCGATATGATATGGTTGTATACGAGGTGTTAAACGAATGAATCAGAAAGATGGAATAGATGTGTACAACTTCCTTAACTTGGTTAGAGGAGTATCTGAAGAGGAAGCTGATAATGAGTGTCTAGATGGTGATCTCCTGAGCTCGAATCCGGTTCTAAACCTGCGAGGCCAGTTGGGGGACCAAATGATGGTCATTGACGAGGAGGACCTTTTACCGCAACGAGACAAAGGCTCGATATCTTCACAGCGGATGAGCAAGAGATTATTAACGAAATTAATCCCATCATTCAGTCAATCCGCAGGATTATGCATCAAAGCGGGTAATTTCTATAATTTGTTTTTAGTAATTCAGTTCGTTTACGAATACTAACTATGTATGGGCACAAACTATTTTGTAAAGGTACAATGATGGCGATCCTTTGTCCGTCGATGATCAAACTTATATTCTTGATAACGTCTATAATCACCATCCAGATAAAGTTCATAAAACGGGTGTTGGAGTCAAACACATCATGGTAAACCTCAGTACTATATATATTATCCACCCTTCTACAAATCAAGGTTTTGTGTAGCATTTTCATTCTTTTGTTGTATCAATTGATGGTCGTGAAGAAGACTTCTCGTACATTAAATGTGTATTATGAACTAGAGGATAATTACGTGGAAGCGGGATCTCCTGAGCTCGAATCCGGTTCTAAACCCGTATTTGAACGAATGAATTAGAAAGATGGAATAGATGCGTACAACTTCCTTAACTTGGTTAGAGGAGTATCTGAAGAGGAAGCTGCTAATGAGTGACTAGGTGGAAAGGGATTAATTTCGTTAATAATCTCTTGCTCATCCGATATGAAGATATCGAGCCTTTGTCTCATTACGGTAAAAGGTCCTCCTTTGTCTCGTTGCGTTAAAAGGTCCTCCTTGATTGAGAAAGAAGATACAACAATCAATGCCCCCAATAACATCTCTATAAATAACTTTCATTTATAGGGATGAGTCTTTAAAATTCACCAACACAAGTATACCAAAAACAACACAAGTGCAAATTCACATTTTTATAATCTATCATTAATGTTTGGAAAGTATATAACGCTGCAATGCTCCATGCTTGAGATTATCACACTACCTTTAGACAGTCAAATTTTTTCTAGTTGGGGAGCGCAATGGTATGCGGTGTTATTATAGTTGGCTTCACTTTGCTGGTAAACTAATGTTTATGAGTTAGTGAAAGCAAGTTGTACACATCTATTCCATCTTTCTGATTCATTCGTTTAACATCTCGTGTACAACCATATCATCTCGGCCAAGTTGATTTGCCACCAGTCCAATCAACATCCATTTCATCAATATTCAGATCTAAACCGTCTTCAAATACAGGTTGATAACGTATATATGCAAAACTAAACATAGTTAATAACGTACGTACATTATCACATTAGAACACATTAGAAAGACAACTTCATTAACTAATGCAGATCTAGGTCAAAAGAAAACCAAGAACTCTGGAACTCTTATACATCGAACCCATGACTCCAACTCTTCATCTAAACACTCACCAACAACATCAACCAACCTTCCCTTTTATTAAACAACAACAACAACAACAACAACAACAACAACAACAACGACGACGACGACGACGACAACAACAACAACAACAACAACAACAACAACAACAACAATAACACTACATATGAAGATTGTCCGTGTCACCTAATAGCTCACGGAGTATTGCACCCGACTGACATGCGTGGTCGTGTTCGTCGGGATTCCTTGCCATTTCAAGTCTTGCCTCCAGCATCCTTACTCTTGTCTCTAGCACCTGTTTTTGTGATTCCAGCATGTTTATCCTAAGATCTTTGGCATTACAGTTTGAGCACTCTGTTGGTGCAGATCCAGAACCTTGAGATGTTGAAGCAGAAGAGATTACTTGTAACCGGTCATCAAATTCACTCTTCCACATAAAATATCCACATCCATGATCATTTTCTCTTGGCTCTTACATAAATAAGGAAATGTTATGATTGTTTGTATATTTACATAAATAAGAAATGTATGATTGTTCACCTTCGAAAGAGGACATGCATAATATTCCCATCCAAATGTATATTTTTTATGTGATTTTCTTAGTTTTATATTTCCTGTTCCACAAGAACACATAAAAGGATTATATCGCTGCATCTCAGGTTTTGAAATTGGTGTGAAGATAAGAGGTTGTGAGGTTGAGTGGTTTTGAGGATAAGAGTGTATATAATGTGTTTGGGAAGAAAATCCCGTCGACATGTCGTCGGTGTAAAACAGGCGGGAAAAAACCCGCCCAATTATTCGCTATTATTCACATGCGGGGGAAGGCAAAAATTAAGTCTGAATAAATCCCGACGACGACAATAACAGTAATGACAAAATAAATGTTAATCAAACGCTAATTGCAATTATTTTTTGGGTTTATATGTTGCCGACGACATGTCGTCGACAACATATTGGCAGGGCAAATTCCCGCCCAGTTTTTCACCATGTTTAGAAAAGTCAAACGTTTCTAATATTATCCTGACGACACGTCGTCGGGATTCTATCATCTTAAAAATTCAACGCATCCTTGGCTCGTTTAAGCGTGTTTTTTGTCATTTAGTACAAAATGCCAACGACAAAATGTCGTCGACATAATGCTTGTCGCCCGTCCTGTCTTTTCTTGTAGTGTTAGTCTTCTTTGTATTCATCAAGATGTCATCTCTGATATCTTGAATCTGGTTTGTAAGTGTAGTAAAGATCAATCTGTTTTGATCTAATATTTATGAGTGTTTGAGTGTTTGTATTGAGGGGAGTAAGATCCTTCTAAAGGGTATTATTCTTTCTTTTGTATTGTTGATCTAACTCGTTTGAGGAGGATCTTGATTTAGACTTAATAAAATTCACCAATGGGTGGTTGGTTGGGTGAAGGATTGTTGTGGTTCTGTTTCTTACCATTTTTACTTACTTTTTTAACATTGATTGTTCTATGCTGTAATCAAAACAGCTGGGTGGATATTTATAAAGAAAGAAACTTGGTCAAAATTCTCAGTAGTCGCCAAACGATTTATTTTGTTGGATTATATCACATTGCCGTAAAGCTTCTCTGATTTGGTATGAATAAATCTCTGATCCAGTCTACAATATTTTCCAATGGCGCCTTCCTGATGTTGTCTGCATTTGATCGCTGTGGTTCTCAGCCAATACAAAGATTTGGAGGGGCTTAGGTGTTGTACATTATATTATGGTTTGGCTTTTTTGTTTTTTGTTTTTGTCTGGGTACAAAGTCTCTTTATAGCCACCTTGCTTATATCTGTTTTACATTGTATATTCTGCTAGCTTCTTGCTAGTATTGTCTACAAAAAGAATCAACACAAAATACGAGTTATATAAAACTAAAATCAATACTAACGAGAATAATCTATTGATAGAATACATAGGTACAAATTGTTAAGTACTGATGACGGAATATATTATTGATTTAGTTCCAAAAGGATACACAAAGGAAATATGTGTAACCCCGGTTCGTTGTCCCGACGAAGGTGTGAATGGAATATGTGATTTCGGGATCGTGAAACGTGTAGTGAATGGGAATAAGAGTGGGGTTTGTGGTTTTTATAAACTAAGATAATGAAATTATAACTAAAAACAGTAACTAAGGCAAGGGAAAATGCTATTCTAAGTCAAACATAAGTGAAAACGCAAAAGTAATCCTAAAAACGCGTTTAAAACGGGAAGTAACGAGCCTAAACGGCAAAATAGTGAAATTATAATCCTACGGGTGCAAATTAATTTTCCTAAGTTCTAAATGATAAAAAAAAATTTTAGAAAAAAGAATTATATTTTTTTGATTTTTATTTAATTTAATATGAATTAAAAACTATTTTTAAAAGAAAATTACATAAAAAATATTAAAACAAAACTGAAAATTCTGAAATTTTTCTAAAATTACTTTATGAATTGACAAACTTAGGAAAAATAGAACTTAGGTCCCAGCTTATTGCAATAAGCTGTAATAAGCAAGACAGTGCAAATAAGCTAAAACGGGTAAAAGCTTGTTAAATAAAAAACTATGGGAGAATCAAACGAAGAAAGTCCCTAGGGCAGATGGTAGTGTGTGTGTGGCGTGAGTGAGGAGACCCAGGTTAGAAGCCCAGTTATGGCCTTATTTTGCTATATATTTATTTATTTTTTTAATTTTTTTATTATTATTTTTTTTTTTTTTTTTTTTTTTTTAAAAAATGATTAAGCAATAAAAATAAGCACTTTTTAAAACTGAAACTATTTTTGAAAGTCTAAAATAAGCTAAGAATGAGCCTTTTCAAATCTGATCAGTTACTAAAAAAAACAATAAGCTAAGGTTTAAACAAAAGGGCTATTAAGCTAATTCTAATAAGCTAATGACACTGGAATAAGCTGAAGTCCAACTAAAAGCTAAAATGCAAACTACAATAAGCCATATGAAAAAGAAATAAGCACTAAGAAAGCACAAAATAAGCTAAAGGGGCTCTAGCGTCTGCTGATTCGCCCATAGTGCAGGGAAGAATTAAGGTTTTTCAAGCTAGTGAAAAGCTAGCTTAAGTTAATTCTAAAATTTAACAAAAATGGGCACTAACAAGATAAGCAGGCCAAGATTTAGTGTGAAAAATCTTAGAACAAAATAGCTTAATTTGAGCTAATGAAAAATGGAAAGCTAGGGGCTGAAAAGGAAAAAATCAAAAAAAAGAAAAGAAAGTGCAGACCTTGGATTGGTCTACTGAGGTGATTTGCAGGCTTAAATAAGCTATCAACGAGCTCTCCATAAAAATCAAAAAATTAAGCATTAAGTAAACAAGCCACCAAACAACATCTGTATCAAATTTTAGCTTGTATTGACCTAATTTGAAGAAATTAAAAATGAAAAGAACAAGCTACTTAGGCCAAAAATGGGCTGATCAGGTACTGATGTATCAGATTTGGTTTTATGGGCTTAGATTTTGCAAAACTTAATGAGATTCAACCAAACTCAGAATTCTTACTTTAAACATTGATAAACATTGATATGAACTAAAAAATGCCAAAAGTTGGGACTAAATAAGCTCAGCTTATTAGGAGCTTAAATGGGCAGTTCAAGCTACAATTTTTGCACTATCAAGCTAAAAACCTCAAAAAGCTTCAAAATGACTTAAGGCCTACTAAAAACTGCTAATATATGATCCAATAAACTCCAACAAAGTTCACATAAAGGCAAATGAACAGTAACATGCTTATTTGACCAAAAATGAGCCTAATAACCCAAACACTCCTATCAAATTGATTGTTTTGAAATTTTAAGTATTAAAACTAAAACAGGCAAACACACCTTATCCAGTTGCTATCAAGTAACAATATGAAACATAAATAAACTGAGAAAAACGAAATAAGCACTGAAATTACAGAAATAAGCAGTTTGACTTACATTGACTTTTAAGGGAAACTAGAATTGAGTACAAAATTGAGAACTGAAAAGGAGAATTACAATAAGCTGAAAACTTTAAGCTAGGATAAGCTAAACATAGTCTACACTAAATTAACCCTACTCCTAATCTAACCCTAAAAATCTAACCTAACAGCTAACCAAACTTCAGTGTGAGTGAGTGAGTGCTATTTATCGCCTTCCAGAGATGCTTCTAGGGTTTCCTCAGCTTCAATCTTGACCCTTAAATCTTAAATGTCAACATCTTCACATGTTATCAGCCCTTGATCTTAGTACCACATCACATCAGCCAATAAGGAGCCTTCCTTCTGCCATGTTGGATGATTTATGAGCTCATTTCACACTTGCCAACCCTTCTAGAAGGGGTAAGTACGAATAAGTGAGGTGGATAACTCCTGGGAACGACGATGAACAGCAAAATGGATTAACCCATTTTTTTTCTCTCTTTGTTTGACTGGTTATCAATAAGCCTTGACCTGGGTACTTTAATTGGGTGGATCTAGTTTTTTGGATGGTTGGGTTAAAGATCCGGGTTGTATGGGCTGGTGATTGGGTTTTGGGCTTAGGATAGATTTTGGGTTGTTGTTGGTTTGGTGTTTTATTGGTTTAAGGTTTTTAGTTTTAAGGATTAAGTCTAAAAGAGTTGTAAATTTCAAGGACTAATCTTGCCATATTGCTGAAAATATTTCCAAGGACCAAATGTGACAACTGATGATTCTTCAAGGTAGATTTTGACATTTTAGTTCAATTATGATCCCGGCCTCGGCTTTTGAACTCTTTTCTAAATCTCGTGCTCATGTTGCCGAATTTGACTTTATTTTATCCTTTTTTCTCGATATCCGTACCTGCACATAAACAAACACAAAAATCTTTGGCATTTTGGTTAGTTTTTGGTTGTTTTGGTCTGTATTTGGTCAAATAAAGGTATGTGTTTAAGCACATACCGATTGTTAAGTACAGATGACGGAATATATTATAGGTGATTGTGAAATAAAAATCTGAAATGAACTCGGAGAGCAAAAGTGAGACTTTTGCTTGCTACTCCACCATATGATAGCTTTGTTATGAGTGTGTTTGCAATTTGTTTATGTAAGAAGAACCTTAACTGTTACACAATACATGCAACTCGGTACTTTGTTGTTTAAGCACATAATACCAATTTCATCAAATATATAGATTCACGTGTTTCATTTACAAGATAAAATAATTAAAAGAACATTTCATTTATACATAATTACGAGGGGAGATAGATTCATTCAGACCACGTAATATCCAACTCTCCCTGTTATCTTTCGATACTCGATCCTAAGGCTTTCCACACTGCTTTTGATGAACATGTCACTACAAACGAAATGACATTTGGTGACTGAAGATTTTAATGACTAAAGAATGACTAAAGTTGGCAAATGTGTATTTTGATGCATAAATTAGATCTAGTGTAAATTGTATGCAATTCCAGATATAAAAAATCTCAAAGACCAAAATATAATAAGTGTATGATTGATAAGATTAATACATGTCAATCTAACACATTCTGTCTAACATAACATCAAAATGGTATAACAGAGATGTTAGCTGCATGTAAACTACAAATAGAAAGATTAATAAGTTGTAAGTAATTAAGTATAGTCCTAGTTGTCATAGTTGCTCTTACCCTTCAGGCCGCTCATATCTCTACATATTCCTTAAGTTGCTGAAATTGTCATCATGAGGATTATTTAGCTTTTGTTTTCCACACCCATTGACCTGTAATCTCGAATTCACTCATTCTAAGAGCTATTGGGCAGAGCAATCTTGAAATTCTTAAATGTGGCCTTACTTTAATCATCTGAGCAAAGAATTTCTTGACACTGAATGTGGAATTTTTACGTTAATCAAATTTCAACAACCCAAAACGGGGTAAGCTCACATAGTTCACTCTATTTCGGTATAGGATACAGTAAGAAAAGGTGTGTAAAGACCTTTAAGAAGAATTTTTGTGAGTACTAACGATTATAATAAAAGGAACCTGGCATCAGCTAGTATGAATATTTTTTGGAAGTACGCATATTTTTTTTTGTTATCAGTTTAATGTTGTATCGGTTTTCAAAACTTCCTAAGCTTCAATTCTTCCAGTTTTGGTTTCGAGATTTTATCATCTTGTAGCGAACATATTGGAGTAGTTATTCTATTATTGGTCCATCTCAACCACAGCGTGGTACATATTCTTCTGGTTCTTGGGTAATCTATAAAGGGTAATATTATTTGTATGTGAAAAGGTTGATTTGGTTGATTGAGATTGATGTACATTTATACACTCAAGGAGCTACACAATTATAGGAGATTAGGTGGCTTATAATTACAACAACAATAAATTTATAAGATTAGAATATTCTAGAGTTTAAGCTAGCCACTCCTTGTACTTATCCTTAATATAATCTAGATGCTTTATTGGGCATCATTTAGCTGCACATATATATATATACATGCAGCTTTTGTAGTTTCTATTTATCTATGCCATTATAATCTGAATTCTGAAGGGAGTCCCTCATATAGTTAGTGGTTTAATAACATCTAAAGTTAAAAGCGTGTATTTTGTAGTTGTATTGATTTCCTATGTAGCGTAATTGTCTAATTAGAGTCTTTTACAAAACACAAGCGGTTAATAATTTTGGCACCTAATATTACGGAATTCCCAATTTAATAGCATATATATTACATTCACATATATAATCGCCGTGCACAAAAAAAAAAAAAAAAAAAAAAAAAAAAAAATAAAAACATTCACAAGCATAAAGCATGATAACTTTTCTACATATTTATAAGACAAGGTGGCTGGTAGTCATGATCTGAATTATGATGGTTTATACACAGGTATAATCAGGATCGTTGAAATTAAACACAAATACTAAATTTGTTATTATGAGAAATCTGTAAAATTGATATGTTTGAATTGGTTACAAGTATTCCCTATTTATACTATTTGAACCAACACCTTTAACCATTGTGATGGTTCGGTTTTGTCTTGGTTTCCAACTGATGCAACCTTTGGTGGTGATGGTTGGTAATCGTTGGTGGTGGTGGTGGTTACACCAAACCAACAGACACAACTTTACAGGTTTGTGTCAATTACAAACTAGTCCTTAAACTACAGTTTCTTCTATATATTGCATAAATGGTCCTTCGAACTTATTTAACTTAGAATCTATGAGGTAATGATCGGGATTATCCCAACATTCACCCCCTAATCTTGATCATTGTGAAGGAGATTCTTCACACCAAGTATTTGTCGCATTGTGATGAAACGTATCCTTGGTAGTGCCTTTGTGAGTATGTCAGCCCTTTGTTCTTCTCCGCTGATGTGCTCAACTGTTAAATCTTCATTCTCAACGCATTCTCGAATGAAGTGATATTTTGTGTCTATGTGCTTGCTTCTTCCATGAAATACTGGGTTCTTCATGAGTGCTATTGCTGATTTGTTGTCCACATAGATTGTGATCTTTTCTTCATTAGAGTCTGTTATCTTGCTTAGAAGCCTTTTCAACCAGAGTGCTTGAGTAGCTGCTGCAGTTGCTGTAATGAACTCTGATTCGCAAGATGATAAGGCTACTGTTCCTTACTTCTGAGTGCTCCAGGTTATAGGTGAGTTTCCAAAGTAGAACACTATTCCTATAGTCCCTTTTCCTTCTTGAGTGTTGACACCATAACTGATGTCACTATAACCTTGAATTTTGTTTCCATCATGCCCGTAGGTTATACCATAATCTTTGGTTCCTTTGATATAACGTAGAACCTGCTTTATTGCTTTCATATGTTGTTCTTGAGGTTCCTGCATGAATCGACTAAGTAATCCGACTGGAAAACTTAAGTCTGGTCTTGTATGTAACAGATATCGTAAACATCCTATTATGCTTCGATATTCCGTAGGATCTACAAATTTTCCTTCGCTTAACTTTGTTAGCTTCAGTCCTGGTTCCATAGGTATCTTTGCATCATTGCAGTCCAACATCCCTGTGTCTTTGAGTATCTTAGTCGCGTAGCCTGTTTGCTTTATCGAGATTTCACCCCATTTTTGTGTAACCTCTATGCCTAAGTAGTAGGCAAGTAGTCCAAGATCACTCATTTCGAACTGTTCTTGCATTTGGTACATGAAGGATTCGATTTCCTTCTTCGATGTTCCAGTAACTATTAAGTCGTCAACGTAGAATCCGATTAGTAGAGTTGACGTCTTGTCTGTTCTTGTGTAGACCGCCTGTTCTAATGCACACTTTTTAAAGTTGAGTAACTTTAAGGTTTTATCTAGTTTAGTATACCAAGCACGTGGAGCTTGTCTGAGTCCATATAGTGCTTTCTTCAATCTGTATACTTTTCCTTTATCTTCTGTCTTTATAAATCCATCAGGCTGTAAGACATATACTTCTTCATTTAAATCACCATGTAGAAATGCTGATTTTACATCCAAGTGATGTACCTCCCATTTGTTGTAAGCAGCCAGTGCTAGAATCAACCTTATAGTTTCAATTCTTGCAACTGGTGCAAAGACTTCATCAAAGTCTATTCCATGTTCCTGAATATATCCTTTCGCTACTAGCCTTGCTTTATGCTTTAATATCTCTCCGTTTGCATCTCTGTTTGTCTTGAATACCCATTTTAAACCAATGGCTTTATGATCCTTTGGTAAGGTAGTTAATTTCCAAGTGTTGTTTTTGTTGATGGATTCGATCTCTATTCGCATTGCTTCAGTCCATTTTTCATCCTTTGATGCTTCTTTGAAATTCCTCGGTTCATCTTCAACTAGTAGAAGTCTTTCTGTGTTATCATATACCTCATTTAGGGTTCTGTATCCTCTAGCGGGTATGTGATCAACATTCGTGTCAGTAGTTGAAGGTGTGGAAGTTTGGGAATTTGGTGAGAAGTTTATGGATTGTATCAGACTATATTCAATAGTGTTTGAAGGTGGTGAATTGGTAGGTGAAGGTGTTTCTTCATTTTCGTTGTCAGTAAGGACATCGTCTTCTGTTTCACTTTCTTGATCATGTTGAACCTCCTCTGTTTCTTGTGTTTCATTATTTTGTATAATGAAATCACCCCATTCTGGTTCTTTTGGATCGAAATCTTTGACGTATTCCTCCCAATTCCATGTCTCGTCTTCTTTGAATTTTACGTCACGACTGACGCAGACTTTCTTCGATATTGGATCAAATAAGCGATATGCTTTTGATTTAGGTTCACTACCCAAGTATACCATTTGTATACTTCTATCATCTAATTTAGTAAGATGTTGTGAAGGTACCTTTGCGTATGCTATGCATCCAAATATTCTGATATGTTGAAGATTTGGTTTTCTGCCCTTCAATGCTTCGTAAGGAGTAACATCTTCTAATGATTTTGTCGGTGTGCAATTTAATAATAAAATTGCATGTCTAACTGCTTCAGCCCAAAAGTTTTGTGGCATCCCTGTTGCTTTCATCATACATCTTGTAGTAGAAAGTATTGTCCTGTTTTTCCTTTCGACGACGCCATTTTGTTGAGGTGAATATGGTGCAGTTAACTGTCTGACTATCCCGTTCTCCCTACAGTACTTGTGAAATTCATTTGATGTGAATTCCCCTCCTCTATCTGTTCTAAATGTCTTTATCTTGTTTCCATGTTCTTTCTCCACCCTTGTCTTGAATTCTTTGAATACACCGAATGCTTGATCCTTTGAATTCAAAAAATATTCCCACATATATCTAGAGTAGTCATCTACTAATAGGAATATGTACCTTTTATCCGAAGGTGTTGGTGGCGAAATTGGTCCGCATAGGTCTCCATAAATCAGCTCCAATGCTGTTTTGGATCTGTATTTCGCTTGTTGTGGAAATGGAGCTCTAGCATGTTTTCCTATCAAACAAATGTCGCAGATATCTGTTGAGTGTTTGATAGAAGGTATTCCCTGAACCAAGTTCTTCGTGGTCATAGTCTTTAGGGATCTAAAGTTTAAATGACCCAATCTTGCGTACCATAGCCATGCTTCATCATGTAGATTTGCTAGTAAGCATGTTGGTTCCCCTATTCTCAAGTTCGCTTTGTATAGCCTATTCTTCGACCGCGTAACTCTATGTAGTATGTTGTCATTTGAATCGTATAAGAGTAGTATATTTTTTTCCATTACTACTTTGCAACCGTTCTCTGTTAACTGACCCAAACTCAATATATTACTTCTTAAATTCGGAATGTAATAAACCTGTGATATAACACGTTGTTCTTTGTTATTGCATTCCAATAGGATAGAACCTTTCCTTTAAATCTCTACGTATGATCCGTCTCCAAATCGTACGTTTCCTGTGATCTTTTTGTCAATCTCCTTGAAATGTTCCTTCACACCTGTCATGTGATTGCTTGCACCATTATCTAGGTACCACAGACTTTCTTCACCCCGTGATGTCTTCGGTGGTTCGAAGTTTCTTTCATTTAAGAATACTTCATGATGCTCTTCGATTGTAGCCATCAGTAGTGTTGGCTCCAAGTCTTCTTCAATGAGATTTGACTGATCTTCTTCTGGATCCTTTTGAGTACAATTTTTGGCATAGTGACCAAGTTTCTTGACTTTCTAGTTGTCTTTCCCTTTTGCATTTTAGTCTCTCCTCAAACGTCTTCAATCTTCCAATTGCTTCGTCCAGAGACATATTATCCAGATTCAAGTATTGTTCAATTGATGCAACTATATGTAAGAATCTGTCTGGTACTGCGGTTAGCAATTTTCGTACTAGAGTAGAGTCTTCGAAGGTTAAACCGACATTTGTTGCCCTGCTTGTGATACTTGAAATCTTTGAAATAAATGAATCTATTGATTCATTTTCTTTCATTTGTAATGCCTCAAATTCTGCCATTAATGTTTGTTGCTTTGCTTGTTGCACACGATTTTCTCCAACGTGTCTGGTCTTCAAAGCATCCCAAACTGTTCTTGCAGATTTATGTTTTGCAACTTGGAAGATTTGATCTTCCGGTAATGCTTGAAAAATAAAAGCTATCGCAGTTTTATCAGTTTCATTGTCAATTTCTGCATTTGGTTGTGGTTCTACCACTTTCCATAAATCGTTTGCTTCTAAGATTACTTGCATCCGGATTGCCCAAATGTTGAAGTTTGAGTTGGTCAACATAGGACATTGGAAACTGGTCGCTGAACCGATTTCCTTATTCTTTTTCCCAGTCCCTTTGAAAAAAGGTTTTGGTAAAACAACTTTTAATAGCATATTACGGAATACCCAATTTAATAGCATATATATTACATTCACATTTATAATCGCCCTGCAAAAAAAATAGAAAAAAAAAAAAAAGAAAAAGAAAAAGAAAAAAACATTCACAAGCATAAAGCATGATAACTTTTCTACATATTTATAAGAATAGATGTAATCATTCAGACCAAGTAATATCCAAATCTCCCCAGTTATCTTTGGATACTCCTAACGCTTTCCACACTGCTTTTGATGCATCAACGATATTGTTAGGACAAGGTGGCTGGTAGTCATGATCTGAATCACAACCCATTGTAGAGTCACACTCATCCACAACCATGGCCCTCACGCTCCTCCCATTTCCATTAATCGTAATATACTTGTGGCACCTATCCCCGCCCTTGTACCATCCAGTTGATAGTGCGACAACTGGTGTGTCATCAGAGTGGTATTGGTTGTCACACTCCGATGGACCACCACCATCACCTCCCTTTTGGAAACTGTTAATCGTCAGTGTAGCTTTAGTACCACTTGTCACTGGGGGCGAGCAAGTATACGTGGTGTAGAACTTGCCCTGGACACAACAATCCGAATCATTTTCACGATTGCATTGTCCAGCGGGTGGTTTCTTTCCCCGGATACCACCACTTGGTTTGCAAGTTTGAGCTTTTATCTCAAATGACGATGCTGCTAATAGAGCCAAGATAAAAAGTAAACAAAAGGTCTTCATTTTCTATGTTAGGGTATGTGTGTATATGTTTTGATACTTGTTTTGATGCATTGCAAAGGTAACGTGATTTCTTTTTTATAGACTATGGCTCATAAAAAAGCCAAAATTGTGGTCTTTCTGGGTCCTAACATGGGTAAAATTGTAGCGCTGTTGCACCTTCAATTTCTTTATCATAAAATCAAGAAATGCAACATGCCATTTCAACTGATTTGCCATATAGAACAAAATTGTCTACTCTATAGTTGAATATAAGTTTGTCCACTCTGGTAGTCATAATAAATAAATCGGACAAGAGTTATTTTGGAATTGTTACTCTTTTAACTATTATTATTATCATCATCATATTCGAGTTCATGGTTTACAAGATCTTTATAGTTTATATGTAAAGAGAGGCCATATTCACACTACACTAACTCTACTTAACTAACTGATGAGACAGACTATACTAATTATAGATATTCTAAGGGTCTCACAGAATAATAATTCATGGCTGATATGAAAGTCTATTTTAAACATTAAAATGGGTGAGAGCTCAGAAGAGCATTGCTACCTATTCCAGCAATGACTGGGAGGTTCACTGTGGTATGCGAATTCTCTCGCTGACTAACCAAAAAATTACATTTTAATTGGCAGTTTTTGGTGCAACTTCAATCAGGTGATTCAATCTTTGTTCAGTTAAATGTTAGGGATCCTTTTCAGCCTCATGTCACTGGCAATCCTCCTTTAATATAAATGTAAGTTCATTAATTTTTAAAGTTGGGCTTCTCATGTCCTCTCTCAACTAAGTGCTCAAGTCCAGTGGCAAAAGAAATTATCGAAGTTTGAGATGGTGCTCTCAAGTGATCCAATTGGAGTAGTTTGATGCACCCATTTTAGTCTCAAAGTCACCCTTGATCAACAGGTTTGTAATCTATCACTGTTAATATGAAATTGAAAAATAAAAGCATTAAATATACTGATCGAGCTAACAGCAAAAGAACTTCGATCCTATGTACTCCAGTTAACACATTATCTCCAACAACCTTCCACTTGCGATAATAAGTATACTTGCTCTTTTTCAACATTAATGTATCAATGCTGTCATAAACAACTGTGCGGTTGTTATATAAAGTATGAAACTTGGGCGAGAGTTTTTTTGGGTAAAGGGTCTCTCCGGTAAATATATTACTCCAAAACTTGGGCGAGAGTTTCAGCAGTATCTAAATGATTTCTTTCGTTGGATCATATCACATTGCAACAAAGCTTCTCTGAGTTGGTATGTATCTCTAATCGAGTCCACTATGTATTTCAATGGCGCCTTCCTGATTTCTTCAGGTTTTGATCCTTGTGGTTCTCAGCTAACACAAAGGCTTCAAGGGGCTTAGGTGTTGTCTATTCTGTTATGGTTTGGATTTTTTGTGTTTGTTTTTTTCAGGATATATATCTCATTATATCTGCTCTGCGTACCTCTGTTACTGAAAAAGAAGTTGTGCACATAAATCACTAAAACCTGTTTTGAAGCAAATTGGTACTGGGTACTCATACGATGCCGCATCAATTTTTGAAACTTCCTTTTGCTTCTTTTAGTCTTGACTTTTAGATTTCATTTGCTGCAAGCCGAGTATTAGTTTGTTTAATATAATGGTTAAACCTGTGTCTCTAACTGACTTGCAATATCTAGATCCTTCATTCAGCACCACTTGGTTTCATCTCCTAATATACCATTTGGTCTCGTTTTAGTCTCTTTTTTTCTATAAAAAATATGCATACCTCTAGTGTACCTCTTTTATTTTTTAAAAATTGTGCCTACCCAATATAAAGAAATCATAATTAAGTAGTACTAGTCTTTATATCCTAGCTAATTATGAAACTAAATTCTGAAATGAAACCCACTAGAAGAACAAGAGAGACTAATAATTTTTTTAAAGGGAATAGGTTTATGTGTGTATTTTGTTATTATTGACAAACCACCAACTTTCCTTGGCTACTCGATCAACCATCTGATGAACATGTTAAGAGTGTCTTTGCAATATATTTAGTCATGTATATAGATTCACGCATTTCATTTACATGAACAATAAATCAAAACAACTATAATACAGAATTACAAGAGGAGATGCACTCATTCTGACCATGTAATATCCAAATCTCCCCAGTTATCCTCCGATACACCTAACGCTTTCCACACTGCTTTTGATGCATCAACAATATTGTTGGGACAAGGTGGTTGATAGTCATGATCAGCATCACAACCCACTGTAGAATCACACTCATCAACGACCATGGCCTTTACACTCCTCCAGTTTCCATTTATCGTAATATACTTGTGGCACCTATCCCCTCCCTTGTACCATCCGGTTGAGAGTGCTACATGTTGTGTCATCAGAGTTTATGGATTATTTATTAATATTTATATGTCCGGTTTCGAACCCGAGGCTCGGGATTGCACACATTACGTATGAGTCTCAATGTATTAATAATTAATATAATTAATTATTAAGTCGCAAATATTTATATGATCGAATAAGGAAAGTGGAGGGGGTTGAATGTCGTTTTTTAGAACTTGAGGAGGTGTTAAACTCAAACTTGGAGAGCAAGTTTGGAGTGTATATAAACACCCCAATAGCTCCGATCGACAGACAAGATTTTTTTATCCCTAAAAAACGATTTGACTTTTCAATCGGTGATATCCCTTACCGATTGTTTTGTTTAATTGATTCTCTTTCTCACACACCTACTGACATACAAGAATATATACAGTAAAAGCAATTATGATATGCATGTGCATGTATTATTACATTCTTGTAATTTACATGCATGTGTATATGCATTTACTCTTTTATTTTCTTGTCGACGTAAGGGGTGATGTGTCCTTTAGGGATTCGATCATGTATTATCAAGAACATCAAACCCTAGGTGTTGTGATGTTTTATTTGTGATACATGAACCTAGCTTTTCACATTGAGACGCTAGTAATACGTGTGTACAGGAACGAGTGACAAGCTTACTTTAGCTTGTGATCTTGGAAGTGTTACTTACCCTTGTCGATCCATCCTAAAACCCTATTAGGGTTTATATTGTTCTTGGAGCACGTGATTCCTTGTTCTTGCTAGAAATCAAATAAGGTACGCATCTATTTAATTTTATGTTAATTAATTATATGTTATGTAGATCCATTCCGCTGCGTGATCTTTGTGTTTATGTGTTTATAGTATTATTTATGATTCACATATTCCAACAGTGGCATCATGAGCCGCGTTTTTAACATGTAATTGATTACATAAAACCTTAAAAATTGAATCTTTAATTAGATTGCATGCAATTTTTAGGGATTAATTAATGAGTACCTTATGTGATGTCATTAATTAATTAATTAGATTGCGTACTATATAGGCTTGTAAATATGTGTAACATGATTTTAAGTGCTATATGGGATCCATGACAAAATCTTGCATATTTTGTCATGGAATGATTTGTTGTCAATGTGCCACATGATTTTAAGATAGATCTTAAATTAGGGAAGACCCTAATATATTAATTAAAATTGGTTATGTGCAATGTGGTATCTAATTGATCAAAACTTACGCGGCCAAATTTATTTGGCGTCTGTGGTCCATTGGGTACAATGAGCTCGAAAACCAATGGGAGTTTTATTGATTAGATACATTAAAATTCACATAGATAATTAATAAGATTTATCAAAAAGGTTTGCATGTGGCTATATGATATTGCTAATGATCATATACGTGTTATTAAGTGTTTATTTATTTTTTGAATTACTTGTTCTTTGTATGTTTAATTATGATGGATTGTAACAACAAAGAGGGTAATTTTTCAAATAAATATAAATGAACCTAATAACTATGAAACCTTTGTAGTAAACCATTTAATTGCCAAGTCTTATGTGCCGACAGTGGTTCACTTCGCACGGTAATTTGCTCCCAGGCGAGACTAGCAATAATAAATTTACTACATTAATTGTTTTAGCAAGAAAATCATAATTTTTTAGTTGATTGATTGCGACTGTACTAAGTGGTCGAAGCGGCGGACCTATTATTGACAAACTATAAAGTGGGTTTAAGGTTGCCTCACATTAAATTGTGACCTTAAAGGGGCACGGTTTTAACCAGCTTCGGCGGCTGTCGTCCCTCCGCTCGCCTGTGCGTCAATAATAGACTTACCAAGTACACCACGATAAATACGAAGCATCTTAAGGCAATGTTGTAATTTATTCAACGCCTCAATTAAAAGATTTGATGATTTGAGCTACAAATGAGTAAACGGTTTTGTTTTTGAAAACATATATGATACAAAGATGAATGCATGACATCTTTGTACATATTTTTTGATTTAACACATCAAAATTTTTTTACCCTGATAAATTTAAGTAATATGCCACCCAACTACAAAAAGAAACACCTAAGGTTTCATCCTACATCACTAGCAGCCAAAGCTGAATGTTGATGTTCAAAGGGTGGTCATCTAAGGGTAAATTGAGTACTTTATTGCTAGCAGCCAAAGCTGAATGCAATAAACCGACATCAATTTACTGTTTCTTAAGTTGGTTAAACTTAATTGGGCACTTTCATTACTAGCAGCCAAAGCTGATGTAATAGAACGGCGCCAAGGCATAAAGATTTGGGGATGAAACATGCTTACATTTTGCAACCAAGGTTGGCAATATAATGTAAGTCCCAAGATTTCTAGGAATTGCAATTGGATATTGGCAATTGGGTGATCCCGTACCTTATTGAGCACTTTCATTGCTAGCAGCCAAAGCTGATGTGATGAAACGGCGTCAATTAGGATCCTAATTTTCAATGAAAATTAAATGGTTAAATTTTATTTACCATGGGTGTTTAATTTTCTTGAAAAGTTATTATCAAAAATACTAAATTGAATTTTGAAAAATTCTTTTAATGTATTTAATGCAACGTTAAAACCGTAAACATAAGATATTCTTTTAGTAGTAAATTGATCTACACCCGTAGGGGTTTTGGATAGAGTCAATTTTTGCTGAAAAGAATAGACTGAGTCCACTTTCCATGTGAAGAGTGAGACTTAATCCTATTCCTTTTCATGAGTGAGAAAGGTATAATAGGAAAATTGGAATCGTCTAAATTCTAAGAAATAACTCATGGCGAATTTCTTAAGAAATTGCATGGTTAGGAGTTATTAAATTAGAAACTAGACTAATTACCGCAAAATTGGTAAAAGGCAAACTGGAATGTTTGATCTAGTTATTATGCCTTAGCCATTTAAAGGTGCTACATACCATGATCGGGATAGTAGACCTAACTAAGGAAGAAATTGCATACCAAATTCTTTCAAGTTAATTGCATTGATGGATATTCCATCATTTACAAAGTAGAATACATTCCTTGAGTACCTTAGTAGTATTACGTAAGGAATTCATCAAGAGTGTAGGAAAGTAAACAGCACGCTATTTGCTTTTACTGGTAATGCAACACTTACAATGTTGTCAAAGCCAGTGGGAGCATAGTGCTGAAATTACTGAATAATGAGTTCATGCAGTGATCTTAAATTCAGTGGGAGCTACAAGTCTTGGTAGTTACCCGGATTATCTCTAGAATTTCTTGAGATAAATCCTTTCCAATTATAGACACTTGTGGTATTAAGGATAGTCGTGAACGTTTCCTTACTAGACGAGGTGATTCTATATCTACTTATATCTATGACACAATCATATTAATCAAATAAGCGAACTACTGACGTGTTGTTTATCTGATACGAAATGTTGTTCCATGCACAAGTGGGAGAAATTTATATTGTGTGCAAGCAACAACATAAAGGAATATGATTTAAAGGGTTCTCTTGACTGCAAGGTAAGAGATCAATGTTCTAATGTGTTTTACACACATTCTAATTTATAGAACACTTGGAGTTAATATCTACTTTCATTACTAGATATTAATGACAAGGTAAATTACATACTTTCATCATTGCAGCCTCGGCTGAAATAATGAAACTATGTTAATTTACAAGTTTCTAAAAATTAGATAATTATTAGAACAAGTGTCAATATGATAATAAGACTACTTCAAATGTAAATATTTATGTATTGTTGTAATGACATAAATAAATGAAGTAATCTTATACTACTTCATAATTTGAATGTTTATGTATTCTTGGAATGACATAAATATATGAAGTAAATAAATTAACTTGAAATAACTATTGAAACCAAGTTGTGGTGTTCATAATTACTTTAGTTATGCATATTTATATTTTAGTATAAAGATATAAATATGAAGTCTTTGTTGTAAGACTTATAACAAAGTATGACGTTAACTTGTTATGTTTTTTAATTAAGACATATACAAGAAGTCATGGAGTTCATCAATGACTTATAATGTACATTGGGATTATAACGGTTTATGTTTTTTTTTTTTGGTAAGACATAGAAATTAAGTGACTTGATCAAAAGGGCACTTAAGTTATAAAGCATGCAACTGGCTTGAAAAATCTATTTTACCATTAAGTGATTTAGTTGGTAAATAGGTAAGCCAATACGATATGTATATTTATCTTATATATTGTAAGATTAACTTACAATATTAATCCTAATGAAATACATAGTGTTTATGGTATGTTCAGTTAGGAGAATCAAACTCTTGAAACATTGTTTGATTAAAGATAACTATATTTTCTTTTCTTCCTAAAGATATCAAGGTTAGAAAATTGAGTATGAATTGGATATACTCAATTAGACTCCAACCTAGAAGATAAATAAGACACCATTTGATTATGGAATGTGTTGAGTCACATTGAGTCTTAAAATTGAAGTTCAGAGTTTGTTAAACTACTTGTTGGGTAGGTTATTAACAAATTAAGGTTAGGAACTGTCAATTTGTATCTGCAAAGTCCCAAAAGAGAACAAGTTTTGTGTTGCTCTATTTGCTAAGCATTTATAGGTAATCTATAAACTGCAAAAGGCAAGTGGGAGTTTTATCTTCAAAGGATAAAAGGTACAAGATACATAATCTTCTAAATACGCTAGCAAAATCATAATGAGGATTTAACATGTTAGTGTTAAATCTCAAAAATGATGGAATTCTTATTCATAGATCCGCAAGGGTATCTCAAATATTTGTAGAATATGTTGAGGGTTATGAGTTACAGGATCGTGATATGCCTGTTAATAAATTGCAAATGTTATTTGGCAAATTACTCATACTATAAATAATTAGATGCAGTCCAAAAAGATAACTAGTTTGGAAACATAGTTAATCTTAAACTCTATAGTAACACTATAGAATGGAAATGAATTTCTACAATGGAAATGAAAATCCTAAAGATTTAAATTCTTGTGTAGAAATCATAATGGACAAATTTGTATACATATTTAATATGTGAAAAGATTATCAATCACATTTAAGCAATTAAATGTGATTGAAATTCTTTCTAAACACATTAAATATATAAAGATTATGATTGTCATTATTAGTTTCATTTATATGAAATTAATAATGGAATATCAAAACTCTTTCTTTAATGATTACTTGAGCGAGGACGAAAAGTAATTGAAATGAGTGTTTGAATTCAAATAATCTTTAATAGTATACAAAAGTGCAAATCATTTGTAAATGGATTAATGCATGCATCTAAAAGATATACTTATTTTTAGTTATTAAATCGAGTTTTGATTTATAATTAAAATTAAGATATTTCTTAATATTCCTGAAAGCTAGTGGGAGTGATGTATTTATTTTCTTATTTCATATATGTTGAATAACATATGGGAAGTAACATTCCATTGACGTTAACATTAAATGTTAAGTCTTAGTTAGGAATGAAACTTCACATAGAAAATAAAACCTTGAAGTATATGTTTATTTGATCATAAACATAAGCGGTAAAATAACTGATTCTAAAAGAACATGATATTCTATTAGAAGATCTAGATAGAAACATATCTTTGAAAAGATATGACATGAATAAATCTAAGGTTAACGAAATGATTATTCATGTAAATCATGTTGCTTGTTGTATCATGCTTGAATGAAAGATGATTGACAACATTAATATCTAATTATAAATTATTAGATAGCTAAGTGTAATGGATATGGTTTAGAATTTACATCCTCAACCTGGATTTGCTCCAAAATTCTAAATTAGAACCATATAGCATATTGTTGCATGATGGATATAGTTGACAAATCTTGATAGATTTGGAGATATCAAAACATTACACGATGAATGTTAAAGTTTACGGAACTTTAAAAGAGCATATTGTTGTTTGATACAATGATGCTAGTAAGATTGAGATGACACTCAATACTAGTCATGGTGGGAGCTCATCCTTATTAGGAGACCATGTATACTAGTTATGCTCAATATGAGCACAGTTGCATTATACATAAAGAATTAGAATACTTTAACTACAAGGTTTGGTAGTTTAATTGTCATAAATTCGTGCATGAGGATGTCATGCATTTTATGAAGTATGTGGCAATATCTAGATAGATGAATGCACACATACAAGAATTTCATTATTGAAATAAGTATTCTCAAAATTCCGATAGATCAACATTAGATGTTTTATGCCTTGTCAACAAGTATGTGGAACATGACTTGTGGCATAATTCACTAATGAGAAATATCATGCTTTGATCTAGTTAGTATTTGGATAAGGGACGTGTAAACAATTATTATTTTAATGAAATAAAGTGCGGATAACGTTTATTCTCATTATTAATATTTGTGTCCTATATTTGCATGTTTAAATCCATGAATAACTAATGTTATTCTAAATAGTCCGTTGTCGATCAATAATATGGGAATATTATTGAACTAAGACAAATGTGAGGATTGGTAGAATGTACTGTAGGTTGAGACACCAATATCACATGATATTCAATATGGATAAATTGAATATAGGACTTATCCCAACCACATGATTATACTTTATGGATCGTCGTCATTAAGTATATCATGAATATTTATCCTCAGACTTGAGATGACAGATAATTGCCGAGGATGTAGCTTATTTTCTGTAAGGTGGTCTAACGCTAACCGTAAAAGGTAGTTATAAGGGCTATTTTCGGAAATGATGCGAAGTTCGAGGGTTATGCTCGCAGTCAATAAAGGATTTGTTCCTTCAACTTTGTGTTGAAGTTTAATACTGCTTGGCCACTCGTAGGATTGACAAGATGTTTGCGTGGCCACGCCCAAAGTCTATCTGGAAGACGTTCAGATGTTTTGGTAATCTTGTTCAATTAAGTATAAACGAGAAACTATTGTTAATTATGGAATGACCAAGATCCATATCCATATTAACGCGGTATTAGTAACAAAAGGATAAGTATGATGATTAAATTCATCACGTGGTTTTTCCAGGAAAACCATACTCGGTTCAGGCTGGGGGCATTGGGAAGGTTAAGCTAGACTGACCCATGTCATTACTATATTAATGAATATCCAAGTGGGAGCTGTTAGAGTTTATGGATTATTTATTAATATTTGTATGTCCGGTTTCGAACCCGAGACTCGGGATTGCACACATTACGTATGAGTCTCAATGTATTAATAATTAATATAATTAATTATTAAGTCACAAATATTTATATGATCGAATAAGGAAAGTGGAGGGGGTTGAATGTCGTTTTTTAGAACTTGAGGAGGTGTTAAACTCAAACTTGGAGAGCAAGTTTGGAGTGTATATAAACACCCCAATAGCTCCGATCGACAGACAAGATTTTTTTATCCCTAAAAACCGATTTGACTTTTCAATCGGTGATATCCCTTACCGATTGTTTTGTTTAATTGATTCTCTTTCTCACACACCTACTGACATACAAGAATATATACAGTAAAAGCAATTATGATATGCATGTGCATGTATTATTACATTCTTGTAATTTACATGCATGTGTATATGCATTTACTCTTTTATTTTCTTGTCGACGTAAGGGGTGATGTGTCCTTTAGGGATTCGATCATGTATTATCAAGAACATCAAACCCTAGGTGTTGTGATGTTTTATTTGTGATACATGAACCTAGCTTTTCACATTGAGACGCTAGTAATACGTGTATACAGGAACGAGTGACAAGCTTACTTTAGCTTGTGATCTTGGAAGTGTTACTTACCCTTGTCGATCCATCCTAAAACCCTATTAGGGTTTATATTGTTCTTGGAGCACGTGATTCCTTGTTCTTGCTAGGAATCAAATAAGGTACGTTTCTATTTAATTTTATGTTAATTAATTATATGTTACGTAGATCCATTCCGCTGCGTGATCTTTGTAATTATGTGTTTATAGTATTATTTATGATTCACATATTCCAACAGGTTGAGAGTGCTACAACTGGTGTGTCATCAGAGTGGTATTGGTTGTCACACTCCGATGGACCACCACCATCACCTCCCTTTTGGAAACTATTGATCGTAAGTGTGGCTTTCGTTCCACCTGTCACGGGAGGCGAGCATGTGTACGTGGTGTAGAACTTACCTTGGACACAACAATCCGAGTCATTCTCTTGGTTGCACTGTCCAGGTGGTGGTTTAATTCCTCGTATTCCGCCACTAGGTTTGCAAGTCTGAGCACTAGTGTTCTTGAATAGGAAAGTTGCCAGGAGAACCAATACTATAAGGAAATTGAAATTCTTCATTTGCTCTTCTAGGCTTGTTAATTTGCTGCTCTGATTAATTGTGTTTGGTGTATAGCAATAGACTTCTGTATGTTTTATACAGTTTGTCTTAAAATCAAGACAAAGTTACAGCTATAATCGAAACATACTCTGCATAAGTTCACTTCCTTTTTTATTTATAAAATTTAGTATGAATGCCGTGTCAAGTAAGTAAAAGGTCAGACTGCAACATTGTTCATTTTAGGAGTTGAATATAAATTTGTCCTGTCTAATAAATCTTGTTTTATTGCGACTGTTAAATTTAGGCATGTGATCTACAACATCGCCACATTAATTAATTATTATTATTATTTATTTTTTGCGTAACCCTTATTGTCATCAAGTATAAATAATTTCCTTTTGCTAATATAATAATGGGCATATTCGCACACTACTACAAAAAAGCTTAAGGTGTTGTTTGGATTGGGGGTATGAAATGAAAAGAATGGAAATGACAATGATTGTTTGTGTTTGGTTCCCTTGTATGGGTTTGATGATATTCAAATATGAGGGTTTTCTCATTGAAGACTAACTTGATATCTTTGGCCAAACCATTCCCTCGGGCCCACATTATTTTGAGTGTGAAAACATTTATTGTTGTCATTTTTATTTTTTTACAACAATTCAAATAATAAAACCCATACCCTATAAATTAATCCAAGGGGCCGTTTGGTTTGTTGCTAGGAATTACAATGGGTATCGGATTTGATATGGATTGAAAAAATAAAATTGAATGATAGTATTAATGTTGTTTGTTTTATAAAATGTAATTGGAATTGGTTTATTTAATTTTATTATATAGTAACGAGGCCCACTTAATATATTATAAAATTTAATTTAATAGTTAATATTAAATTAATATATAATAATAATATTTTTTTTGTTTAAAAATCATGTGATATACGTGTCTTCATATCAGTAAAATTTGATTAATGGTTGTTGACTTTTAATGGCCTAATGTCAGTAAACCATAGAATTGTCAGAAAAACAATGGATATACATTACTTTCGTTGAAACCCTCATTTGATGGTATTAATACTGTTCTTAACCCATTACCTCAAACCAAACAATTTATATTTCTTTCAAACCATTCCTTGAATCCAAATACCTCAAACCAAACGGCCCCTAAATTATCAAACAACAACTATGAATTAATACATTCATTGTCATTCCACCTTATATTTATACCATACCATTGTGATTCATGACAACAAACAAACGCCCCTAAATAGATTTCTTCAAAAAGAATGGTTTTATGAAAACCCGATCTACATAACGAAAAGGTGGGGGGCTGTCGAAAAATAGATCAATTTTTAGGATAAATACCGATCTAACTAATTTGAAATTTAATTACTTTTTTTTTTTTTTTTTTTTTTTTTTTTAACAGTGGATATTATATAAAGCAAAACTAGCAAGAAGCTAGACAAAAAAAATGTGATTACATAGTTTTTGCACAAGCAAGTTTTGGATCGATGATCCACTCAAACCAATTAGAAATGAATTTCCTATTTCGATGAAGGATCCAAGTGTGTGAAAGGATTTTTATCTCCCCACTTAATGTGTCTTTCCTTGGTCTTTTTGCATCCAAGCACAACCGGTTTCGGTACCTCCAAATGATCCAAAACGTTGTTTGAACAACCGCATCAAAGCATATCTTTCCTAATGTTTGAAATGGGACCGAGTCTCCCCACTTGATTAAGCTAGAAAGGTCCTTTGGGTAGTTATCCTTGCCCCACCATCTAGTCACCATGGTCCATAATTCTGTAGCGATTGAGCAATCTATAAAAAGATGTTGCGAGTCCTCGAGTGCTTGATCGCAAATTGGGCATCGAACCGAGCCAATATCTATACCGCGGTGATCGAGATTGCACCTTGTTGGAAGCCGATTATTGCATAGCCGCCATGTATGTATGTTAATCTTAATGGGGATTGACTTGTTCCATCGAATATTTTCTTCAAGAGACGGCAACGTTTTTTCTTCAATTATCTTTCGCATGGAGGTGACATGATAAACTTTGGAAGAGGCCACATTACATTCCTATGCATCAGGTGCTTGATATAATTCAATGCCATTGAGCATATCTACTAATTCATTGAATTGTTCCATTTCTGAACCATCACGTGGGTTTCGTCTCCAGGCCCAAACAAGTGAAGAATGCCCATTTGAAGAGATACATCTTTCACTAATATTACACAGTGCGTTAGTTTCCAACGCAAAGATACGTGGGAATTTTCATTTGAAGTCAAATTCACCAAACCAAGAGTCAATCCAAAATTTGAAAGTAGACCCATTACCCACTTTTTTGGCGAACAATGAGTGAAGATTGATGTTAAGACCCGAAAGTTGTTTTTGTAACCCCATTATTGATTTCCAAGGACTCCAAGGTCGTCTAATAAAGCATGATTCGCTCATATTAATACCACCTTGATCCCAATAAATGGAGATAATTACCTTCTTCAAAAGAGAGTTTCCTTCCGAGTAGAAACGCCACCACCATTTGGTGAGCATGGCAATGTTTGAAGCTTGTAGTGAGCCAACCCCAAGGCCCCCACAACTTGTAGAAGCACATATTTTATTCCAAGAAACCCATGCCATTTTTTTTTATTCCATTGAACCCACCCCCCCAACAAAAGAAATTTCTCCCAATCTTTTTCAAGAAGAAGCAATCCATTTTTGGGGGATTTGAAAAGTGAGAAGAAGTATGTACCTAAAGCTCCGAGAACTGACTTGACTAACGTTAATCTCGCACCATAAGAAAGCGTTTGTGCTTTCCAAGAAGTGAGCTTTTTTAGAAATTTGTCAATGATATGACTCCAATTGACACCTTTATTCATGTTAGCACCCAATGGGAGACCAAGGTAGGTGCAAGGAAGTGAGGAAGGTTGGAGCTTAAGGATGGAGGCAAGGTTTTGGTCTTCAACATTTGTAGCACCAATACCAAAAAATTTTCTCTTCAAAAAGTTAACTTTTAAACCCAACGACAATTGAAAACATCTAAGGACGCGACATAGGTTCTTTGCATTTTCGAGAGACCAAGAGCCCAATATAAGTGCATCATCCGCAAATTGTAGGTGAGAGATGTCAGCTTTATTATGACCAACTTCAACTCCTTTAAAAATATTTTTCAACTTTGCTTTTTGGAGTGAGATATGCAAAGCTTCAACCGCAATAATGAAAAGAAAAGGAGATAGAGGGTCACCTTGACGAAGTCCTTTTTGAATTTTGAATTCGTTTGTTGGTGAGCCATTGACAAAAACCGAGCCAAAAGATGAATCCAAACACCCATTAATCCATTTTCTCCACTTTTGAGAGAAACCCATTTGCTCCATGGTGTGGTCCAAGAAGCTCCAATTGAGAGAATCAAACGCTTTTTCAAAGTTGTGACAAATGGTAAATTTCCCTAATATTTATATTCATTTTCTGTGACCAAAACACCTGACTAGACCATTATCTGTTTAACACGGATAACAGACCTGCACATTATGTCACCCGGAAATCTCACCAAAGAACAGTGAAATTATCCCATCTCAAAATTCACTCACTAAATTGTGGTAAAAACGGGAGGTTATCCCAGTTTCACTCAGACTGACACCACACGCAAACCAGGAATAAATCTGAGACTCAGGAATTCTAGTGAATAATTAAAGACTCAAAAATACATTCAAGTATTATAAAACGACTTTAAAAATATAATCTCCCATATTTGTGACAGTTCCGGGAAGGACCCGAGTTTGACTCAGTTTAACGGGACGTGGGTATAAAAATACCACTCTATAACAAATTTATCACTACACACTTAAATAAAAACACTCCCACCCACTCACACCTTTCCCAATAACCTGCTTTATCTAACCCTAGGTATCCCCATAATTTTTGTCCGCCCCTTTTCTTCCCCAAAACCCTTCGTCCCATCCTTATCCTTCACCTCTGATGAAGCTACCTTTTTGACCTAGAAACCTCACCTTCTTCACGGGTCTAGAAATTCACACAAGTCAAACTAGGATAAACACCATTGAGGTAGATATAGCACACAAATGGAAGATTTATCTCTTCCAAACCCGAAAGTTCCCATGGAGTTACTCTCCAAGATTCACCATTTAATCCGCTCCTCCAAGGGTTATCGAATCACAACTCACCAAAAACACATCAAGAATCTGAGAAATTTCTCAAGGAAGGATAAGAGTGGTGGTGCTTGTGATTCGATTTGGAGTGTTGGGTTATTTGGTTTGGAGCAGTGGATTATTCGGGTTTGGAGTTTCGATCAAATCCTTCATCACTCAACAAACACTGTAAGAATTAGATCCCATTCGGATTCATTTATTTATGATAAATTAACTAGGTCGAATGAATTGAAATTAATTTAAGTAATGTTATGTTTAGTTTGGGTCGAATAAAATTTCCAGAAATGATAGATGTTGAGGTGAAAATTTGTTGAGTATTGTTGTTGTTAGTGTGGCATAAAGGATTAGACATCATAGGACTTGACTAATAGATTTTAAGTTTGCAAATCATTGTGACTATATTGTTCGAACACCCTTAGAAACCACGGATTCATAGCTTGAATTTGGGAAGACTTGTGGTAGTAGACAACCCATGTAGGATGCGTGTTCTTGCGGGTTAGTGATAACGACCCTGTGACTAACCATAGCTGAAAAATGACCACCAAAGCTAGGTGCGTTGGTGGTAAATATTGGCTGGAAAACCCCTCGTGTAGGGAAGGTTTTGTTCAAGTCAATTAGTGGTCGGTTAGACCCAAACGAAGAGGGTTACACTCTCGGTTCCAATCATGTAGAGGTTCACTCGAACCTCAAACCCAAAACCTCAAAAAGATAGCACCAATTCGCCCCCAACACAACCCATCTAGGATTTTAAGTACTCGAATAGGGTGCTATATCATTTTGGGAACTAGGCTGCAAAAACTAGAAATATGATGACATGTAGAGTCATAGTGGTTAAGTCCATTTGAGGATGATTGAAACTCTTGTCGACCCATATGGTGTGCCAAACACCCAAAAATCCTTTGTTACACCAAGACTCCAAGGTCTCAGAGTTGAGTAGTACTCGAAACAATGCCAAGGAGATGAATCTTAGACTATTGTTAGTAACCATTCTCGGCCAAGAAAAGGAGTTCCAGGAACACCGCACCAAGTTGTTACACTTGTGTGTTCTGTGTTGTCTTTGTGATTATTACCAGGCCGAGCCCAACAGTTAAACCCACTTAGAAAACCAAGCACAAGCCCAAAAACACAACCCTTAATACAGCCCACGACATGGGCCTGTGAACAAACCAATCCGGCCCACCAGAACCTTTGTAAATATTAGAGATGAAGCCCAACCCATTTGTGACTTTAACCCCCCTCCTCGAACACAGTGGGCCGCAACCCAATAAGTATTAAAGATGCAAATTCGGTTAATAATTATAGTAATAGTTGTCGCAACAATTAAAATGTACATGAGCCGTTCACGAAAATATTTCGTAGTAACTAACATATACACATATATAAAACTTGTAGCCGAGTACACAATAAAATCTCGTCTAGTAATAGTGTACACGTACATAAAACTTGGGTAGCCAACATGTAAAACTCGACAAAGATAATTGAAATGTTTAGACTATGTTAGCACAATATATACATACATTGTTCTACGACTTCATAAATGATATAACATATATTCGGGAAAATAGAGATATAAAAAGTTGACACATCTGTATAATTAAAAATATGGTACTCAAGCGAAACAAATGACGAATCATTACACGATAAGTAGAACTATAACACACGTCGGGATATATATATATATATATATATATATATATATATATATATATATATATATATATATATATATATATTATATATATATATATATATATATATATATATATAAGTTAACACTTACATTTGTTATTTTTAAAACTAAATCAATTAATATGAACGTCACTAATGAAAACAAGGAATGATATATCAAACTTAACTTGAATAGATTCGACGATACATATAATTCTAAACTAATATTGTGTAAAAATGAATTCTAATAAATGAATAATGAGGACTTAGTTAAATTATCCAAGTTACTAAAATTAACGTTATATTCAGTTTCTCAAATCATATAATTAGTAGGTAATAAACATCACATACGTTAGGTCTTACTCTTAAAATCAACATAATCGGACATGACGAACAAATTACACAACTACAATTATATATATGTATATATATAATATATATATAAATATATATATATATATATATATATATATATATATATATATATATAATATATATATATATATATATATTGGTTCATGAGAAAAGTTGATTTTGGTAGAAAAGTGAGAAAAGTGTACAAATCACCACCTCTCATTCCTCCATTTTTTTCCCAACTCAAGGGGCTTCTTTGTTACTTTTTTTATTCTTTAGGGTAAGTTTTGTAAATTTGTATCCCTTCCTTCTTTATTATTATTATTATTTTTTATCTTTTAGCTGTTGTATTATGTCTAATCTTGGAAAATGGAAATAAGCTGAGACTAATATTCACATTATCGTTAATACTACAAGTGTATATTAATTCAGCTGGGCTAAAAGAAATCATTATGAAATTGTATGGCAGGACTAGATCCTCAAAATTTGCAAACATATTAGATGAGAAACCACCATGACAAGATTATTCAATAACGCATTCTATCTAACTGTATAAATCCCTTCATTTGAATGCTTGTTTAGCGTCTTGTTTCGATCTCGACATTGTGGTTTAAGAAATCTCTCACTCATAGTAGAAGATTCCTTGAATCCCGCTAGCATTTGAATCATTTCATCAACTGTCAACTGACAAGAGAACATTTGCTGGAAGTAAGAGTTGGCCTCTTTCTCTATATCATTTGCATATACTTCGGTTGTTGATGAATCAGGGCCGCCATTATTCATCATTCTTGAACTATTATTTGTAAATTTCAGATGTAATCTCTCCAATTCTTTGGAAAGTGAGTCAGAGGACAGCAAGCCTGTATGTGACTGAAGGACCTAAAAGAACAAAAAACTTTCACTGTGTGAGCTACAGACAATCAAATTGAAAATGTGAACCACTATTAGGAGGGTAAAAACCTTTAAAAAACTTTAATAGATACAACGCCATAGGTCTTTGGGTAATAAGATAATTCTAATGATCAACACTAACCTTTCATCAGTCTCGCACTTCATGCTTTCGGGTTTGTCCCTCAACCAAGTCAAGTCAGCATTGAACCCTTGCTCTAACTCGACCTTGTCCTTCAAATACTTGTTCTACAACTCTACCATCTCTTTGTCATGAAAACTCATTAACTTCTCCCTCTCTTCCTCAAACTCTTTCATTTCTTCAAACTTTTCCTCCCTGTATATACAATAAAAAATAATGATCTCAAGTATGCTACAGTAAGAGTTGTCAAAAGAAACATTATTTTGACCCCCTAAGGCCCCTAACAAGTACCATCTTACTGAAATGCAATAGGATCGTCAGTGTGTTGAGGTGGCAATTTTGATGCATATACTTATTAATGGGTTGATGTTGGTATAATTTCTTATATCTAACGGGTTAAACCGTTAAACTAACAGAAAGTCAATTCAACAAGAAATAGGCCAAACATGGTTCAAATTTGCCCATACAATTAATAAAGTCACTTAAATACAAGCGAAAATTATGTTATATCCTTCACTAGGACAAAGGGGATAATATGTGATTAGTTAATATACAACCAAAGGTACTAAACGCAATTGAAAATTTAACAAAAAGAACATTGAAACTAATTACCATTGACCTACTACTTACAATTGCAGAATACCAGGGGCTAAAAAGGCCCTGTTCGGTATCTCTCTACAATAATCATTATTTAAACTAATAGTTTCACAATTCTTCCATCGCATTTAGAATTGTCTAACCCATTTTAACCCAACCTATTGTACAACTGAATAACACACTCACTTAATCACATAAATAGCTCACTAGTGACAACTTTACCTCAATCAAACAGTACACAAATCAACTGTATAAATTAAGCTTAAACAAACTCACTTAACCATTAAATAAGCACAAATTAAGCTCAAATAACAAATAGTAACAGAACCGAAGTGATTATACCACGCGAATAAATGTATAATTATTTTAATACACGTAAACTCAACAAACAGATGTTTAAATGTTATCCAAGTTGACAGATGGTTTGTCCTCTAATCCTATATGTAACATTGATACTGACTCCCCTGATATTTTGATGCCCTACTGTGATACAAACTGATGCACTAAAGTATCTTAAACGGATGCACTAAAGGTCCTCAAACGGATGCACTAAAGTACCTCAAACGGATGCACTAAAGTACTTTAAATGGATGCAATTAAAGAGACAATGTATATCTATCATATTCATTATTCCACCAGCTCTCTCTAATGGAATTTTCATTAAATCAGCCAACTAAGTTTATAATGAACAAGGTTAAACATTGTGAAACTTAAAGATATTATTATGAAAATTTATCATAGAATAGCAGTTTGTGTTTTACCTCAGTTGTTTCTAGTTTCTACATGAACAGTTATTAGATACAATAATTGACGAATAAAGTTTCAAGTACCGTCAGAAGGGAGTAATACCTGACGGAACAACTCTTGGTGGTACAAGGCCCTAGCTGATTCTTTCGTGACGGGAGACAATACCGACTCTTAGCAGCCAGTCTTGCATCTCTTATTGGAACCCATCTCATCATTTGTCGCATCTGCTTGAGAACTAGAGCCCGAAAGTAGTTTTTTCCGCATTTTTTCAGCTTACATCACCATTTCTTTAGCTTTTCTCTGAGTAACAATCAATTTTTAAGCGACTTAATATAAATTCATACACCCACGGCCCCTGAGTGTGAGTGTTGCAAAATAATATGTACACAAGCGCAAACATAACACTATTATTTATCATGCTTACAAAACTACAACACATACATGAGTTACTAATTTACTACGTTACAAGGATATGGAGTTATGGGCATCAGATTCAACAAAGAGCACCCAGTCTTATGGTTTCTATGGGCATCAGATTCAACAAGGGCGTGCAAATGGATGCACTAATATTTCCAAACAGATGCATTAAACTTGCAAATGGATGCACTAAACATGCGAACAGATGCCTTAATAAGTCTAACACGCAAAGGAATGAAAACTAGCTAAAAGTGGGATAGGTCAAACAGGTTGTCATTAATAGTCTATTTTTATGGCATACAACCTCCTGAAACTATGTTTTCAAAAGCTCATAAATGCTTCTTACAATGACATTGACAATGTTAAAAAGTGTCATCATACCTGCAATCACCTACTATTGTGATATATGAGGCACTTAATGAGACACAATTCTTGTATTCATCTGTATTGCTTCACAAGTATTACAATATCAAAATTAGACGTATCTTCGACGACTATAAAATCTAAGAACCGGGAACAAAAGAAATTACGACCTATAAACAAAATTTCAAACATTTCAAACACAAGCCCGGGTCCTACTGACGCTCATTATATAATAAATGGTAATAATTAGTAATGCTTTAGGAGTTCCAGGAAGCTTAAGGATAGTCTAACCCTTCCCGTATCTCATTCACTCGGCCCTTGTCTTTCCCTCCCAAGCCTCACAAATCTAAATGATCAAAAGATATCATCAAAAGTATTAAAACCTCAAGAACAAATTCACCTTTTCCTACATTTGCTACGAGATAATAAGAAGTTCATTCATTAAAAATACTTAATGCAGCTCACAAGATTCTTGCAGCCAACTTTCTTCGTTGCCTAATTGAATCACTGAAAGCAGAAGGTATGTCGCTTGGGACTCACAGAGGACCCAGAGAACTTAAATTTGTTCGTTAAAGATGCACTAAATATACAAATGGATGCCCTACTATGACCAACGATGCATTAAACATAAAAATAGATACACTAAATACACACATTGATGCCTTAATATGTCAAACGATGCACTAATGATACCCAGCGATGCTCTAATATGTTCAATGATGAACTAAACATGCAAACCTTTAACCTGATGCAGCAACCACAAACAAAGATGCACTAAAATAACCTGATGCCCTAACGTGTAATCTGATGCTGCAAATTTAGACATAGATGCCTTAAGATGTCATATCCTTCAATATTAAACACATATGTTGCAAATTAGTGCATCGTAGTTATAAAATCTTACTCAAACATTTTAACAAACACTTGTTGTGCAGCTTTAATAAACATAATGTTCATGCATTTTTTTATCAAATTTGTTCCATATCTGATAGAAAACATGATAATATAATGATTAACTTTCATAAAAACTTCAAAAATCATTACATCATTGATTTTAATTTGATTAATTAACAAAATCAGTGCACTTACTAGTTAAATCTTGTTTTGCCTTCATTTTTGGATGATTCAAGGTTCAAATTCACCATTCTTTTAATGCATCACTGCGTTTGGGTCGCTTACGATTCCTAAATTTCTTTTTCTTCATTATTCTGATGATCAGAAAGTAAATTTAGTGCATTCACTAGTAATTTGGTCTGATGTTGATCGAAAATTAGGGTTATTTTTGGTGAAATAATTGAGAGAAAATGATGAAGGTGTGTGGTGGTGACGGTGAGTGTGTGTGTGTTTGAATCGGTTGTCTGTGTATTTGAATACAGACTGTGTGTTTGTATCAGTATTAAAAATGACGGTTCCTTCTTTTTTTTGGTGTTTTTTTCTTTTTCTACCTTGAACTTTCAAGCGTTTGCATAATATACCATGTAATTATTTTTCTCACTTTTCTAACTAATTATACTTTTCTCTAGAACCAACCCCTATATATAATATATATATATATATATATATATATATATATATATATATATATATATATATATATATATATATATATATATATGTTGGATCTAGACCTCCTAGATAGATCTTTGAGCCTTTGTGGATCGGTAGAATGCCTATGTAATCACAAGCACGCTACAAGAGAATCTCTGAATATAAACTAATAAAGAAGAAGAAGTAACTAATAAACTTTGATCCTCTATGGATCTTTTATTAACTAATAATGTTTCAAATCGATTGATTACAAAACTCATAGCCGCATGTTTCTTTTATACTACAAGAAACCCTAATGCAGCATTACTAAGAAAACGTGTAAAGAGATATACACTATCTCTTCCTAAATTAACTCTAACAAACTTTCTAAACATACGGGTTAACTAATTACTATTACCCGCATAAACCAAACTAGCAGCAGGAACTAAACACTACTACCAGCAGGAACTACATACCTGCCAGCAGAAACCACTAATACTAACAGCAGCAATGAAATAAACTATTATTCTAATAATTCCTAACAATCCTCCCCTAAACTTGAATTTGACTTGGTTAACTTCAAGTTTCCAGATAGATCTTTGACATCCAGGGATAGAGGATTGAACTGTATCTAAAGCAGTAACAATAAGCAACCAGCTGCAACCGAATAGAACCAGCAGCAACAAGAAATCACCATTTAAGAACAAGTTTCCAACATCAACGTCTAAGTAACAGCAGCAACAGGAAACCAGAGCATCATAATCTTGTCACCATCTGAAAGGCAATGTACTTGATCTTCATAGCAAACATGACTTATTGTACATCAAATCTGTTAAGCTTCATACTATTCTCATCACTTCCAGGTGTGTTAACTCCTGTGAGAGGTGAATCATTGAAAATTAATGGATTTGATTTTTCTTTACCAATAGCCATCACTACTGGAGTAGCCAAGGTTTTGGTGTGTAAGACCATGGTACATTGAGAACCATATGATTTTTAGTAAATCATCAACTATAAACGGATTTGAGATGTCTTTACCTGTAGCCGTGTGCTCAGGACTAGCCAATTCTTAGGTTGCATAACCTTGGTGAATTGAATACCAAATATGGTTTTCCACTGCCTTTACCACAAGCCATATACATGTGGGCTAGCCAATTCTTTGGAAACCCCAAAGGGAGTAAAATCCATGGCGAATTGAGAACCATTCAACTCTCAGTAATGAAACATGGGTGAGTTGAATACCCTATAGTTTTGAGCAAACTATTACAGCTGTCAACGGATTTGATAATCACACCAGAGCCGTACCCTCATGGTGAGTCAACTCTTTCTTGTCTGTTAGACATGGTGAGTTGATTACCATTTATGGTGTGGTAAGAAACCAACACTGTACCTGCAAATAAGTTAGTAGACAATCTATACAATTTTTTTTTTTTTTTTTTTTTTTTTTTTTTTTTTTAACTAATAAAGAAACAAAATAAAATAAATAGAAAGAAAATAAAGAAAGAAAATGAAAAAGATGAAAAATGTACAATAATAAGCATAAAGAGTACCATGATCAAGCAGAAGATGCTTTGGCTGCAGCAAGTTGATTCCGGATAAACCTGACCAATTGCCCAGCTGTGGTCAAGTCATTTCCCACTGCCATTTTGCCAATCTTCAACTTATGCTTTAGCATCCTTTCCATAAGCTCTACTAATAAAGGATATTGAACATCCACAAACATACAGAACACCTGCCCAGAAATAGTCTCCAAGACATGAACATTTAAAGAAGTATATAACCTCCAACTGTGTACTCTCCATGACTGTTGATTAGCCCACACATTATAAGCATCTCCTCCCTCGAGAGAATCCATCAACACTTTCAAATCCCCCCAGAGAATAAGACCAATCCCAGTAGCCTTATTGGTTTCATAATACTTCACCACCATACCATATAGGTTTATCAAGTCTTGCTTGTCCACCCGATTCAAAATCTCCCTAAGAAATGTAAAATATTTGGTTTTCCCATCAAGTGTGTACAAGGCATGGATTTCTCCTTGAGGAATAGGAAGAACCTCCCAAGCAGCAATATGAGACCAAGGGTGAGGAGAATCATCTTCAGAGTCACTTTCAGAATCAAACTGAAGTAATTCCTGATCATCCATGTCTGCAAGAGGCTTTGATGAAGACTTCTTAGCGTGACTCTTCTTCCTGATTCTTGGAGTGGAAGAAGATGAGTGAACTGTATTAGGTGTCACCTCAAGAATAGAAACCTCTTTTGTTACACCAGGAGCAACAACAGTAGAGGTTGGAGAAGGTGGAACTTCAGTAGAAATGGATGTTGTTCCCTGAGCAGCTTCAGAAGGAATGGAAGTTGGTGGATCAGCAGGAATAGAGGACTCCTTGGGTGATTGTGGGGAAGTCTCAAGAGCAGAGGCATCACCAGTATGCTCAGCAGAATCAGTAAGCTTAACCCTCTTAGAAGAAGGATCTTCCAATGCAGGTTTAGTTCGGGCTAAAATTTGTTTCATGATCCTGTCATAGTGCATCTTGAGTTCTTCATCTGACAATTTCTTCACTTGAGCCATGCTCCACCCAATAGTATAGAGTGCAGAACTCTGGTTCTTGACAACATTCATCATATAATTTCTTTGTTGTGCCTGTGTAGGAGGTTTATCTCTGTTCTCCTTTGCTTTCTTTTCTGCAGCAGCCTGACTCCTCTTTCGCACCAAAGACATAAAATCCCCCAAAGTGTCTTCATCTCTTCTAGCATTTAAGAATTCTAATAGTTGGTCTGCTCTCTCTGCTGCAGTCAAACCTGGAATGGTCTTAATTTCCTCAAACTTTGCTCTCAGCTCAGAATCAGCATTAATGAATGACATAACTGGATCATCAGACTCTTCTGCTAAGCCCCTTGCATACAGCTCATCTTGTCGTTCCTGTTTCTCTTTCCTTTCTATCTCAGTCTTTTCCTGTGCTTGTAACCTTGCTATCTCAGCCAAGGATGCTTCCTCTTGTCTTTGTTGTTCCTTTGACTTCTTTGATGGAGGAGTTTCAATGAGAATCTCCTTTCCTTTTCTCTTTGCAGAAGGAATAGAACTGGTAGTAACAGATGCACTAGCAGAGGGAACAGCTTGAGCAGTAGGAACTTCTTGGGTAGCTGTAGTAGCAGCATCCATGCTACCAGCAGGAACAGTTGTGTCACTAGCAGGAACACTGTCAGGGGCAATGGTGCCACTACCAGTAGCAAGGGATGAGCTACCAGCAGGATCACCCTGAGACTTAGAATCAGCTGTAGCATCTTCACCTCTAGCAGGAACATCTGTAGCAGCAGGAATGTCTTCTGGAACATCTGCATCTGCTTCATTCCCAGCAGCTACAGTGGATTGGAATTTTTCAAAAGCTGATATTCCTGGGGATTGCTTGTTCCTTTTCCTACTGAAAGCTCGAGACTGTGTAGTTGTAGGAGGCTCAGAAAAGGTAGGTACTTCAATATTTGCACTATCCATGGAAGCAGAAGCCAATACATTGAGTCCATCAAATTCCATATCAGCCTGATCATCTTCTGAATCAGAGAGCACAACCCTTCTTTTCTTTTGCTGAAGTTGAGCTTCCAAAGTGTTGACTCTTTCAGTTAGCTTTTGGATAGTCCCACCAAAAGTCTCTTTTGTTTCTTTGAGCTCAGTCTCCAATGAATCCACCTTTTTACCAAGATTCCTTTTGGTGTCCTTTAGTTCAGACTCCAATGCTTCAACTTTCTTCATGTACCTGTCAAGTAAAGTGGACATAGGAGTGAGAGCATCAGAATCCTCAGCTCCACCAGCAGGAATACCTGAGGTGTTAGGAGCCTCATTGGATCTGGGTGGAGAGACAGAAAAATCTCCTCCAATATTGGTGTCAAAACCAAAAGGCTGCCTAGATGGACTAGGAGTGGATAGCTTTGAGGATGTGGCATATCAAGAGAAGGCTCAACTGCAGTTGATGGTTGGTCAACAGATGGGTCAACATTTTGTTCAACAGTGGTGGCTTGGTCAACATTAGGTTCAACATTGCTTACTGGCTCACTACTAGGGGCAACTGGGGTATTGGGCCTGGGAGAGGGTGGTTGTTGGGCATCAGCAGCAACTAATGCACTTGCACCAGCAGCATTAGAAGTTCCAACACCAGCAGCAACATGTGGTATGATACCACCAGCAGCATCAGCTGTACCAGCAGAATCATTTCCCCTTGGCAACATGGCTGGCAATAGAGGCTGATGATCACCCTCAAATTTATACCTCATGGTAGCAAACAATTTACCAGTCAACCTAGCCATGATCCTAGGTGTGGGGTCAGTGGTCTGAACACCTAAGACAATTTGCAAGAATCTAGGGTACATAAGGAATTTGTGTTTAGCATGTACTAAGTTCCTAACCATCCCCTCGAAGATATACTTAGACCAGTTATACACCCTCCCATTAGACAGACAAATAAGACCAGAGGCAAGAGGACTTGAGAATTGATCCCAACCTCCTGACTTGATACTAATGCATTGTAAAAGGGTGTGAATGAGAAACCTCCATTGAGGAGAAAGCTTATTCTTATAAAAGGTAAAAGTACCAGTGACAGGATATCCAATGGCCGCCATACCATCCAGGATTTCTTGCTCTGTTAAGTGATACAACCCTTCCCCATCATTCAGTTGAAGATGAGTTCGAATGGACCCCTCAGTGACGATGTATTCATTCCCATCAATTGTTGCTACTATCTCCTGGGGTCTATCCACAATAGTTCGTACAACAGCAGTAGCCCAAAATTGTCTCACCAATGAGTCATACACCACCGTCGGACAATGAGTCAGTGCAAACTGAATAGAGAACCCACTCAAGAAGGTGAGTACCTCATCATACCCTGTACTTCATTTAGAGATTTCAAGATACCCCACTTTGTTGTGATCATCTTTGTACTGTAATGTCGCCATAGTGATGAATCGATTGATGAGTTGGGTGAATGAGAAGTGATGAAATGAGTGTTAGAGGAAAATGATGATTTGGAGAATGGGATGAACAATTTAGGTCAGTTATATGGTTACCAAACTTAGCAATTTAAATTGCAAGTATCTCGCGAACGTATCTTTGACCAATTTGACTTTAATTCAATCCCAAAATAACTTCCCCAATTATAACGAAACCAGCAGCAACCACTGGTCAACCAGCAGAAACAGAAGGTCAACCAGCAACAATGAAGTGGTTTGACTATGAGTCAAACTTATGCACTGGATCCACTCAATTCCTCAATCGCCACGATAATTAAACCGCCCTAATTAAACCCACGTCAATATCAAATTAACTCCTAAAACCAACCCAACATTGAATTTCCTTAATCCTCCATTGGCACTATAAAAGGCCTCAACATTCAACACAAATACACATAAACCCTAATCCTCCATTCATACACCATGAGTACTTCCAAGCCAACCGTTATAGAATTATCGTCTGATTCATCATTTGAGTCATCAGGATGGGCAAACTATTTCCCACCCAACGACTCCACTCAGATCAGCAGAAACGAAAAGGGCAAAGCAAAGGCTGAAGAAGTTTCGTTTGAAGATCTTTCAGCTTCCCCCTCCTCTTTGGATGACTCAAGCTCGGATGATGAGCTCTCTTCATGGCCAAAGTCTTTGACCTATTATAATGGTTCTTGGGAAGCATATCCGTCGCATACTCCACTTTCAGTCATGCTCACAAGAGAAATGGAGAAAGCTGTGGCAGCCATGAGCAAGATTCCAGTTCCAGAGAAAAGTGAACCTCTTCCAAAGCCAAGGCAACAAGTATTGGGACTTGCTTCCCCAAAGGTGTATAATTTGATCAGTGGCTTAGGAGTTCGCAAGGTCATGCCTGATAACAAGGGCAAAGGAAAAGGGAAGATGGAGTAGTTGGCTGGGTTGTTGCAGTGGTTCTGAGGACTAGGAGTTTGTTCTTTTTGTTTGTTGCTGTTGTCTGGTGTCTGGGTTCATCTGCAGTTTGGGTGTTGTTATATCATGTTGCTTGATCGATCTGTAACCTCACTATAACTAATGAATAAACTTTGTTTTTCCCTGTTTACATAAGATTGAAGACTTATTATTTGAACTTGAGTTAACTACCTGCAAAATGGTTAGAAAACACAATATACAAAGAAAACACAAACAAATACCATCTGCAAGACAAAGTTAGTGAAATGAAATAATTAGATAATACACAATATACAAGCATAAGCCTCCCCTTAGGCTTATGCCTCCCCTCAAACACAGCAATGATGGGATCCACCATTTCTCTTGGATCCCTTTCTCAAATAATGACCATTGTGTCTCCAAGAACAACCTTTTGAGTACTGAAGATCAGTTTCCCATCTTGTCCCTCCCATATACATTGGGTCATAACAAACAGGCCAATAATCATTTTGAAGGTAACTGCTTGTAGGTCTGATGTAGGGTCTTGCAGCATTCCTTTTCCAACCAGCAGAATTGGATGTACCAGCTGGAACTGGCTTACCAGTAGGAATAGCTGCAGGTCTGAAATGCCTACCAGCAGCAACAGGTGCTGGTTGTTTTGCATTACCAGCAGGAAATGCATTTGCTCTAGGGACAAATGGGGGTATATTCTCTACATTTTTCCACACAGATCTAGGTTGCTGTTGTTCAACACAAACATGCATTTTACTCTCATAATAATTACAATCTTTAATGAGGTGAGAGTAACTACCACAAACAAAACATGATTTCCTTTTAAAAACTTTTTTCTTTTCATGTCTTCTTTTATTGCACACAAAAGTATCACAACCAATACTTGAAGGAGAATTGATTTTAACAGAATTAAGAGAACTATTGTCAAAAGAAGCTGGTTTAGAAATAGATTCATCATCAGCCACTTTTGTGGATAAAACATCAGCCCTGTGTGAGACAGACTTATCACTTGAATCACATGAGGTATAGTCATCAAACTTGAGTTTAGAGGACTTGTCACTGTTAACACAAGAGACAAAGCCATTAGATTCATTGTCTGAAGTAGGCAAATTATTGGACTTTTTGCCATAAGACATGTGTGATTCATCTAAATCTATGTCAAGGTCTGAGTGGATAGGGGTAGGCTTAAAAACTCCTCTGATAGGTGGAGGAACAGCATGCATTTCTCCTTCTCTGACATACTTAACAGGAATTTGGTAATTTTCCTCTTTAGGGGTAGGGTCAAACCACTTTGGCTCAATAGTGTCATCAATTTTATGATACCCCAAATCTTTCTTTGACCTTCCAGACTGAGTGTTCTCATTTATTTTTTCTACATCTTTAGATGATTTCTGCCAGGAATTAAACCTAGCCACTTCACTATCTAACTTAGCCTGCACATTCTGTTTTTCTAAATTTAACTTTGCATTTTCTCTTTCAGAATATTTTAGCAAGTTAGTAGTGTTTTCTAAGTCTCTTTCCAAAACCCTAATTTTCTCTTCATATGCTAACTGATTTGATTGATACCAAGCTTTTTGTTTTTCTAAAGTTTTAAGAGCATTTTCATAAGCTTGAACTTTAACAAACAATTCTTTATATTGAGGCTCTAAATCATCAAACTCTTTCTTAAGTTCAGCATACATTTCATGACAGCGAAAAGGACATTTTTGTACCTGAGATGAACATCCCATCAAGGCAAATTCTTCCACATCATCCTTTGCTTCATCAACCATACTGACTGTTTGATTGACACTTTCTTTATCAGCTTCATCATGTCCTGTCCAATTTACCATAGAATCAAAAGGTAGCAAGGCTTTAATCTTCATGGCCCACATTTCATATTTATCTTCTGATGAAGACATTGTGTAAGGGTTTAAGAGATTTGTTTAAAAAAGTTTTATTCTTCGACAGAGATCTTAACCAGTCTCTGATACCACTTGTTGGATCTAGGCCTCCTAGATAGATCTTTGACCCTTTGTAGATCGGTAAAATGCCTATGTAATCACAAGCACGCTACAAGAGAATCTCTGAATATAAACTAATAAAGAAGAAGAAGTAACTAATAAACTTTGATCCTCTATGGATCTTTTATTAACTAATAATATTTCAAATCGATTGATTACAAAACTCATAGCCGCATGTTTCTTTTATACTACAAGAAGCCCTAATACAACATTACTAAGAAAACGTGTAAAGAGATATACACTATCTCTTCCTAAATTAACTCTAACAAACTTTCTAAACATACGGGTTAACTAATTACTATTACCCGCAGAAACCAAACTAGCAGCAGGAACTAAACACTACTACCAGCAGGAACTAGATACCTGCCAGCAGAAACCACTAATACTAACGGCAGCAATGAAATAAACTATTATTCTAATAATTCCTAACAATATATATATATATATTTATATATATATATATATATATATATATATATATATATATATATATATATATATATATATATATATATATATACACCACACACACACACACACACACACACACATATCACATATCGATTTAATTCATTCGTACATTAAATTGTTCAATATTTCAAATCCCTCATTACCGTACCCTTAGGTCATTTGTAGAGTTACACCTCACCATTTCTTAGGAAAGACCTTAGTAACCACTTGCCGCCACACAAGTGACAACAACATAGATACTCTAAAACATTGGAATTAAAATATGGAAGGACTTAAATTTAATACTTGAAACTAAGACATGGTTATTTAATCTAGGTTGCGTGTTGGTGTCGTGCACTCCTTAATTTCACAGCATTCACTGTTCAGACCATTAAAGGTGAGTTTATAGCCCCATTTTACTTATACTTGTTTTACAAATATGGGGTGAGAAACATGCAAATCTTTTTATGGACCATAATGTTATAACTTTTTCTCAAAACTATTGCGTAGTTAGCCTAAGCCCTAGAACCCACCATCATGCCCATTTTCATGAGCCGTTAGTTCCCTTTGGGAAGCGCGATTGCTTTAGATAGATCTATTGGGGTGACTCCCCCGTTCGGTTGGCCAGACAGGTCAAGGTGGACGTATAGCAAGTCGGACTTCGAGTGTATTGGGTTAAACACTCGCTAAGGGCCCCTTGACTATTATTTATGTGTTAGAGAGTAGCACACTAAACTGTCGAGCTTCGGTTGCATGAACTTAGTGCTAGCGCGATAGATACTTTTGTATGACATTATATGTGTTGTAATGATCATGCTGGTCCAAATTAATTATTTGATGATTTTATTTAAACCTATGAACTCATCAGCTTTTTGCTGACTTTTTAGCATGTTTTTCTCAGGTGTGTGATTTGATTTGTTATGGCATGATTTGGCAAGGCAAGGGTCATGGAGCTTTTCTGACAGATTGGCAAATTTTATTGAGACTTGTTTTTATGTGGGACCACTGTATATAATGGGCCTAACTTCTATCTAAACTATGAATTATCTTTTGTAAAACTCTAAATGTTAATTTAAATTAAAAACGGAGTATGTATTCCGTTCTTTGTTACCTTGTGTTGTGATTTCCAATCGTTGCACCCCAGTAGCACCCTCAAATTTCTGTATGCTTCTGCGACTGTTGAAAATTTTGGGGGTGTTACAAAAGTCCACTTTCATGATGAAAATACGCTCATTCTTCTTGGAAGCCCAAGAAATAATTTCATTCACCATCAAAGGACCATCAATGATTTGCCTACCTTTTATATAAGCTGTTTGGACCTCACTTACCACCGAATGAATAACTTTCATAAGTCTATTAGCAAGAACTTTTGCTATGACTTTGTATTGACACCCAATAAGACAAATAGGGCGGTAGTCTTTGACATCGACGGGGTCATGAATTTTAGGAACGAGTGCTATAAATGAGGAGTTGCAACCGCGTGGAATGAATCCATCCAATTCAAACCGCATAACCATTCTGGTGAAGTCCGTTCCAATAGTGTCCCAAAATTCTTTTATAAACTTGAACGTGAATCCATCGGGACCCGGCGCTTTATTTCCACCACAATCTCAAACCGCATCTTTAATCTCTTTATAAGAAAACGGAGAATCTAGTAAAGAGACCTCAACATCCGATAAGGTCTTGAAAAGATTGCTTGTAAAATGAGGGTGGTACGAAGAGGTTTTTTGGAATTTTTGTTATGGAACTGGAAGATGTGAGAGGTTACAAGCAAAGGATCCGTGACCCAAGACCCATCGATATTTATACCTTTAATTCTTGATCTTGAGAGCTTATTATTAACAAACCCATGAAAAATTTTGTAATTTCATCTCCCTCGATGGCCCATTTAATTTTAGCTTTAGATACACCGATCTATTTATTGGCCGGCTTTTTATCCCTCCCCTGACACGTAAGCCCACAACATGAATAGTGTTAAATAGATTGGTTGTTTCCAAAAAACTGATCTATTTACTTCTTCTTACGGCTATGAAATTACACATTATATGCCGTGGATCTCTCCTAAATACATTAAAACAACCTAAAAAAACACAATAAATGCTCAAAAAACCTCAAATTCAAGTATCTATATTGTCTCGATCTCAATTTAAAAGGTACATTCCCTTTTAACTAAGCTTACTGTTTATCTAGTATATTTGATAGGGAGATGATATTAACACGGAAGCTTTTACTAGACACACAAAAATTTTATGCGATTTTACCTTTGTACCCTCCACCCACTTAAACTTAATTACTCCACCTTTAGTCCTTTTATATATACCCGGTATCTCCTATTTATAATTTATTAACGTCTCAATTCAGGTGGACACCGTCAACATATAATATTGAATATCTCGATTCTGGTTAACACCAGCTTTTGAAATCATATCTATACTTTATTAGACCAAAAGATGAAAATAAAAAACTGTTGTGTACGAATATAGGTGGCACGAGTAGCCGAGTAGGTAGTGAACCTTGCATACTTCTATCACCGATAAAATCTCGAATCGCCACCGTTGCAACCAATGATATTTGCCTGGTTTCAAATGGCATTAATATATCCGTATATGTCAGTATGTCACATGAACACTGCCTTGATATTTGAATTACCTATAACATTAAGAACCATACACCGTTGATTGTGGTATTGAAGAACTTTAAATATGACACTGAGTTACTTATTCTAAGACTCGGTTCTAGTTAAACACGGTTTTAATCATTTACTCTCATTTGTTCGCGATTCTTCTTATTCCGATTATAGAAGATTAGTAGAAATTTGAATAGGCCACTTGCGAAAGGGGTATAAGATCGTGAAAGAGAAAACATGGTGTAAAATTTATTGTTAACCTCGCTGTTTTGTGGAGATGATTGTGATTGTGATAATGCTTCATAATAGTGTCAAGTGAAAGAGATGCAGAAATAGTATAACCTAGAATAGGGTCACAAGATAAAGCATGGATAATAGGCTGATATAAATGAGGAAGGGCACAAAAGTAAAATCCTATCAATTTTCTGTGGATGTAGTAAAAGTATGCGTGTTGATATCAATTCCCTATTTGATAACACGAAGTTCAACTGCGAGTAAATTTGTGTTTATTCGAAGCTTTGTTTGTTAATTTGGTGGTTTGTTTATATATAGGCACCTTTGAAGAAATTATTACGTGTCACGTTAATAGATAGCTAATATTAATCCGTTGAAGTAAGGTAATTTAACTAAAATTTTAAGCTAACCTCATATAAACAACATATGCTACTGTAACATTCACAAACGGGGTAGTTTGACTTCTTGTATACTTAATGATAATTATCTAGGTACTTCTAGTTGAATTAAGAATGTTTTTGGTATCCTATAATTAGAAAGACAACCTAAACTAGAAATAACTCTAATCCTCTAACCTCAAAATTTGACTCCCTCTCCATATCCTCATTCTTTGAACGATCAAAGGATTTCCAAACCCATTGTCGACTTCTAATTGACCTAAAGTTGATCCCATACTCTCCAACTGTGCAAAGGATCTGACACTACTAGAAAAAAGGCCTTTAATGACGCGCATTGCGTGTCATAAAAGGGGTCAGATGACGCGCTTTTTGGTGTCATTGATCGACCCGTCATAAAGCTTTATGACACGCATTTCGCGCGTCATGAATTTATGACACCCTTTTACGACAAACTTTTATGACCCTTTTTTTGCGTGTCATGGGTCAAATTTTTTTTTTAAAAAAAATAATTTTTATAAAATTAATAATATCCCTACATTAAATAACAGATAATCTCATAATACAAATAAATACACAAATAGCAAAAAAGCGCATTTCATATATATCAAAACAATGCGTTTCATACAACTACAAGTTATTTTAAAATTCCAAAATTGTAAAAACATATATGGGTGATATACATGTAAATGTGTAGAACATATATAGCTCGGTGACTCAATGGCTGGTCCATCGTAGCCCAGCTCGGTGACTCAATGGCTGGTCCATCGTAGCCAATATGTGACACATGCTTAACATCCATAGGCTGCCCAATTTGTATTTCTGGTTCTTTTTTGTCATCTGCACCCACAAAAACCTTTTGTCATCTGCTTTGCTAATTCTACTATTATTAAGGATCATTTGTTACTTTTGAGTATAACATAGCTTGAGGAAAATAGTAATAACTAAAAAAAATTTCAAACTAATTTTATCAAGGCACTTCATAGACGTATAAACCATGACTTGTCCCATTTATTGATTCAAGTTGTGAACAACTTATTCCTCAAAATATGTCGAAACAGATCGAATAATGGTGTACTGCAATTGAAACAAAAGGCCAAAAGGACGAGTACCTGAATAGCGCGACGATACGTGAGGGAAAAGAAGGGGAGAGGAATGCAAAAGAAGCCTTCGATAACAAGCATGTATTCTTTCCTTAAATTCTCCGACCACTCACATGGCTCAATGCTTAGTAATTGTTTCAACGTTAACTCGAATGTTATCTGTAAAATTTATCCAAATAAACAAAATAATCAATTCAATATTTAATTCGAGCACAAATTACGTATTACTCCTACATGTTTTTTCATGATTGACACTTTGGTACTTTTTTGGATTTACACATGGAATGGAATAAACACAATGATTTCCTCTTCCATTACTTTTCATATGAAGTAGTTGCAACTTCGTATGATTGGGATTGGGCACATGACCAAACACCACACGGCATCTTAACTTACTACTTAAATAATAGTCCACATAAATACTATAATCTCTTATCATGGCATCTATTTTTCAAAACAATATCCTTATATATTAATACCATATACCAAATTAAAGCCGCTATAATTAGTTAGATATAAAATCATATCGCTATCTTCATTTTGGAAGAGATCATTAACATTTACGGAGTATTATAATTCTTAAAGGTAGAAGAAGTGTCTTTTAAATAATAAACAACCACATGAAATTTAGCTTTGGCATTCTGTCACAATCAAGTTGCACCCTTTTAGCTAACTCGGACTACTGGTTGTCAAGCACAGCCACAAACCGAGTCAGCTTGGGATTGCATGATGTTGGTTAATGGTTATTATAACAATTAGATAAACAAGTTCAAATGAGATAAACGATTTTCACTGAAAATAATACTCATATTCATATTTTCAAGAAACACTTTCTATTCAATTTCACCCTTTAAAAAGCTGATAAAGTTCTATCAAAACACTTAAAGACCATTAAATGAACTTATTTTCACATTTCACATAAAACTATTCTTCTTGCTGCAATTTGCTTACTAGAACCACAAATAATAGTCATGTAACCAATAATACAATATCAAGTTATCAAGACAGTTTCAAAACATTTTCAAAACTTCTTACATGTTTATCAAAACATAGTAATAAATAAGAACATATCATTACCTTTTTAGCTTCATCCATAAGTAGAATCCGACCTGTCCAAGAATCCAAATTTAGTCGAACCAAGCGGTCTATATCAGCCAACAAATGATCCTTAATAATAGTAGAATTAGCAAAGCTCATAGTTAAAGAATGACCCACATTGGCGTACAAGCAAACATCATCAGCCTACTAACATTTTTAACAGCAACTAAAAGGAACCAACTGAATAAACATAAACGATGAAACTAGCAACTTATTTGAACTTTTTAGTCGCCAAATTAAAATGACCCACAGAAGTAGAGTCGAAAACATATAAAACGCATAAAAAGGTCAAAGAATTATACCCTGCAAGTTTTTGTAATCCAGACTTGCTCCCTTTTCCATGAGTGTGAAAGCTATCTCAGTTTGGTTAAAAACCCACCCTCATGTGCACAACAAATCCAGAACCAAGCAACCGCTTCAAAAAATTATGCTGCATAAGATACAAAAACACTTAAAAAAGCATTTTAAGATATATTGTTTGCAAGGTTGAAAAGTAATAAATAGAAGTATACCTGAATTTGTTGAGGTGACGTGTTGACTGTTAATAACTGTTTACCAATCTTTACAGAAATTTCCGGGACATGATCTATAAATAAAATCAATGGATCTACAAATAAAATGAATAGATCTATAAAAAAAATTATAGATCGACAAAAAAATCTATACATCTACAAAAAAAGAACAAAAAAAAAACTATAAATAACGAAAAATATTATAGATCTACAAAAATAATGTTCAAAAATCATAGATATATCAAAATACCTCAAAACTTTAGGGTGGAGAGTTTCGGTGGTGTCGGTGGAGGTGGAGTCCGGTGGTGGTGCGTCGGATGGTGGTGGTGCGTCGGATGGTGGTGGTGCTGTCGGTGGTGGAGAGTTTATTGTGTGTGTTTTAGAGTGTGAATGAAATGAGTTAGGGTGAGAGTCGAATGGTGGAATCAAGACTTGGTCCGTGTTTTTAAAAAAATTTGAGATATGACACGAATTTTATGACACACAAAAATGCCTGTCGTCTGGCCTTCAGATTTTACAATTTATGACAGTTTTTTATTGACTTACACTTTTGCGTGTCATTATATTGTGTGTGTCATAAAAAGTGGGTCATTAAAGGCCCTTTTTCTAAAGTCGATCCCGTACTCTCCAACTGTGCAAAGGATCTGACCTTAGTTCTACCTATGCAGTACTGGTGACGCAACCAATGTGGTTATTCTTCTCATAAACCTTAAGTATCGATCAACTAAGTCTTCTAGTTCTACCTGGGCAGTACTGGTGACCCTACTTCTACCTGTGCAGGATTAAGTCTTCTATAAACACCCTTTATAAGTATTTAGGTTTAGGTTGTATCAATTATTAAGAGAGCTGTTATTAAGGGTTTTGTATGCGTGGTCTTTACTTGTTTATTTGCCGTTGTGCATGTTTTATAGGTCATGCGGATGACCACAAATACCTTAAAGAAATCACTTCCCTCATCATTACCGATCTATTTCTGATGATAATTTACGTGCTGAATTGTTCCCATGGTATACTACTATAGCCCTTCCTCACAACATCATATCTTTCATCTATATCCTCTTTAAAAAAGAAAAAGAACTTCGATCTTATGTACTCTCTAGTTAACACATTATCTCCAACAACTTTCCACTTGCGAAAATAAGTATACTTGTTCTTTGTCAACATTAATGTATCGATGCTGTGATAGACAACTGTGCGGTTGTTGTATAAAGTATGAAACTTGGGCTAGAGTTTCAGCAGTCTCTAAATGATTTCTTTCGTTGGATCATATCACATTGCAGCAAATGGCTAACCAATGGCTAACCGAGTCCACTATACATTCCAATGGCGCCTTCCTGGTTTCTTCTGGTTTTGATAGTTGTGGTTCTCAGCTAATAAAAGGACTTAAAGGGGCTTAAGTGTTGTACATTTTGTTATGGTTTGGCTTTTTTGTGTTTGTTTATTTCAGGATACACATCTCGTTAACCTTGTATACTAACTTCTTAGTATCGTCACGAAAAAATCAGCAGAAATGTGAGCTATATAATCTCGACATTGCTTCTTGGAAACTTGAAGGACCAAACTCGTTCTTTAGAAAGTTGGTAACCGCCAAAGCGGTTATGTTAGTTAATTAGTTAGTTATGTAAATAACGAATGGGTATGACGTTTCAAACATGTCCATTCGAATGGTTATATCGGTTCATCATACCGATTGGCAAACTATATATAGATGTGAATATGTACTCATGTAATGGTTAGACGAAATAAACATTAAGTTATCTAGTATCGCGTTATTGTTTGCAATTGTATTTCGAATCATACAGAAAGTTTGGGACCAACATCGTCACGAAAAAATCAGCAGAAATATGAGAGTTATACTCCGTATAAAATTAAAATGAATACCAAAAAGAAGAAGCTAGAGACGGATAGCTAAGTAACGATCAAACATGTCATTTTTGTTCTCAAAATCATCCTATTCAGGCTATATTCACATTTCTAAAACGTCATCCAATAGAATGACATAGAAAAGATATTGAGCCTCCTCTGTTGCCAGATACATATCAATTACATGGCATCAGTATTCCTTGGAAATTAAAGAATGATCTACGTATATATTCACAATCTTCATAGCTATTCCTGAAAAATAAGTTGTACACATAAATCACTAAAACCTGTTTTGAAGCAAAGGTACTGGGTACTCATATATACGATGTTGTATCGATTTTCGAAACTTCCTTTTGCTTCTTTTAGTCTTGAGTTTTAGATTTCATTTTCTGCCAGCCGAGTATTAGTTTGTTTAATGGTTCATTCTGCACCACTTGGTTTCATCTCCTTATCTACCATTTCGTCTCGTTTTGTCTCTTTTATTCAAAAAAAAAATGCAAACCTCCGGTGTACCTCTTTTATTTTTTAAAAATTGTGCCTACGCAATATTAAGAAATCATAAGTAGTACTATTACTGTCTTTATATCCTAGCTAATTATGAAACTAGATTCTGAAATGAAACCCACTAGAAGAACAAGAGAGACTAATAATTTTTTAAACGGGATAAGTTTATGTGTGTATTTTGTTATTGTACGCATTGATGGACAAACCACCAACTTTACTTGGCTACTCAACCATCTGATTGACATGTTATGAGTGTCTTTGCAATATATTTAGTCATGTGTATAAATTCACGCGTTTCATTTACATGAACAATAAACCAAAACAACCATAATACAGAATTACAAGAGGAGATAATACACTCATTCTGACCATGTAATATCCAAATCTCCCCAGTTATCCTCCGGTACACCTAACGCTTTCCACACTGCTTTTGATGCATCAACAATATTGTTGGGACAAGGTGGTTGATAGTCATGATCAGCATCACAACCCATTGTAGAATCACACTCATCAACGACCATGGCCTTCACACTCCTCCCGTTTCCATTTATCGTAATATACTTGTGGCACCTATCCCCTCCCTTGTACCATCCGGTTGAGAGTGCGACGACTGGTGTGTCATCAGAGTGGTATTGGTTGTCACACTCCGATGGACCACCACCATCACCTCCCTTTTGGAAACTATTGATCGTAAGTGTGGCTTTCGTTCCACCTGTCACGGGAGGCGAGCATGTGTACGTGGTGTAGAACTTACCTTGGACACAACAATCCGAGTCATTCTCTTGGTTGCACTGTCCAGGTGGTGGTTTAATTCCTCGTATTCCACCACTAGGTTTGCAAGTCTGAGCACTGGTGTTCTTGAATGAAAAAGATGCTAGGAGAACCAATACTATAAGGAAAGTGAAATTCTTCATTTGCTCTTCTAGGCTTGTTAATTTGCTGCTCTGATTAATTTTGTGTGGTGTATAGCAATACAGAGACTTCTGTACGTTTTATAGAGTTTGTATTAAAATCAAGACAAAGTTACAGCTATAATCGAAACACGAAACATACTCTACATAAGTTTACTTCCCTTTTTATTTATATAATTTTGGTATGAATGCCGTGTCAAGTAAGTAATTAAGGTCAGACTGCAACAATGTTCATTTTTGGAGTTGAATATAAATTTGTCATGTCTAATAAATCTTGTTTTATTGTGACTGATAAATTTAAAGGCTAATGGCACCGTAATGTATTATACTTGTCATTTACATCTTTTATATGTATCAAACAATTTTTTCTCTATGTACTAAACTTGATTTTATTGTATTTTTTTGTGTACTTTATATATATATTTTATTTATTTTTATTTTTTTTTGCTACTATATGTATCATAGTTGTCATAAAGTACACAAAAAAAATAATAAAATCTAGTTTAATACATAGAATAACAAAAAAAATTGTTTGATACATATAAAAGGTGCAAGTGGCAAGTATGCCCTAAATATAAAAGGCATGTGAGCTATATAATCTCGACATTGCTTCTTGGAAACTTGAAGGACCAAACTCGTTCTTTAGAAAGTTGGTAACCGCCAAAGCGGTTATGTTAGTTAATTAGTTAGTTATGTAAATAACGAATGGGTGTGACGTTTCAAACATGTCCATTCGAATGGTTATATCGGTTCATCATACCGATTGGCAAACTATATATAGATGTGAATATGTACTCATGTAATGGTTAGACGAAATAAACATTAAGTTATCTAGTATCGCGTTATTGTTTGCAATTGTATTTCGAATCATACAGAAAGTTTGGGACCAACATTTGGCATCAAGAGCCTTGTTACCCAACCTTGTTACACCTCTCGTTACATCATTACAATCCATCAACCCAGAAATTTTAGCGAGGCAAAAGAAAAAACCAAAAACCAAGAACAAGACTGAATCGTTATATTCAGAAACAAAATATCTCCTGCGTATAAACTTTTGTACGCTGCCTAGATAACCAAGGAACACAAGAAAAGTCGTATACAACTTATCTTGTGTTGGAATTGCAAACGGAAGGACACCAAAACGTGTGGTGGCCTGTTTTAATGTAATCTTTGTACGCACAACAAAACCAGAAAAAGGAAGGAAACATTTGTTTTGATACTTTGGTGGTGTCTTGCACACGACAACAAAGGAGAAAGAAAATTGTTGCTCTCACAACGCAGCAAGAAGGAAGAGACGTCAAGGATAGAATCGTGTATACAACAAGATACACAAAGGAGAAAGAAACGTTGCTTGTACAGTTTTATAGGGTATACCGAAGAGAAAACAATCAAGGATTGTTTGGAGACGTTTAGCAATACAAGAAACAACAACAAATAACAAACAAGGACGGGCTGATCACTCGTTTTACAAGAGAATACCGACAGGTATTGAAGAGTTGTTAGAAGGACATGGTGTGGACAAAAAAAAGGAAGGAAGTATTGTGGTACAACGTGGAGAAAGGAACAAGCAACAGCAGGAACGAGAAACAAATCCTCACTTATTTTGTTGTGGATTTGTTTGATCGTGGAGGATAATACCGTGGGTATTATTGGCAGAAAAAGGAAAGCAAACGACTTGCTTTGGTAAAAATACCGAGAGGTATTTATGTGTAAAAGTGTGAAGAACTTGGATCTAAAACAACAAACGAACAAGAAGATTGGTTGTGGCAGAAAAACACATTTGGTGTTTTTGAAAAATATAACGAGACAAAGGAGGCTTTAGGGCATACTTTGGAGACCAAGTCGACACAAGAAGGGACAACGTGAAGTGTGGTAGAATATAAAAAGGAAAGAGGAACGTTTAGAAGAGGAAGTAATTGGTATAACTCAATACCGATACACAAGTGGGAACACGGTTGTGTTTTAACACAACAAACGAGGTCACAAATTAAATTTTTGGGTTTCTATTATACTTTGGATAGTGTAGATATTTATTTCATACTATTAGGAAATCCCAAAACTATATATTGATCCCGTACTACTAGGATTCCCGGATAATTACTTCTGTTCCCGTAGTATTAAGAGATACCACTAGTTAGAAATTCCCATACGATCAAAAGGTGAAAATTATAAACACCTTTAGGATGTCGGGTGACAATACAAATGGTACTACGCCACCAAAACCCCCTACAACACCAATTGCACAATATCAATGCCCAAAATTAAAAACCACAAATTACACTGTTTGGGCTATACAAATTAAGGTCATATTAGAAGCACATGGTTTATGGGAAGCGATAGAACCTAAGGAAAATACTCAAGTAGACGATAAAAAGGATAAGGCAACAACGGCCTTCCTTTATCAAGCGTTGACCGAAGATGTGATTTTGCAAGTAGCAAATTGTAGAACGTCAAAGGAATTATGGGAATCATTGAAAAGGAGACACGTTGGAGAAGAAAGAGTGCAACAGGCACGGTTACAATCATTAATGATTGGATTTCAGACACTTCAGATGAAGGAAGATGATACGGTGGATGCATTTACAGCCAAACTGAACGGCTATGCCAGAAAGGCTAAAGAATTAGGAAAAACGTTGGATGAATCACTCTTAGTACGAAAACTACTAGACTCCACACCAGATAGGTTCATTCAAATAGTAGCATCCATAGAACAGACAAATGATCTCGATGACATCACTTTAGATGAGATCGTTGGAAAACTTAAGGCATTCGAGGAAAGGATAAAACTAAGAAAGGGAGAACAAGTAGAAAGCCAGGACAATCTATTATTCACACAAGGTGAACACTCTAGAAATGGAAAACGATTTACCAAATATAGAGGTAAATCAAACAACTCACGAGGAAACTGGCAAAATAATAGAAATAGAGATAACTCGAATGAAGGAGGTTCAACTCACAATGAAAAGTCAAACAAGAATAAACGTGAGTGGAATAAAAAGAATATAAGATGCTTTAAGTGTGGGAAACTCGGACACATTAGGAAAGATTGTAGAAAACCATCAACAACTCAGGAGCAATCAAACCTTATCTTGGAAGACGATGGGCCATCACTATTAATGACAACACATGAAACTACACTCGAAGAAGTTTTGTTAAATGAAGGACAAGTACAACCCCGGAATATGCTACAACAGATACTAGCATATGGTATTTAGATAATGGTGCAAGTAACCATATGACGGGAACTAAGAGTCATTTTAAGGATATTAACGAAAGTATCACTGGACGCGTTCGTTTTGGAGATGGATCATACGTAGAGATAAAGGGTAGAGGTTCTATACTATTAGGATGTAGAAACAAGGAACAAAAGATAGTTTCAGATGTTTACTACATTCCAAACCTCAAGAGTAACATACTTAGTCTAGGACAACTTACGGAGATAGGTTGTACGATCATCATGGATGGGAACAAATTGACTTTGTATGATAAGAACAAGAAGTTGTTGATGAAGGTGGAAAGATCTAAGAATCGACTTTACAGTATTAAACTACAAATAGAAGCACCTATATGTCTCTAGCAGACATAGATAACCAAGCATGGTTATGGCACGCTAGATTAGGTCATTTGAATTTTGATGACATCAACAAAATGACTAGAAAGGGTCTAGTGGAAGGAATACCAAGGATAAACCATGCAGGACAAATCTGTGATGCATGTTTATTAGGAAAACACAGTAGAACCCCATTTCCAAACCAAGCTAAATTCAGATCAAAGAACCCATTGGACTTAGTATATGGAGATCTCTGTGGTCCCATAAGTCCACCCACGCACTCTGGAAAGAAACTCATCTTCTTATTAGTTGATGACTGTACACGTTTTATGTGGGCCTATTTCTTAACAACGAAAGATCAGGCGTTCAACACATTTAAGGAATTTAGACAGAAGATAGAAATGGAGTTAAGATTGAAATTAAGAATGCTAAGAACGGATAGAGGAGGTGAATTTACATCAAATGAATTCACTAAATACTGTAAGGAAAATGGAATAGCAAGGCAGTTAACAGCACCATACTCACCACAACAAAATGGAGTAGTTGAAAGAAAGAATAGGACGGTGTTATCAACTACTAGGAGTATGATGAAGGCAATGAAGTTACCCTTAACTTTTTGGGCGAAAGCAGTCAAACATGCTATCTACATACTCAACAGGGTACCTACAAGAGCCCTGAAAGATAAAACACCATATGAAGCACTCTACAATAGAAAACCGAATCTTGAAAACCTAAAGATATTCGGATGCACAGCTTATGCTAAGATAACGATACCTCACTTAAAGAAATTGGATGACAGAAGCATACCAATGATTTACTTGGGAGTAGAGGAAGGATCAAAAGCATGTAGGTTATATGATCCTATAGGAAAGAAGAAACATGTTAGTAGGGATGTAATATTTATGGAAACAAAACCGTGGGATTGGGATAAGGATGAAGAAGAAAAGGATACACAAGACTCATTTTGGGGAATCTTTGTGGAAGAAGAAGTTGACAATGAAAAACCTATACCAGTCAACACTGAAAATATTGATAATACACATCAGGAACCAGATCAAATACCAGATCCAGAATCACCAATCACACCACCAACATTCAATTACAACCCTAACTCAGAAAATGAAGATGAAGTTACTTTTAGCTCATCTGGAAACTCAAGCCATAGATTTGATCATAGACCAGTACATGGTTTTAAAGATTTAGCAGAGTTATATAGAAACACACGTGAAATAGAAACTGAAAGGTTGCTATTTACGGAAGAAGAACCACGTAATTACAAGGAGGCATCAATAGATAAGAAATGGATTGAGGCCATGGAAATTGAACTGGATTCAATCAAAAAGAACAATACATGGACTCTTACTGATCTACCTGAAAATCTGAAGGCAATAGGACTCAAATGGGTCTTTAAGACAAAAAGAGATGCACAAGGAAAGATCATAAAATATAAGGCAAGATTAGTAGCAAAAGGTTATGTACAAGAACAAGGGATAGACTTCGATGAAGTATTTGCACCAGTTGCTAGGATAGAGACAGTTCGATTGATATTAGCACTAGCAGCCTATCATGGATGGCAAGTACATCACTTAGATGTAAAATCAGCATTTTTACATGGAGACTTGAAGGAAGAAGTCTATGTTACACAACCTGAAGGATTTATTCAACAAGGAAAATCAGGAAAAGTCTACAAGCTAACCAAAGCTTTGTATGGCTTAAGACTAGCACAAAGAGCTTGGAATGTGAAGCTTGATCAAACCTTGAAATCATTAGACTTCAAAAAATGTAATCTCGAACAAGCAGTTTATACAAAGAGAAGCAAGACTTCTACACTCATAGTTGGAGTATATGCAGATGATTTGATAATCACGGGCACTCCAAAGAAGGAAATAGACTTGTTCAAATCCCAGATGAAAGACAAATTTGAAATGAGCGATTTAGGATTGCAGCTTATTACCTTGGGATAGAAGTTACACAGACAGGAGGAGAGATTACAATCAAGCAAGCAGGATATATTAACAAGATCTTAAAAGAGACTAGTATGACGGATAGCAATGATACGAAGATACCATTGGATCCCGGCACTAAGTTGGTCAAGACGGAAGATGGAAACCCAGTTGACGCAACTTATTACCGAAGCTTAATAGGAAGTCTCAGATACTTATTACATACAAGACCGGATCTTAGTTACTCAGTCGGACTACTCAGCAGATTTATGCAAGAACCAAAGGATTATCACTTAAAAGCAGTAAAACAAGTAATCCGATACATCAAAGGTACAAAGGAGCATGTAATAATATACAAGAAAGAAGGCGGCTGCAAGATTACATGTTACAGTGACAGTAGTTATGGAATCAACACCGATCAAGGAAAAGGAACTACTGGAATAGTATTTTACTTTGGAGAATCACCTATTACTTGGTGTACTCAGAAGCAACCTACAGTGGCACTATCATCATGTGAATCAGAATTCATGGCGGCTACTGGAGCAGCATGTCAAGCTTTATGGTTAAAACGACTACTTAGTGAATTAACTGGATGGCAAGAAAAAAGGATAACGCTTAGAGTTGACAACATATTAGCAATAACACTCGTAAAGAACCCAGTTTTTCATGGAAGGAGCAAGCACATCGACATTCGCTATCATTTCATTCGTGAATGTGTAGAGAATGGTCACATTAATGTGGAGCACGTCAAAGGAGAACTACAAAGAGCAGACATCTTAACAAAAGCTCTACCAAGACTCAAGTTCGTAACTATGCGACAGATGCTCGGAGTTCAAGACTTAGGACGAAGCAACGATCAAGATTAAGGAGGAGAATGTGAGCTATATAATCTCGACATTGCTTCTTGGAAACTTGAAGGACCAAACTCGTTCTTTAGAAAGTTGGTAACCGCCAAAGCGGTTATGTTAGTTAATTAGTTAGTTATGTAAATAACGAATGGGTGTGACGTTTCAAACATGTCCATTCGAATGGTTATATCGGTTCATCATACCGATTGGCAAACTATATATAGATGTGAATATGTACTCATGTAATGGTTAGACGAAATAAACATTAAGTTATCTAGTATCGCGTTTTTGTTTGCAATTGTATTTCGAATCATACAGAAAGTTTGGGACAAACATCGTCACGAAAAAATCAGCAGAAATATGAGAGTTATACTCCGTATAAAATTAAAATGAATACCAAAAAGAAGAAGCTAGAGACGGATAGCTAAGTAACGATCAAACATGTCATTTTTTGTTCTCAAAATCATCCTATTCAGGCTATATTCACATTTCTAAAACGTCATCCAATAGAATGACATAGAAAAGATATTGAGCCTCCTCTGTTGCCAGATACATATCAATTACATGGCATCAGTATTCCTTGGAAATTAAAAGAATGATCTACGTATATATTCACAATCTTCATAGCTATTCCTGAAAAATAAGTTGTACACATAAATCACTAAAACCTGTTTTGAAGCAAAGGTACTGGGTACTCATATATACGATGTTGTATCGATTTTCGAAACTTCCTTTTGCTTCTTTTAGTCTTGAGTTTTAGATTTCATTTTCTGCCAGCCGAGTATTAGTTTGTTTAATGGTTCATTCTGCACCACTTGGTTTCATCTCCTTATCTACCATTTCGTCTCGTTTTGTCTCTTTTATTCAAAAAAAAAATGCAAACCTCCGGTGTACCTCTTTTATTTTTTAAAAATTGTGCCTACGCAATATTAAGAAATCATAAGTAGTACTATTACTGTCTTTATATCCTAGCTAATTATGAAACTAGATTCTGAAATGAAACCCACTAGAAGAACAAGAGAGACTAATAATTTTTTAAACGGGATAAGTTTATGTGTGTATTTTGTTATTGTACGCATTGATGGACAAACCACCAACTTTACTTGGCTACTCAACCATCTGATTGACATGTTATGAGTGTCTTTGCAATATATTTAGTCATGTGTATAAATTCACGCGTTTCATTTACATGAACAATAAACCAAAACAACCATAATACAGAATTACAAGAGGAGATAATACACTCATTCTGACCATGTAATATCCAAATCTCCCCAGTTATCCTCCGATACACCTAACGCTTTCCACACTGCTTTTGATGCATCAACAATATTGTTGGGACAAGGTGGTTGATAGTCATGATCAGCATCACAACCCATTGTAGAATCACACTCATCAACGACCATGGCCTTCACACTCCTCCCGTTTCCATTTATCGTAATATACTTGTGGCACCTATCCCCTCCCTTGTACCATCCGGTTGAGAGTGCGACGACTGGTGTGTCATCAGAGTGGTATTGGTTGTCACACTCCGATGGACCACCACCATCACCTCCCTTTTGGAAACTATTGATCGTAAGTGTGGCTTTCGTTCCACCTGTCACGGGAGGCGAGCATGTGTACGTGGTGTAGAACTTACCTTGGACACAACAATCCGAGTCATTCTCTTGGTTGCACTGTCCAGGTGGTGGTTTAATTCCTCGTATTCCACCACTAGGTTTGCAAGTCTGAGCACTGGTGTTCTTGAATGAAAAAGATGCTAGGAGAACCAATACTATAAGGAAAGTGAAATTCTTCATTTGCTCTTCTAGGCTTGTTAATTTGCTGCTCTGATTAATTTTGTGTGGTGTATAGCAATACAGAGACTTCTGTACGTTTTATAGAGTTTGTATTAAAATCAAGACAAAGTTACAGCTATAATCGAAACACGAAACATACTCTACATAAGTTTACTTCCCTTTTTATTTATATAATTTTGGTATGAATGCCGTGTCAAGTAAGTAATTAAGGTCAGACTGCAACAATGTTCATTTTTGGAGTTGAATATAAATTTTTCATGTCTAATAAATCTTGTTTTATTGTGACTGATAAATTTAAGGGCTAATGGCACCGTAATGTATTATACTTGTCATTTACATCTTTTATATGTATCAAACAATTTTTTTCTCTATGTACTAAACTTGATTTTGTTGTATTTTTTTGTGTACTTTATATATATATATATATATATATATATATATATATATATATATATATATATATATATATATATTTTATTTATTTATTTTTTTTTTGCTACTATATGTATCATAGTTGTCATAAAGTACACAAAAAAAATAATAAAATCTAGTTTAATACATAGAATAACAAAAAAAATTGTTTGACACATATAAAAGGTGCAAGTGACAAGTATGTCCTAAATTTAAAAGGCATGTGATCTACAACATCACTAGATAAAAAGAATTTTAGCGTATCCCTTATTGTCATCAAGTATATAAATTTACTTTTGGGCATCTTGAGTATAATGCTAATTGAATAATATGCATATACACTATTACACAAAAGCTTAAATAGATCACTTCAAAAAGAACAGTTTTCTAAAAACGTGATCCACATGGGGTTGTCAACAAATAGATCGGTTGTTAGGATAAAGACCGATCTAACTAGTTTCAAATTTAATTAGATTGGTTGTTTTAGATAAACTTATCTATTTAGCGGCCAACTTTTTATCCCTTCCTTGATAGGTGCAGTGTCAACACAAATCGTGTTAAATAGATCGGTTGTATCCATAAAAACAAACCAATCTATTTACTTCTTCCAACGGCTATGAAACTACACATTATATGCAGTAGATCTCTCCTAAATACATTAAAACCACCTAAAAAAACATAATAAATGTTCCAAAAAGACCTAATAGAAGTTAGTTTTGAATTGTTCCCATTTGAGACAACTTATTGTATATTTTATCTCATGTAGGATGCGATTACGTATTATTTCAGATCAAGTATTATTTGAAAAAAACTGACATAATTTTCCCTTTCTCTTATGTGTTTACGTTTTCCGCCAAGAGTATGTTACCTACGAGGACCCTCCACTCAAAATTCAACATAACCGATTGTTCCTACTATGACTCGTGTAAAACCTAATGCATTATAGCTTTAATATGATTAAAAATATAACTAACAAAAGATTCATATGCACTCGAGGTTTCAAAAATCGTGAGTCGGTAGTCGGTCGGTCCCTTTTAGCTTTTAATTCATCCAGGCGACGATTAATCGGTGATTAATCGGATTAGCCTTTTCAGCGAGTTTTAGGTATTTTCGACAAGATTTTTCTTAAACAAATAACTTGTAATAGATATAAACAGCGACTAAAAGTGATTAAACTTGTTTCAGACGGATCCTAGGATTCCTTAGTGATAAGGAATCCGTCCCTCTTTATGGGCTTGTGCAGTGCTACGTGGTTTTACAAATTTTACTTGTTTAGTCTCACTTGTTGATGTTTCATTTTTGTTAAAACCAAGTTCCATTTTGTCACTAGGAGACTTATGAATACTTAATGATTCCTCTAACGAATAGAAGCATTTAATGCAGTAACGTATTAGTGTACCTTCATAGTTAGATGTTTTCATGTCAACCCATGGGTATCCACCTCAACTTTTCCTTTAAAATAGAATGTTGCAATGGAGTAAATGTTATCTCTTACTGTTAAAATACCTTTCAAACTTTCAGGGACTGTTTATGCTATATAAAGAAACTTACTAACACTAACAACTTTGTTTTGTCTTTGTTTGTCATGTTTTATATTTTGTAGGGACTAAAGCTGGACACAAGCATAGTTGCTGCCTATATGTGACAAATGGTAATTTTTAACTTTATTTTAATAATAAATATTTATTTATTATTACTAAACTGAACGTAACAGAACATTTTTGAGCTCACCTGAGCATTTCGGGAAGCTTTCCCGCGTACTGTAGCTTACAGTAACCTCTGAAACTGTCTATTTTTGGCAGTAAACATAAATTATTCTATTTCTGTTAGTTACTGACAAGTCACGTATTAAACCGAGAAGCTTTCTCGCATTTACAGAAACGTAACCCTACACATGTGCCAACACTGCAGTAGATATGGTAGAAGTCAAATAAATACATTTCTGAGTAAATAATAATATTTCATTATTATTTTGATAAAAATGTCGATAAAAGCTTTATTTTGCGTATACGTGTCCAAAAAGGCCAAACCAGGACACCACGGTAACATTAAGCTCAACCCGACACACGATACACCAACGATGCTCAAAATTTTCTTCCCTCCCCTCCTTGGTGTCGTTTGCAGCCCAACAAAACACAAGAAGACAAAAAAATTTATCCTAAATGATACACTTAGTGCATGGTAATGTAAGGGTTTTGTATCTTACTTAATCTATAACACACATCATGTCACACACACATATTTCCATCTAAGAACTTCCAAATCTCTCTCAAACCCTCAAACCATTCGAACACCACAACAATTCAAGATCTACAAATTTCTTTTGAGTTTCAAGATAATCGGGTACTTTTGAACTTTTGGGAACAATCGGAACGTTTCTTGGGTAATTTGGAAGCACGATTTGGGTTCTTGAGTCCTCCTACCTCTCGACTTTTTCACAAGATTTGTAAGGAACTTCAAAACTTGTTCAATCTTGTATTTTACATGTTCTTTTGATGTTTAAAAATGTTACAAAGTGCTTATTACGTATGTTTTGCTTATTTGAAAAAAGCTAGGGTTTGAGTACATATATACATATACACGTACGACATTGCACATACATATAAGTTATACATTTTCTAGCTTCTTTGGTAAATCTTGTTACATGCTATGCTAATTTGATGGTACAAATGTGATTTGATTTAATTACGCGTGTTTAAAACAAAATAAACACTTATTCGGGTATATATACTAATTGGCTACATTTTTGGCCAAAAAAAAAAAAATTGGGGTTTTGAAAAACATAAAGTTTTGGCTCTAGTGGTGAATTTGTGGAACCTTTAGACTATTGCTTATTTTTATGGCTTATCGGAACGAGTTATACCATATGTGATTTTTAGTTTGGAACTTTGGTTATTGTTTGTCTCGACAAAGATTGGGCCGAGCCCACTATATTTCGGCCTACCTTGACTTTTTGACCAAACGACTTATTTGATTTGCTTATTTGCGTATTTGAAATTTAACGAGAAATATAACTTAAACTAAAAAGGTTTAATTGATTTTGGACTAAAATTGAACTAATGGGCTCATGATGGACTTTTCAGCCCAATAATGGTCTCGGGTGACAAAATGAGCTTTGGATTATTTTTCTACTTGATATAATTATTTTGGCCTATTAAAACGTTAAGTATCGATTAAAACCGTTTTCGACTTGTTTTAACACTTTAGGCCCAATTTGGCTATTAAATGGGCTTTTCGGCCCAAAATAAAGTCTTGTTGACTTTTGTTAACTTTTAGGAAATTTTGACTAAATGTTGACTTTTAATTTCGCGACTTATAACTATTTTGTGAAAACGTTAGTTTAATTGAAAACGTAACGAAATATATACTTATAACTTAAAAATATACGTTTGTGCTAGATTTGCAAATATTGATAACTTAAGGGATTTATTTGAGTAATTTACAACACATGGAAAAAATGGAAAAACTTATAGTTACGAATGGGTCACGCCCGATTTTTTTTTCTAAAAATCCAACACTTCGATAATTTTGGTGAAAATTACGAAACGTATTATTTTTATTATTAAAAATATTAATTTTTTAAAATTAATATTTTTAGATTTCTTAAGACTTGTAAATATATTTTTACTAGACTATAGACCCGCGGGTTTCGCGGGTGGCAATAAAAAAATTTGTATTGTAAGTAAAACAAGGTCATATTTTAACTATGTAACAAAAGTTATTAATACATATAAGCTAGTCACTCACCTCGGACCATATTATAAGGCTCTTATGTCTTCCGTTCCAAAATCTACCAAGAGTACAGAAAAGGCATTGACAAAATAGACTATAAATATGTTCACACAAGGTTTCTAAGAAGGCATAAAAATTCAATTCAAGAAAATGACGCGCTGCATAGACCACGGTTGTTCTTGTAACGGAGCCCGTTGTCCAATTGCTTTAAACCTACAATCAAAAACAGCTTTGATATAAAAACCTTTGAATTGAGTGTGCCAAAAGTCTCAAAAACCTCTACATCAAAAAAGGTTTCGTGTGAGAAAATTTGAATCAGTTTCAGTAAGTACTGACATATTTTTTTAAGCCTGTATGAAAATGTAAATAACTAATTGTAAGAACCATCATTGTATTCCCCTCATAGCATTATTGTTGTGCACTACATCATACTTGAAAAGCTACTGTTCGTGTATCCAAACGGCTTTCATGTTTCAATAACCAATTTTCTAGCACCTTTCAGTCGATAATGTTATGCAGTAAAACAGATGTACAAATCGCATTCGATTTTTGGTTACTATTTAATGACTATTATCATACGATATCCTTGACTAACTAATAGATTTCCTCAATATTTAACTTTAAACAATTCTTTAATATTCCTTGTATGCCTCTATAGTCTGATTAATAAATATAGTTCTCGCTAAGTAATAATAGAATAGAAAAAAAGAAATCACATTACTTGTTGGTTTAAAGGCATGCAGAGCTTTAGCTTGTCTGAATTAATCTCTGGATTCGTCAAGTCATCTATAGGTTGTCTGAGCCGCTGTCACTCCTATATAGTGCGTCCTCCATAGTATCGTCTAAATCTTCCATTTCATATCCATCAGCCATAAAGTCATCATCATTTTCGCATTGTGACATGATCTACACAACAAATATAACTATCAGTCCAATATAAATTAGTAAAACATATATTTTACATAATACTTGATAAAAAAAAAAAAGTAACAATAGCAATAATAAGCAACAACCAAATATACGAAGATCAAATGAGTACTAACTGCAGCATGTATTGACTACTTATCAAAGGGTGTCTGACAGGCCATTTTGGAAGGCTGTGTTTGGATAGCAAGTAAGCGGAGGCTGATTAGAATGTCCAAGCATTCTAAGCTGCTTATCTGCTTGAAAATAAGTTGTTTAGGAGGTTTAAATACATTAGGAAATTAAGCATCTGAAATCAGTTGAACCAAATGCTTGAAAATAAATTGTTTTGGCCAAAGTAGACGGGTCAATTTGATCGCTAATCCCAACCTAGAAAAATTAATCACATAAACAACCCTATTTTAGTGTATCATGAAACTAACATTGTGCTCACGAGATTAAGAAAATGAAAAGAAAGGTAAATATACACATCCAACTGGACTCAAACAGTCAAACTACAAAAACTTTCATGCAATATCTGTCTATAAACATACATCAACTTAAATAAGTTTGGCGTACCAACAATTCAAGATCAGTTTTTGGCAAACCCTGCTCTTTCACTGGTACGTGCACAATCACACCAAACACTCATTTATTAACGTCATTAGGAAAACTACTACAATGACGAAAAAGAAAGCGACTCATTCAACCCAACATCGTGTTAACGGTATGCAAATTATAGACCACGAAACCAATAAAAAGTTTAGAAATTTCTAAAACACATAATCAAAATCCAAAACTTGCTCAACGGCTTCATTTGCAGGCACATCTTTTATAATTATTGTGTTCTTTGTTCTTGATCTTATTATACTAAGCAATTTTGACCAATAGCTATAAAGACAGTAATCATACCAATACTTGTGCTTCACCTTGTGGCCGATCATCCCGAACCAGCACCAGTAAAGAGTTATTTCAAGTACATATTTGTTCCCTCTTATTTATTGTCTTCTTATAACTGCTACAGTCATTTGTTCCATTTCTCTACGGCGTTCAATGGTTTAGCACTCAGCTTTGAATGGCCGAAGCTAATCTAAACAATTAAATGATGCAACCACATACCTCATTTTCTCTTGCTGGTGTAAATTAGAAATTAGACGCGAGTAATGCTCCCGAGTAAGCTTAATATCAAGTAACGTTCCTGTTACTACATTAGCAATCACGGTTGCTGCACAAAATTAGATGTTACACGTGAGTTTAAAATCCTTGTACACACTATACTAATATCACTAAATATGCCTTAAATTACATCCTTTTAAATAATATTACTATACATACCTGGGTAACTGCTATTGATAGCTTTATAATGGCGATCAGCAAACGGCACCTCTAAAGGTCCATTCTAATTTACCGAACCTGTTTGCATTGCAAGTCTGCATGGAATGGTTGCTGCTTCTTAACACCCATTGCCAATTTTTGATAGTAATCGCTGCACTACAATGAATACGCTTTAGAAGATATAAAGTTCATAATTCTTAAGTCAGCTTATCTTTCAGGTAGAGTAAAAAGAGTATGACAAAGAGAGAGCATTAATCTCACTGGCAAGCAATATCTGTAGGACTATTGCTACTCAGTACGCAGTAAAACACATTTAATTTCCTCGGCTCACTTCTAGGTAAATGGTCAAAAGGGCGTCATATTGAAGATAGGACCATTCTATCCGGTGTTGACATGGAAAATATTAATGCCAGAGAGGAGACTTTTATTTCATTCAAATCAAGAAAAAAATGATTTTACAAAGGATTTTCGCATAGTCCTTATTGTTTCCTCGTCCGCATCTTTGTATATGTAGCGGAAAAATTTGTTAAGAGTTGCATTGCCATCAAGTTTTTCATCTTTTTCCTAAAAAAAAATAATAACAGATGCGGTTAGCCACACCTCCTTTTTCACTTGAGCTTCAAGCTTATTTTCATGTTGTTGAAATGCTATTGCAGGCACGGTTGGTGTACCATGGACCTGTCAAAAATGTTACCCATTATCAAGTAAAAATATCGCAACTCGTTGAACCTAAAAACATCAAGAAAGTATCTATAATGACTTGTCTATCAATAGACTTCATATATTGTTATGCAATAAAAAAATAAAAACCATATCAATTTACACAAAAAACCATATCACCAATTCCTCCAAAACCATATAAAAATCACACACATTCATAAAAAAAAATAAAATAATAATAATTGCTTACAACAGGGTTCGGATCGTTAATCGGTGATGGGTTATCTCTTAGAAGCTTCATTACGCCTGAAAGATCATCGGAGTTGCATAAACCATGGATTCTGATGGGTTTTGTTACAGATCTTGAAGAATCTTGAAATAAGCTACAACAGGGTTCTGATGGGTTTTGTTACAGTTAATGATTATGTATTTTAAGATCATCGGAGTTGCATAAACCATGGATTCTGATGGATTCTTGATGAAAGATCATCGGGTTTTGTTACAGATCTTGACGTAAATATTTAGCTTCAAGTGAGAGATGATAGAGGGTAGCAAAAAGAAAGGGAAGAAATTGTCAGGTGTATATATGACGTCATATTATGACGTCAGAAAAGGGGCAGTGGCATTCAAAAATCTTTTTATTTATTATATATAAAGATATACTTACAACTTTATTTAATTTTATACTAATTATATTTTTATAATTACCATTATATTATAAATACTTATAATATTTATAATATAATAATAATACCCCATTACCACCATCTTTATTAATATAATATATTATTATATTAACCCACTAACACTTATTTAATTAATTAAAAATCCTAATTAATTAAATACTTTAATTAGTAAACTTTATCTAATATATATTTATAGGATAATATATATATATTTATATATATATATATATATATATATATATATATATATATATATATATATATATATATATATGTTACTTGCGTATTTTCTGACGACGACTACAAAACGCGGATGTTCCGTCACACGTCACTTCACCTTACACTTTCACCAGAACCAACACTAAAGAGTATTTAACGAAAGCCACTTTGAAATATACTTTACCACACAGCAAGCAAGAAATACACGAACATATTAAAACTTGTAAACTTTTCAATGAGTCAATACGTTTAGAACACGAATTGTACACTAAGACTTACCATACTGATCTAGGACGCGTGTCGGAGCGGTTGCACTATACCTTTTGATTGTTTTGCTAGCAGATTGTTACTATTTGATGTGAGTTTATAGCCCCACTTTTTTACTTATACTGTCTTGAAAACCTTGGGGTGAGAAACATGTAAAACTGTTTTCATGGACCTAAAACTGAACTCTTGTTTGTACACACTAGTATGCGGATAACCTAAATATGTACGATCCCACTATGCCCACTATCATGAACCGTCAGTTCCTGCAGGAAGCGCGAATGATATAAATAGATCTATTGGGGGTGACTCCCCCGTTCGGTTGGCCAGACAGGCCAATGCGAACGTATACCATGTCGGATTGCCGAGTGTATCGGGATAAACACTCGTTGGGCCCCTATTATTATTATGTGCCAGTTTGGCATACTGAACTGTCGTAGCTTCGGTTGCATGAGCTTAGTGTTAGCATATAGGTAGTGTGTACCTGCTGATTATTTGTTGTGGTCCATATGTGCTATTTACTGTAAACCTATGAACTCACCAGCGTTAGCTGACCTTTTAGCATGTTTTTCTCAGGTGTTTGAGTATGATACTGTTGAAGGCATGGCATGGCATCGGTCATAACTACTCTGAAGTGTTTTCACACAATAACTGAAACATTTTGTTGGGACCGACATGTTTAATGGGCCTTATTTTCTTTAAACTGAACTTGTTTTAAAACAATTTGGATTTGGTAATGTAAACTGTTTTAAAACGGATTTGATAATCCGTTCTCTATATCTGTGTGTTGTGATTACCAATTTAGTAGCACCCAAACATGTATGCTTCCGCTAAACCAGATTTTGGGGGTGTTATAGATTGGTATCAGAGCCTTGGTTATAGAGAACTAGGTACATATAAACCCTAAACTATAACCACTTTTACGAAAATGTTTCGTTATTACCGCTAGACGCATGCCTGCCTCATTTGCCATGACATGACTACTGTTTGTTTTATATGATTAAGTGTTATAGTATGCTGTTTTGATGTATTTTACTCTAACATATATGATATAAGTATTTTCTATATACTTACACATACCATACCATATTTGTCACAAACCATGTCCCTACACTTCGATGCTCGCGAGGAGATACTTTCTGCTGGATGCACCTCACCATCCAGACGACCAATACTATACCATTCCCTGATGATCCCTTGATGGAGGTCATTCGGCAGCTACACATACTACTCATACAACCCCAGCATCCACATCACCATTCCTACTCCGCCATACCACATCCCATCGATTTCACCCGCTCAGCTTTACACTCTTACTCGGCCTACCCCTACTTCTCCACCCACCGAGATTCCTTCCACCAGGTGTCGGGCTACTTACAGGAGAGTCTGAGGGCGTCGTATGCAGTTATCATCTCTACTATCCTCATCACCCCAGAGGACCCAATTAGCCTATGCGGGTACCTCTACCACACCACTATCCCATTCACCCGCATCATTACCAGACCACTCCCATCCCCGCCAGATATTACAGAGATCTACTGATACTTATTTTGAAGAGGAGGAGGATCCGGAGGAGGATCAGGAGACGGATTAGACAGAGTCTAGACTAGATGAGGTAGCACCGGTTGAGCACGCTCCAGATTGTGCATGTGCTGACAGGGATAGGGGTTTACAGACCGGGTTGGATCAGGAGACTGTGCCACGGGATGGCAAGGGGATTATGGAGGATGTACCGGGTACGTTTAAGGTACGGTAGAGCTCCAGAGTTGCCCAGATACAGGGTTCTTATGATACTCAGTGGGTTGATATTGCTTTTGTTGCCAGCACAGCAGTGCGTGCTGCGAGTCCAGAGTAAACACCATCCTCTCCATCGTTTGTGCCACCCCCATCTCCAGTACCTTCACCACTCCCATCACCAGTGGCTTCTTCACTCCCACCAGCCTCACCAGCTGAGGATGAGGAGCCTACGGCCATGGAGCAGGTTTGGATACAACTAGGACAACATGCTAGCTTGCTTGATGTGCATTCAGATCAGTTTGAGAGATTGGGAGAGCCAGCTCGTCCTCAGGGTATTGAGCGTCGGGTTAAGACTATCGATCATGCAGCTTGTGTGTTGTTTGAGGATGCCATCACAGATAGGCGGGAGATAGTTGGCCTGAGGGCTAGGTTTGAGGCAGTGAAGATAGTACATGGGATATAGCTCAGAGGGTTAGATACTAGAGTTCGAGGTTTGGGCAGGGGTCAGACGAAAATCTATAGTAGGGTAGGGGATCTCGAGAGGATGTTGTGGATAGCTCGAGACACTGCTCGCACTCAGTGGCAGCGGATCACGACTGCAGAGTACATGATTGGTGCAGTGATGAGTGAAAACCAAGAGTTATGTGACCGTATGGATCATATGGAGGCTGCTTTAGGAGGGATGACTGCAGCGTTTGAGCGATTACACCTTGAGCGTGATCAAGCTTAGTGTAGGATGTACTAGGTGATGTATTCCACTAAACTGATGAGATATCAGTTAGTGATGGACTTATTACCTTGCTTGTAATTTTGTGTACTCTTATTCGATTCCTCATATATAACAAGCTTGGTTTTTCTATTCGATTGTTCCTTTCCTCTATGGTTGACTTTGTTCTTTTATTCTATCTGTGATATTTATACCATCATGTGATACTTACTTGCTGTATTCAAAATCTAACTTGTCGCCATCTTTTCTTGTGATGCAGATCGATGGAACCAAAAAGAAAGTCAACCAGGGCCGCACGTGGTCAAAATGCTGATACTGCTAGACCAGCAAGGACAGTGTGTGGCCGAATCGCTGAAAATATCACCCCAACTAGAGCCGCAGCTAACCCACCTGTCATTAACCAAGCTATGATAGACCAATTAGTCAACGAGCATGTGACTGCAGCGCTAGCCACAACAAACAACTCAACCACCAATACTGGAACATCGAGGCCAGTGACCAACAACCATAGTTGCACTTATTCTGAATTCTGAAAGGTCATGGTTGGAGGCTTCGGAGGAACAGAGGGAGTCGTTGGATTTACTAGGTGGATTGAGAAGCTATAAACCGTGTTCCGAATCAGTAGATGCAGAGATGAAGACCGACTCAAGTACGCATTATTCACTTTCATGGATGCCGCTTTAACTTGGTGGAACAACTACATGAAATCCTTTGGCTTGGATGCTGCTTATGCAATGCCTTGGGAGGATTTCAAAGAGATGGTACTCAAGAAGTATTGCCCGCGTAATGAGGTTAAGAGATTGGAAATCGGGTTTTGGAATCTCAAGGTACAAAACAACAACATGGCTGCCTATAACCAGAGATTCCAGGAATTAGCCTTGCTATGTCCCAAGATGGTTCAGACAGAGACCAGATTGCTTGAGAGGTACATCGGAGGGTTACCCAAGTCTATAAAGGGTAATGTGACTACCTCCAAAGCTGATGATCTCTATGAAACCATGGAAGTGGCTAACAAACTCATGGATCAAGAAGTGGAGGATACTCCAGAGAAAGTGCCCGAAAACAAGAAAGTGGGATGATCACTCTAAGGGCAACAACAACAACACTCAGAACAAGAGGCAAGAAGTGGCTAAGATGTATGCAGCCAGATCAGGCAAGAAAAAGGGGTATGCCGGGAATTTACCTCAATGCAACCATTGCAAGTTACACCACAAGGGACAGTGCACGGTTAAATGCAACAACTGCCAGAAGGTTGGGCATTTGGCCAGGGATTGCCGGTCCAGACTACTAGCCACGGCCCAAGCCGCATCAACCAACAACCGAAAGTTGGATATCACTTGCTTTGGGTGTGGTGAAAAGGGTCATTACCGTAGTGAATGCAAGAAACCGGGTGTGGTGAAAAGGGTCATTACCGTAGTGAATGCAAGAAACCCAGGAATCAAGGAAATGGTGGAGGTCAGGGTAATTAAGGAGCAGCAGGAAATCAAGGAAACCAGGGCAATAGAGGAGGAGCCCGCGGAAGACTCTATACAGTGGGCAGAAGGGAAGCCCAGGACGACCCGAATGTTGTAACGGGTACGTTTGTTTTAAATAATCTTTATGCATCAGTATTGTTTGATACTGGAGCGGATAGAAGTTTTGTGTCGACTGCCTTTAGTTCATTAATTGACATTGCTCCGACCACCTTAGACAATGTGTTTGATGTAGATCTAGCCAATGGGAATCTAGAAAGGGTAGATACCATCATAAGAGATTGCAACCTTAACCTGTTAAACTACCCATTCAACATTGACCTTATGCCAGTAGAGATGGGTAGTTTCGATGTTATCATAATGGATTGGCTATCAAAGTACCATGCCGTGATCATCGAGATTGAACATCATCTCGTGTACGCTCATCGAGATTGAAGCGACCGTGTACGCTCATCGAGATTGAACATTATCTCGTGTACTCTCATCGAGATTGAAGCGACCGCGTACGCTCATCGAGATTGAAATGACCGTGTACGCTCATCGAGATTGAACATCATCTCGTGTACAAAGGCGCAAAAGTACATCGAGAAAGGATGTCACCTCTATCTAGCCCAAGTTGCTGAGAGGAAAGAGAAGGAGCCAGAAGAGAAACGTTTGGAGGACGTGCTAGTTGTGAGGGATTTTACGGAAGTTTTCCCCGAAGATTTACTTGGACTTCCGCCCGCTAGATAGATCGTATTCCAAATCGATTTGGTGACAGGGGCTGCACCTGTAGCACGAGCACCTTATCGATTAGCACCGACGGAAATGCAAGAGATGTCAGATCAGTTGGCTGAACTTTCAGATAAGGGATTTATCAGACCGAGTTCTTCGCCTTGGGGAGCTCCAGTCCTGTTTGTCAAGAAGAAGGATGGATCCTTCAGAATGTGTATCGACTATCGAGAACTGAACAAACTCACTATCTAAAACCGATACCCACTCCCTCGAATCGATGACCTATTCGATCAACTTCAAGGTTCTTCTGTCTACTCTAAGATTGACCTAAGTTCAGGTTATCATCAACTCAGGGTTCAGGAAGAAGACATCCCGAAGACCGCATTCAGGACCCGATACGGTCATTATGAATTCCAAGTTATGCCATTCGGCTTGACCAACGCACCAGCTATATTCATGGACCTCATGAATCGAGTATGTAAACCGTACTTGGATAAATTCTCCATCGTCTTCATTGATGACATTCTGATATACTCTAAGAATGAGACAAAGTACGAGGAACACCCAAGCTAATCTTAGATCTACTGAAGAAAGAGGAGCTGTATGCTTAGTTTTCGAAGTGTGAATTCTGGATATCAATTATATAATTTCGGGTTCACGTGATTGATAGTCAAGGCATTCACGTGGATCCTGTAAAGATCGATTCAATAAAGGATTGGGCGACACCCACCGAAATACGCCAATTCTTAGGACTTGCCGGGCATTACCGAAGGTTTATTGAAGGTTCTCCAAGGTAGCGAAGCCTTTAACTAAACTAACAAAGAAGAATGTCAAGTACGACTGGGGAGATAAGGAAGAAGAAGCTTTTCAACTCCTTAAGGAGAAGTTGTGTAGTGCACCCATCTTGGCGTTACCCGAAGGTAGTGAAGACTTTGTCATTTATTGTGACGTTTCACACAAAGGCTTGGGAGCCGTGTTAATGCAAAAAGAGAAGGTGATAGCATATGCCTCTCGACAACTGAAAACCCATGAGAAAAACTACGCAACTCATGACCTGGAGTTAGGCTCAGTCATGTTTGTGCTCCGGATCTGGAAACACTATCTTTATGGCAACTAGTGTGTGGTGTACACCGACCACAAAAGCCTACAACATATTTTGAACCAAAAGGAGCTGAACATGAGACAGCACCGATGGTTGAAATTGCTCAGTGATTACGATTGTGAAATCTGTTATCACCCGAGCAAGGCAAATGTAGTCGTCGATGCCCTCAGTAGAAAAGAGCGAATTAAACCCCTCAGAGTTAGATCGTTAGGGATGACGATCAGTTCACCCTTTCCAGTGAAAATTCTTGAGGCTCAGGCCGAGGCTCTCAAGGAAGAGAACTGACCAAGTGAGAAACTTTATGGGATGCTGGAAAGTGAGAATGGCCTCGTAAGGAGATCAGAAGGAGTATTATGTCTTGGGGATAGAAGTTAGATCCTGCTCTATGGAGAAGTTCATGATTTGATCATGCACGAATCTCACAAGTCCAAATACTCCATTCACCCAAGATCCGAAAAAATGTACTTGGATTTGAAGAAACTTTACTAGTGGCCAAACATGAAGGCTGACATTGCAGAATATGTTACTAAATGCTTAACGTGTTCGAAAGTCAAGGCAGAACACCAAAAACCGTCAGGTTTACTTGTACATCCTAAAATCCCAGAATGGAAGTGCGAACGCATAACAATGGACTTTATCACAAAACTGCCAAGGACATTGAGCGGTTATGAAACGATCTGGGTAATCGTTGACAGTCTCACTAAGTCCGCCACTTCCTGCCCATTAAATAAAATGACAGTATGGACAAACTTGCACGACTGTAGCATTTTAAATGGTATTGTTAGTAGATTGGGTTTATCGACATCTTCTCACGGGCAATATGTTTAATGATAAATTGCTTCCAGTTAATGCTTCACGTACACATCATTATGCTGATTCTGATAAATCTTAACCATCAGGGGAGAGAAATGTGTACATTGAGGACGCACACCAAGTTCACGTGATCGGGTTTAATGATTTATGAAACAATTTGTGTCAGAGATTGGTTGATTCTATATCCTTATCTTCTCATCTTTTTTCTACGTAGTTCTACCTTATCCACCTTCACCAATTTCAGGCAACAAAATCAAGATGATCTGTGGTTCAACTTGTTACTTTGGTGTAATCATTTCATGTATACGTTACGGGTTGATTTTTCATATGAAAGATAACTGGGATGCATTTGGTGAGATGAAGATGTTGATACTCTGTTCCCTCAAATGGACAATCTTGAAGAAGGTCGAGTCTACAGTCTGTTCTACATTTTCTGCTGCGTGTTAGAAGACTAAAGACGGTATGCATTTACTCATCAAAAGACTTCTTCAGATTTAGGGCATTCATTAGAAAGTTTGTCAGTTTAGGGGAGAACACTAATTAATGGAGAGTGAAAAGCCAGACTTAATCCCTAATTTGATTTGCTCACATTGTTCTTCTGTAAGTAAAGAGATGGCAGCTGAGAAGATTCAGCAAGCTGAAAGAAGTAATGCAGTTTGAAGACCATTCTCGGAGCTGCTGCGCTTATGTTTTGTATTTAATTTTACTTGTAGGAAACATTGTAAGCAATTCCCATATGACATCACTTTAGGGAGAGATTGTTAGCCTTAAAGTAAAGTCATATTCGGGAAATGCATTAGTCTTATTATGTATGGACTAGTCTTGTCAATAGGGCAACGATTAGCTTGTAATATAGTATAAATACTCTCCTAGTCACAACTAGGAAGGTTGGATGTCTCATTTGTATCATTAAGGGGTGTGTGTCTTTCCCTTTCTCTCTCTAGAAAGCACACACATCTTCCCATTCTTGAAGCTAATAATTACATGTTTACTCTTTACTTTGAGCTTCCCCGACCCCCCGAACCACATAAATCATACATATTTACGGTCCTACAAATGGTATAAGGAGCCAGGTTGTGTTGTTTTGATGATTTGTGTGGATTCGATTATCATCTTTTATTTTGTTTTTACCTCAAATTCTAGATACGAATTTTTTTTCCAACTTTTTGGTAACAGCTTTCATACTGTTTTATGTATCCAAATAGTAAAAAAAAAGGTCCGAACTTTTCATTATCAGTTTCATATAACAGTTTTATGAAACAATATCATTTTTTTTGTACCATTTTCATGAAAAAGTGGTCAAAGTAAAGGTCTGAATATTGGTCGGAAAACTAATCGAAATTTATGGTCGGAAATGTTGTCGGATTTGATGGTCAATGAAGTCAAAACCCTCTTTAATCGGAATTACTTATACAGTAATTCCGATTGACCCTAGTTTATCAAAATTGAAATCAATTTCTTGTAAAGAAATTCGATAAGTACCGTCGGAATTGGACTTACCCGTCGGAATTGACCTGTCGGTATTGACCCGTCGGAATTAACCCGTCAAAATTGGACTTAATTATCGCAATTGCTCAGGTCAACTAGTCAATTTCGTTGGAATTGGTTCTATAACCACTTATCGAAGTTCAAAAAAAAAGATGAAGATGAACAGAAGACCACGACCACAACCTTAATACCAACACAATGACCTCAGTCTTTCAACATCATCGGTCCAAGAATCAATTCAAGAAAAAGAAAAAGAAATCGAACCAAAACTCATCACAACCTGTTCTAATATCCAAAACAACAAATCCTACACTATCCTAATCCAACTCGTTCCAAATCACATCAAACAACTAGGACTCAAACGACAAGACATGTAAACAAAACAAGATCTCAGCTTCATTTTTTTTCGTGTAATACAACTGAAACAACAAGACTTTTGGAAATCAAACACACGAAAAATAGCTCATCATTGATCTATTGAAGAACAAGGCTTCATCGTTTAATATCCGAAACATTAAAAGATAGATCAAAACCATATCAGTTTCATCTTTTCTTTTCATTCGGTTAACAAAAACAAAAATTAACATCAAACCTACCCGAGACCCCTCAAGGATCTTGAAGCCTTTAACGTGATTTCTTGATCCGGATTAAGACACAAATGACGACATAGGTTCGGGATGTGTTCGTTCGGATTATGATGATTGATTTTGTTATTAGATGTGATATATGATGATAAGTTAGGTGAGAGTAGTGAACAAAAAGGTGCAGATTTATCAGTATTTGTGTTAGGGTTAAGGTGTAATGAAGTCTTAGGGTTAAGAGTTTATAACTTGTGTTGTGGATCGGGTTGTATTTTGCTTCGACTGGATCCAATTTCTTGGGCTGCCATTGGATTTGTTTAGTTATTGTTCTTGGGCTGCAAGGTTATAATTACAAAAACGTGAAACAAATTGTGCTTGGGATCTCTGAAATTGTTACAAAATTATATGTTTTAATAATTTTGGTAAAAGAGTGGTATTTTAGGGTACAAATTTTCACGAGGATACATATTTCACGGCTAAATTTTTCAATGAATATCAATTGTGACTGCGGGGATAATTCGATATTATTTATTTGGGTTTGAAGTGAGGTTTTACGAATACGTGTACTTATTTCATCTTTTTCTTTCTTCCCGCCCGCGAAGATGACTTGTTTGGGCATATGTTAATGGTGACGACGACTTGGATATCTAGTTACTTTTGTGATTCTTTCTCTCTATACTCACAAAGTAGCTATCACTTTAAGGAGTTACGTTGTAGTGCTTAGTGTCTCACGTAGTTGAGGATATGTCAAGAGGTTTTGTACTAATACTTTTGTTGAGGGTATAAGGTACACCGTTCTTAGTCACATGATAGTACAAGCTTAAGTCACAAATCTGGGGGATTTTACTTCATTCTCAAGTTCGTCATATTGGGTTATCTTCACATGTGGTTACTAAAGATAGCCGATGTTATTGATACAGGGGGTTGATAAAAAGTTAGACATTTTAAATGGTACTGTTAGTAGATTGGGTTTATCGACATCTTCTCACGGGCCATATGTTTAATGATAAATTGCTTCCAGTTAATGCTTCATGTACACATCATTATGCTGATTCCGATAAATCTTAACCATCAGGGGAGAGAAATGTGTACATTGAGGACGCACAACAAGTTTACGTGATCGGGTTTAATGATTTATGAAACAATTTGTGTCGGAGATTGGTTGATTCTATATCCTTATCTTCTCATCTTTTTTCTACGTACTTCTACCTTATCCACCTTCACCAATTTCGGGCAACAAAATCAAGATGATCAGTGGTTCAACTTGTTACTTTGGTGTTATCATTTCATGTGTATGTTACGGGTTGATTTTTCATATGTAAGATAACTGGGATGCATTTGGTGAGATGAAGATGTTGATACTTTGTTCCCCCGAATGGAAAATCTTGAAGAAGGTCGAGTCTACAGTCTGTTCTACATTTTTTTCTGCGTGTTAGAAGACTAAAGACGGTATGCATTTACTCATCAAAAGATTTCTTTAGATTTAGGGCATTCATCAGAAAGTTTGCTAGTTTGGGGGAGAGCACTAATTAGGGGAGAGTGAAAAGCCAGGTTTAATCCCTAATTAGATTTGCTCACATTGTTCTTCTACAAGTAAAGAGATGGCAGCTGAGAAGATTCTGCAAGCTGAAAGAAGTAATGAAGTTTAAAGACCATTCTCGGAGCTGCTTTGCTTATGTTTTTATCTAATTTGACTTGTAGGGAACATTGTAAGCAATTCCCGTATGACATCACTTTGGGGAAAGATTGTTAGCCTTTAAAGTTATGTCATAGTTGGGAATTGCATTAGTCTTATTATGTATGGACTAGTCTTGCCAATAGGGCAAAGATTAGCTTGTAATATAGTATAAATACCCTCCTAGTCACAACTAGGAAGGGTAGATGTCTCATTTGTATCATTAAGGTGTGTGTATCTTTCCGTTCCTCTCTCTAGAAAGCACACACATCTTCCCATTCTTGAAGCTAATAAATACCATGTTTACTCTTTACTTTGAGCTTCCCCGACCCCCGAAACCACATGAATCATACATATTTATGGTCCTACAGGTACCTATCTCTATCATCTCTTATCGAGACAGTCGTTTCACATCTAACTTCTGGAAGTCACTCTAGGACGCATTGGTAACAGATCTCGACATGAGTACAACTTACCATCCCCAGACTGATGGTCAAAGTGAAAGGACGATTCATACATTAGAAGACATGCTCAGAGCTTGTATGATTGATTTCGGAAATGGCTAGGATCGGCATTTACCTTTAGCCGAATTTTCTTACAACAACAGCTATCACACTAGCATCAATGCCGCACCATATGAAGCACTTTATGGTCGTAAGTGTAGATCACCGATATGTTGGGCCGAAGTCAGAGACAGCCAAATTACCGAACCTGAACTAGTCCATGAGACTACCGAAAAGATTTTGCAGATAAAGAGCCAAATGCAAGTGGCTCGTGACCGTCAAAAGAGCTATGCCGACAAGCGGCGAAAACCCCTTGAGTTTCAAGTGGGAGATAAAGTCACGCTAAAGATCTCGCCATGGAAAGGCGTGATAAGATTTGGAAAACGTGGGAAGTTGAATGAGAGGATTTTAATACACTTAGGATTTTAGTCCTTTTAACGTGCATATGATACTATGAGTTAATATAACTAAGTATACGGAATCTACTTGATTACACTTAGAAGTTGTTTGAGTGTTTGATGGAACAGTGTATGTATGTAAGACAATGAACATAGAGAGAATTTTCACTAAACGATTCAATATTATTGATAATAATACGAGTGATCTTAGCTTATCACTAGGGTTACAAAACCTTGAATCTATTCGTATGACTTGTATATAAAAAACCTAACCTAGGACCTCCTTTTATAGCACAAGGAGTCCTGTACAAGTAAACTACAATATTTGTATCAATCTATAACTAGAAGATATACATCAAATCTATTCTATATTTATCCACACGCATCTTCATCTTTGTCTTCATCACATAAGCAGTACAAAGTATTTGTACTGACAGTACTAACTCAGTTAGTACTGCTAGTTCTATTTTGAACCAGTTGAAACCTTGAACCTGGCAGTACAAACTGTTAGTTTAATTCCAAACAATCCTCCCCTAAACTTATGATTTCTCTGCAAATCACTAAGTTTCTTGAATTAAACTCCAACTTGATGATGGGGGGATTCTTCCAAACACTTCACCTTCTTTTCTTCCTAAGAGCTAGTGTCTCTTTCTTTCAAACTGATCATATATTCTCTGAATTAAATCCTTAGCCACATCTGAATTTTCTTCACATCTGAGCTTTGAAGAAATCATCACTGCAAGCACTTCATAACTTACTGGATACTCCAGTTCTGCTAACATAAAAATATCAACTCCACCTTGTGTTGACAAATGATGAACATTACAAGAACCATAGAACTCCCATACAATAGATAGATCATAACAAGGAAAGTTCCAATATACATCTGTAGGATCTGGTTCATATAACCTCTTGAATTCAATCCAAAGCTCTTGCTCTTTCACATCAGTCTTCTTCTTTCTTTTGAGCTTATCTTGAACTAATCTCCATATAGTATCCAGATCTTCTCTATCACAAGCTCTCAGCAAATTTTCAAAATTCTTGTACACAGCTGACTCTCCACCAACTCTAGTAACCTTCCAAGCTTTTCCAAATTTGTCTTTGTAAATCTCCCAGTCCATTATTGGATGTCTAGCTTGAATTGGATCAACATATAAAGCCTCTGGCACAGTAACTAACATGCTGCTCATCTGTTTATGTGACAATTATACTCTTTCTTCTTGTGCTTCTACTTTCTCAGCTTGTTCTTTCTCAGCAGTCTTAAGTCTTTTTGGTGTTCTTGAATCTGTGTCCCAAGTAATAAATTGTTGAGCTCTTCTGTATGCATTGTAATACAAATATTCAATTTCTTCATGTGATTTACCCTTCATCTGAACTGCCTTCCATTTTGCTTGATTCCTAAGATACATTTTCATTCTACTGATGATCTGTGCCTTTGTTGGTTTTCTCTTTCTCTTCTAACTTTGATTCTTTCTAATATTCTGCATTATCTTATTGAGAGCCCCTTCATCACTTCTTGAGTTAATAAAATCAGCAAGCAGAGCTGACCTTTCTTCACTAGTTATACTTTCATCTGCAATCAGTTCTATAGCATTTTCCTTCACAATTGGATCAGTATCAATCAGTTGTTGTATTTGCTCTTCATGTGATTGTTGAGCCACAATAGCATCTGAAGCAATTCTCTCCTTTTCCAATCTCTGAGCTTCCATAAAGCTTGCAACTTCATCTTCATGAACCTTTCTCGCCAACTCAGCATTCAAATCCATTTGAACTTGTGTTCTTGGCTTGACTTTCTTTTGTTTCTCAGCTTCTTCTACTGGCATGGGTGCATTTCCTTTTTCTGCCCTCTTTCTTTCATACTCTGAAGCCTCAGCAGTACCTTCTTCCATGCCAGCAGTACCTACTGTTGGTATAAAACTTGAAGCAGTATCTAAGATCTCTTCTTGAGTTTCCAAATCAACAATCTCTGTATCAATATCCTGAGCAATTTCCTCTGTTTGTTGTTGTTGAACCTCTTCAGTACCTTGATCTTCACCCATATCATCATTTTCACCAAAACCTTGTTCTTCAAAATCTAATTACCTCCCCTGAGTTTCTGACGATGTTTTCCTCCCCTGTTTGGGAGAATCACCCAAATCATCATCATCTGAGTCAGAAGAAGTTGTAGAAAGCACCATCTTAGCAGATCTTTTTCCCTTGGACCTCTTGACTTGAGCCTCCAATTTCTTCACTCTTAGCACCAATTTTGTGTACACCAGGGCAAAATTTCTCTTGTGACTCTTCAGCTCAGCCTCCAAACTAACCACTTTGTTGGACAGATTGGTAAATAATTCCATCAATTCATTTAGTCTAGCACTGCCCTCATCACTTCTAGCTGTGTTACCTGCTAGTAGAGGTGAATCTTGGGGCATAGACTCAGTTTCTTCCCTAGTTGGACTATGAAGTACTCCTGAGCCACCCATATATTCCATTTGGCTAGGGGTTACATCACCTGTGGCAAGTATTGAAGGACTTGGCACATTATATGTTGCCATGGTAGGGGTGTTAATGATGTTTACACTGCCCTACCCAGCTACTAAGCCTGAAGTAGTAGTGTAAACCCCATCCATACTATCAAAATTGATAGCCTCATCTACTACAAAGGTGTAAGGAGGAGAACTAGGCTGAGGGACCATAGTTTCCTGTCTGGTTCTTCTCCTATAGGTGTTGGTTACAGGGGTGTATGAACAATATCTGGAACCACAATGGGTGTGTGCTGGGGCTCAGTTGGGATTACTGACCCTTCACCCTGAAAAGCTTGTATCCTTTCCAACATTTCAGGAAAAAGAGGTATTACTACCCCATTGAAAAGTCTATTTGCCATTGCCATATTTTGAAAAAGTTTTTGTTGCAGGCAACGTGTTGGAAAGGTTTTCTTATGTTGCTTTAATTGATTCTTTTTCTTGTTTAAAAATGCTTGCACAAATCTTGGATACATCAAAAACTTGGTTTTGCTTTTTACATTGTTCACCATACTCTCAAAAATGAATTTTGAAAAGTTAAAAGTCTTATTTGTTGATAAGCAGATGAGAGCAATAACAATATTGCTACAGAATTGCTCCCATGATGTTCTCTTTGGACTCAAACAATGTAGGAGAGTATGGATGAAAAACCTCCATTGTGGGGAGAAACATCGTTTTTGAAAAGTCAGTTTTTGATTGGATGTGTCATACCCCATTTTAGCAATTTCTTACCAAATTTTAGTGTTTGGCAAATCATTGATACCATCAGAATCTTCTAATTTAAGATGTCTCCTAATAGAATTTTCAGTAACAATGAATTGTTTACCATCCACATTAGCATGTATCTCTGTGTCTCCATTTTCACTAGTTTCGACAGTGGCAGTCTGCCAAAACTTTGTGATTTGAGAGACATATAGAGTAGGGTTACAAGTGAGTGCATACCTTATATGAGTTGTGTTCAAGAAGTCCACAATCTCATGAAAGATTGGTCCATCACCCTGCTCTGTTTTCTCCAAGTAGGCTACCTGATTATGAGTCTTGACAAATTCCAAATTAGCCATGATAATTTATGCAAGTTATAACCGAAAAGTGATCGCTTGTGGTTTAATTGAAGGTGTGAAGAGCCAATTGGGATTTTATAGATGAACAGTTAGGGTTTGAGAATTTGACGCAAAGGATAAGAATTATCTTTAAAGAAAATCTGAGTAATATTTAGAAAGAAGATAATTATCCTAAGAAAAACCCTATATATATGGTAACAAACTGAATTTACCCAACGGCTATATTAAAAATTAGTTACTGACACAATAGTTACAACGGCTAGTTCAGCAGTACAAAGTTTTAATTATCAGTACAAACTTTGCACTACCAGTACTAATTTTTAAAGAAAAATTCTAAGGAGCAGTATAAACTTAATATTGATTTAAAACAATACTGCTCACTCATAGTTTTTAGCAAACTATCAGCTATCAACGGATTTGATGTGTCTTTACCAATAGCCATTTGCTTTGGACTAGCCAACTCTTTGTTGTGAAGTATGATGAGTTGATAACCATATAGTTTTTGGTAAACTATCAACCATAAACGGATTTGAGAAGTCTTTACCAAAAACCGTTTACTCTGGACTAGTTGGTTCTTGATGTGGGTAAGACATGGTAAACCAATGACCATTTGTTGTGTGCAAAGATCACACACTTCAAGCTCTAAAGCACCATACAATCCAAAGCATAAAGCACTTAATTCACAAGTCCAAGTAATTTGCTTGATCAACCTGCAATTGTTAGTCCAAAACCAAGAAAACAAAGTGCAAAGCACTTGTCTCATAACATAATAAGCGTATGACTAACAGTGCTAACAAAATAAGGAAATTAGTTTCCTTGGGGTACTTAAGCCATTACTGACTTGAGTTTGCCTCTTGCATCAATGTAGTTAAATCTTTTCAAAACAGTTGATGCACCGTTGGATTAGAGAGGTCTCCAAACCCAACATGCTGAGGCATTAACAAAATTACCCATCTTTTCCCTAGCAGTGTTTTTAAAGTTGCCAGTACCAACTGCTTGGCTAGCAGTATGAACTGCTGGCTTTGCAGTTGTAGTCTTAGGTTACCAAATTTGTTTCTTTATCACTGCTTTGTTATGAAAGGGCCTTTTAGCAGTTGTTGGTGCAGATTTGAAAGTGGTTTTTGCACCTTAAACTGCTGGTCTTGGGTAAACAGGCTTATAAGGTCTGGCAGTATGAACTGCTGGTCTAGCAGTACTAAGTGATTTTGGGCCAGACTTCAATAAAACTGCTCTGGGTGTCATTCTAGCAAAATTAGAGTAAATTTGAGGTCTTTCTAGGTTCACCCTATGGTTTGAATACCCAGTTACCCTTTTGTTGCATAAAGCTGTAAGCTGGTCAAAACTTCCACATGAAAAACAAGCTTTCTTATAAAGGATAAAGTTATCACCTAGTTGGTGAGACTTGAGGTTGTTCCAATTCCTTTGGTTACCTCTGGGCTTGTGTGTGGATCTATACATTTCGCAATACCTAACTGTTGGTCTAATTGGTTTGACATTTGTTTTAGGCCTAACAGTTTCATTCTTGACCACCATTGGAACACTTGTTCCCTCTACCTTAACAGTATCAGGTTTAACCTCAACCTGATCTTCCTCATCATCATCAGAAGTCCAATCCTCAATGGTTGGAGCATCTGAATCCCTAGCAGAGGACACCTTTTCCTTAGTGAGTGAACAGTTGCACTCTCAAAGGGTTCACTTACTTCTACAGTCTTGACAACTACTACATTTTCTTTTGGCTTAGGACCATATTCTAGCTTAGGTAGTTAAAATTCAGGCAGTCCTGTATGTTCTAGGTCAATACCTGGGGGTGCAGGTATTCCTCTGTGAGGAGGTGGACATGTTTTATACCCCATTCCTGACTTAGTCTTATTGGTTAATTGACACTCAATTATTTTGCTTACACCCTTAGAGGCATATTCTAATGTGTTTACACTTAATAGAATGTTTTCATTAGCCTGCTTAATCCTATCAAACTCAGATCTCAATAGACTAATTTCAACATCTTTAAAAGTTAAGTCCCTTTTAAGCACTACTATATCATCAGCAAAACTAGACTCATTGCTCTTATAGTGAACTATCTGTTCCTCTAAGATAGCTAAACCCCTCTTATGATTTTCCAAATTATAACTAGTTTTGTTTAGCTCAATTCTTTGTTCAACATATTGTTTCCTTAGAGTTTCAAGTTCTTTTAGAGCAATACATGATTTAGAACACTTAGCAGTTTGTACCTCAGAATCAGAGAAGGCCGTGAGTACCATCTCAGTAGGTGCTGCTTCCTCTTCTTCCATAAAGCTCCAATCAAACCTTAAGCCATCAATGGCCACCATAGCCTTTCAGCTTGAGTCTGTAATCTCCACAGTCTTGGTCTTGCCTTCATAGCTCTTGTTCCTGCTATCTTGTTGTCTTGGCCTCCTACACTCCTTTGAAAAGTGTCCCATCTTATGGCAATTGTAGCACTCTATCTTTGACTTATCATAACCAGCAGTATCATTGCTATTTATGGTAATCTTCTTCCTTGTCCGCTGATGGAAATTCCTAGCTCTCATGCTAAGAAGAGAAATTTGCCATTTGATATCCATCTCCTCCAAATCATCATCATTGATCTCCTGGAGGTCTTCATATGTCAACATGGATCCATTATGCTGGGTTGTCAGGAAGGCACAACAAGTTGTCTCATCCATAATGCCTTTAGTACTGTTTAATGTGCCTGCAGTACCAATATTTGAGCTAGCAGTACCAACTGCTACAGCAACCTTCACTTCTTCAGGACTTGAGTTACTAGGAGATGACACAAATGCCATATTCCCAGTTCTTGAGCTTGTTCCAGCAGTCTTCTTTACATCTTGCTCCACAATCTTGAAGTTGCTATACAAATCCATCAAGCTCATGGTGTCAATGTCTGGTTTGTTCTTCCAGACAACAACATGCATGGCCCACTCTGCAGGTAAACTTCTCATGAATTTTGAGTTAAGATCCTCCCGAGGTATATCAATTCCAAGAACAGCAAGTTGGCTCACAAGCTTTTGTAGCCTGTTGAACATGTGATCCAATGATTCATTGCTTGTTGCAAAGAAGTTCTCAAAATTTTGCTTGAGAAGTGTCTTCTGAGTCTTTTTGGTGGCTTCATTCCTACCATACCTAGTAATAGTGGCCTCAAATAGTGACTTAGCATCCTTGAATTTTCTGAAGTTCAATAGTTGATCATTAGGTATGGCCATCATTAGCATGCTTCTGGCCTTGAGATCATTCTTCATCTGAATCTTCTCCTCTGCAGTCATTGGTTTTATCTGCAACACAGTCTCTGTCTTATCACCAACAGTTGATGTAGTGGTTGTAGGCTTGAATGAGTTCCCTTCTTCAATGATTTCCTAGAGTGCATAGTCTTGCACCTGGAAGTATTGCTCTATCCTTAACCTCCACATGTTGAATTCATTATGCTTAAGCATTGGTAATTTTGCAGCCACATTAGTTTGAGAAGTCTCCATGTCCATCACTTCTTCTAAATCAAAAGTATCAAACCTGGCTCTGATACCACTTGAGAGGATTTTAATACACTTAGGATGTTAGTCCTTTTAACGTGTATATGATACTATGAGTTAATATAACCAAGTATGTGGAATCTACTTGATTACACTTAGAAGTTGTTTGAGTATTTGATGGAACAGTGTATGTATGTAAGACAATGAACACAGAGAGAATTTTTACTAAACGATTCAATATTATTGATAATAATACGAGTGATCTTAGCTGTGGAAAACTAGAAGGGAGGGGGGGTTGAATAGTTTTACCGATTTTCAAGTTCTTTTAAAACTTTTTAGGACTTCTTAAAAACTTTGCTATTGGAAACCTTTGATTCGATTCTTATGTGCAATCAAACAACACCAATATGAACTACACTCTAAACTAACTAATAATAAGTGATGAAAGTAAAAAGTAGAGATGGAAAGATCAAACCGGGACAAAAGGAGTTATAGTGGTTCGGCTACGAAGCTCTTCTTCGCCCTACTCCACTCCTCGAGTACCACACTCGAGAGTTTCAAGCACTATGTCAACAACCTCCCTTAAGGCGGAGAAAACCGTACACGTCGCTTAACTTGTTTTCCGACACTAAGCTAGATGTCGAGTGCTAATCTTAGCTAGCACCAATCTACCACGATCCACACAATCAATCACTCAAGCCGAATGGCTTCAAGAGATCTCCAAGATCTCGACACGATCACAATGATCAACACTCACTTGACTAACACTATCCTATTGACCCTTGATCTTCTTGATCAATTACACAAGCCCAATAGCTTCAAGAGATATTCACTATCTCTATAAGATCACAATGATCTTCACTCACACTCTCACAAAAGAAAAATGATCTTGATGTATGCTATGATACAACAAGGATGTAACAAATGTTACAAGAAACCTAAAACTACTACAACTCTTGTATCTTCTTGGATACCTTGAGTTCTTCTCTTGCACTTGAAGAGGAATGACAACACCTTGTATAAACTTGGATACTTTGTGTTCTTCTCTTGCTATTGAAGAGGAATGAAGAGTATCTCTAAGTTGGATGATTGGATCACTCTTGAAAAAAAGAAAAAACTAAACTAAATGATCAAGAAAAGAAAATGGTGTGAGGGATTTAAACTCAGAAGTTTCTGTGTGAAAAAGGGTGAAGAAAATGGGTGAAGTGGGCTGGTATTTATAGGCAGAAAAAATATGGCCGTTACAGAGGGACGGCTCCACTAAATCACCGACGGCTCCACTAAATTTAGTGGAACCGTGTCAGACAAAGACGCTCAATTTTTTGTCTTTTTTGGTGAAAACTTATTTGGCGAAGTTTGGAGCTGATTTTGGGGGGGAAAATAGCTGTTGTGTATTTTAAACTTATTAAAACATTTCTTAATTATTCAAAAATAATTTGTAAAATATATTTTTAAAGAAAATGTTTTATCACATAAAAATGTGAAGTCTTAAATCCAAATTTACTTCTTTGATCATCAGTGAAGTTGTAAATTTGTTCTAGAGTGATTTGTGTAGAAACGGGATCTTCTGATTAAAAACTTGTTTACGTTAATTTTAATGTAACGTGATTTCACATTTTGTCATCCTCAAAACGTGAAGTTATTGAAAGATAGAAATAACGTTTTTAGAACATTATTTGCATCAAAAATCTCCCCCTTTTTGATGATGACAAAACATAAACTCATTTTAGGTTAAAATTAATTTTAACAAGTTTTTAATGAGTTTACTCCTATTTCTCCCCATTTTTGTCGAAGCAAAAAGGTTGCTAAGGCTCCCCCTTGATGTATACTCCCCCTCGTTTGGAGGATACCAAGGAATCGAGAAATGATTCGTGCTACAAAACATGGTTAGATAACAAGCATACAAAATCTAACATGTAGCACACATGACAAATATCCAACCACAAAAATGACTAAAGAGCCAAGCCCCAAATAAAATAACCACATAAAAATAAGTATTCATTCATAAAATAAATGTCATACATAAGTATGACTACATGATAAAATCAAATTAAACAATAAGAAAGCACATAAACATCAATAGTTGTATGAGACTTCAATATTTGCTTCAAACTCCAAAAGGGTTCCTAGACTTTTATTGGAAAAACTAAACATAACCTATGTTTAGTTGGTTGGGCTATTTGGTGGTGGAGGGGGTAGTATGATGGGTCCTTGTGGTGGTGTGAGGAGGTGCTCAAGATAGGAGAATTAAAGACTCAACTCATCTCTAAGGCACATGATGAGGTGTTGGTTGTGGTGACAACAAGGACAACTTAGGGTATGTGGTTGTAGGGGATAGAGAATGGGATGACCCATTAAAGGTTGTGGTGATGGTGATAGTGATGAGGATGATGTGTTAGTACCAAGATCAAATGGTGATGTAGGTGATAGGGTTAGTGTGAGAGCTAAAGGGTGTGGTGATGGTGAGAGGGAAGATGATGAAGTATTACTCCCAAGCTCAAAGGGAGTTGATGGTGATGAGGTGAGTGTTAAGGCTAGTGGATGAATGGGACTTGGTTGAGACAATGGTGTGGTGATTCTTGTGGTGGAGGTGGATGATGATGTTGGCTTAAATAGCCAAATCAAAACATGCAAGGATTGAATTGATAGTGGATTTGGGTGTATGGGAATCAGGTTATGTTTGCAGATTTTCAGGAAAAGAGAGTCAAAAAGTGAAAGAGAATAGTAAAATTCGTTTCCCAGGGCACGGTACCACTAAATGTACCACGACACCACTAAATTTAGTGGAGCAGATCCCTATTTAGTGGAGCTGTGGCCTCCAGTTGACCTTTTTTCCAGTTCTGCAAGTTCTAAGCTACCTAAAATGGGTAATTCTGGGTGGACTGTATTGCAGCAAATCCCAAAGCCTTAAACTTCTAAAGAGTTATCACATAGATTTCCTAACACTAGTCTTCAACTAGCAACTAACAAAATCATGTGATCATCTAAGTTTAGGCAACTATTAAGCATGCATCAAGCAATTTTATCATCTAGTGCATGCATGAAAGCAAATAATATGAACTAGGCAAAGCTCATGAGAAAGATAAAAACATTAATATTGATTAACTACTTAAAGTTTCCAATGTCAAGTAAAAATTGTTAAGACAATTTAAACATGTTAATGTTAGATGGACATTGCCATGACCCCATTGATAATAGCTTAATAATACTTAAGTTAGTAATACTACTTAAGTAACACTATCTAATCACTTCTCTTCCCCAACTTCTTTATCTTATTCCCGAGTCCTTTGATTGCCTTGTCAATGGACTTGAACCCCCCGATTGTTTGCTCATGCATCGACACTTGTCAATTGTACATGGTTGTTTGCCTTCTCATCACAGAAGTGAGGTTGGTTTGGTTGAATGGAAGGTCGGAGGTTTGTTTGAACGATAAAGTGTCAAGGTTACGAAAGTAGGTGTCGGGAGAGGGAGTACGAGGACGAGACGTTCCTTCTTCGTTCACCTCATCATCATCCTCATCCATAGGTTGAGACGATGAACCATGACCGAAGGAGGAGGAAGAGAGAGGAAAATCGGAAGTAGATTTACGACCACGTTTGGACCCTTTGTCCTTACATTGCTTTGCGCGATGTTGTGGTCCAACAAGAGGTTTCATGACGGGATTGACTAGGACATAGTCGACATTATTAAGATGTGGGAAATTTTCCATGACCCACGTGAAGAGACGAGTAAGCAACATGCCGTATGGCATGAGCTTATCGGAACGACTATGAATATTGGCCATCCTTTTGGCCATGTAGTATGCGAGGTTATATGGTTCCTCGATACTAAGACAATAAGGCATGTGGGCGAGACTCGCCGAAACGTGATCATGGTTGCCTGCAAGGCTCAACACATTCTCATGTAGAAGAAGTTCCCAACTTATGAGGTGGGAATGAGTTCTTTGAGGTAGATTTTGTTTGGGTCAAGATGGACAATGGAACTATCACGTTTTTTATACATGCTGGCGACTCTAGGAGTTTGGATGACTTGTTTGATGGCTTCGAGATTGGGAATTTCGGTACGATAAGTACCTTGATTTTCAAGATTATAGAAAAGTGACTCAAGGGAATGGTCTTCAGTGTATGCACACTGACCATACAAAGGAACACCGAGAATTTCACCAAGCTCGGAGACTGACAAAATGATATTTTGGTTTTGGATCCAAAAATCAATGAAGACATTACCTTCAAGGTCATTGAAGGTACGAACTCGACTAAAAAACTCGAGGATAAAACGAGGACAAATTTGATCGTTTATTTTGTATAAACAATCAAAGTCAATGGTGGGGAAGCAAGCTTGGATGTTATCCAAGAGAACGTAATGAGCATCGACTACACGACCTTCGTGTATATATCAATCTTAAACTTTAGCCAGATGAGCTTTTTGCTCATCAGGGATGCTTGGATCGTCTAATAGACGGGGAATGTAAGGTTTGATATCTTGGTAATCCATACGAGGCATTGTTACCTACAAAAATATAATTTTGTATATGTTAACTTGCTGCATTTTAATGATCATGTTCTTAGTGTGTGTGTGCCTAAATGCAAAAGATGTGGAGGTGCGGTAATCTCGACTCTAAAACATACCCAATGAGATTACCCAAACGCTCCTAACTTCACTTTTGCTCAATCAAATGTGTCGAAGAGTACATATCAATTATGTAATTCGATCAACATTTGTGAGATCATGTATGCATGCAAAAACGTTTTTAATTTGCATCAACAATGCACGAAAAAGGTTTCATGATCCTAGACACGTGAACTTTTTCAAAAATGATGGAATTGGGGTGTTTGGCAAATGCCTCAATGTGGCGCCAAAAATCTTAAAATTGAAAAGCTTCAATGTTAATCATTCCTAATCCAATTTTAATCATCCTAAACATGATTTCAACAAAAATAATTAATCTTAATTCAATTTGAATGGAAAAATTCGGACTAGATTATGCCATATTAGTGGGTTTATAAAAATCCTAGGTTTAGGGAATCATGTAAGTACTACATTGTCTAATCCTAGTCCTAATTGCATGAAAGTTCAACAAAAATTGAAAATCCCCAATTCGAATTTATGCACAAGAACAAACCCTAGACTCAAATTGAAAAGAAATTAAAGATAATTGACTTACAATTTGTGTTGTAGTGATTAAGATTTGTTGATTGCAATGCCTCGATCTTGATTAGCAAGAGTGTAATTGGATTTGGGTGTTGGGTTCAGTTTATGACAGCAAGAGTGAGTGGTTTTGTTTTGAAATGGATATGCAGAGGGAAAATAGAACAAAAGGGCGTTTTCTCAGACATACGGTACCATGGTACCACTAAACATTAGTGGTGCCGTGACACTTTAGTGGAGCCGTGTGTCTGTGAGACTCATTTTTGTTTTGTTTTGACTCTTGACTGATTAATCTTACTTATTTAGTAATACTTTTTGACGCGAGGAAAAAGTTTATACTGTGGAACCTTATAGGATCGTTAATAACTCAGGTTGTTTAGACCTTTTATCTAGGATTAACACAATAACAATGATTAAGAACAATGTGCAGCGGAATAAATGAACTAATCATTGTTATTGCTATAAGGTTTTCCTCGTCATCATCTCTATCACTAACAACAATACAAACCTAGGCATCCATTGTAGGAACTTGATGCCTAGAACACACACACACCCCTTTAATGGAGTTACATCTCTAACTCCTGTACATAAAAACCTACGCCTCTAATCTCTTTATATACTAGAGGATTAGGGTTACAAACACTCTAAATATGACAATTAAGGTCCTTTATCTTTGTCTTCATAAGTTCCCTCCATCTTTCATCTATTGTCAATATCAACTCATATTTAATTCCTAACAATCTTCCCCTAGTTGATATGACAAAACCAAATATGAAAGATGTCATCTTTCCCTTAAGCCATGCATACCATCAATGATCTTCAAGCTTCAAAACTTCAGAATATTCTTCCCCTTTTTGTCATCATCAAATTGGGAACAAAAAAATAAGCAACCTTGATCTTCATAATTACCAACTAGTACCATACATCCAATTTAGTCCTTCAATGTATTGAATTACCCACCATTAAGAACACCAAAATGCTTACTTATTAAATGAGCTCAAGACATAAAAATATCAAATCTTCAGTAAGAATACCAACAAGCAATCATAAAAACCTTCACCTTGATGTAGCATATAAATGGTTAAATATTGAAACATTAAAGCTTCCCTTGAAACCCATATGTTAACCATTTGAAAGAACTTGTCGAATAACTAACCACCATAGAAACAAATACCATGTAGTACCAGCCATGAACGATCACCAAATAGCTTGCAAAAAATGACTACAATAATATTTGAAACTAAGCAGTAGTAGAATGAAGAATAGTTCTTTTAACTGAAACCAAAAATCAAATACCAAAATCCATCCGTGTGTGTGTTTTCACCATGTGTGTGCGTTGGAACCACCTGTTCCAAATCGATAATCAACTATATAGATTCTTCCCCTCACTTTGATAACCTCATGCCACTTCACCAACTGATTTGAAGAATAAACAACTCGCATGAAATCACAATATGAAGTACACCATCAGCGCACCATGTAAATACTTCAAATAAAGAATAACTAAGGCAAATTAGGTATTGTTACCAAAAGTCCATGTACCACTGACCCATTATCAAAGAAGAATAAAAGGTCAGGAGAGAATAATAAAGTCGATATATAATGTGTCCACGTTTCCTCTTCACGTATATTTGCCATGCAATACACAACATCACCTCATGCAAATATTCAATAAAAAAAAACATCACCGACCCATGTTGTAGGAAAATTAAAGATCTAGATTGAGACAACTTATCTTGCATTTACATCGTCCAACCATGTGCTATAACTTCAATCAGTATCATGTGAATATTAAAGCAACCAACCCTTTAGTGAATAAAGAGAACGTACAGATCACCATCACCATGCAAAAGTCGACGTCGCAACCAGTTTAAAGAAACCAAAACTTTTACCATGTGTGTCAAACCTTTAAACTTGGATAACTCCAATCCTTCGAAGCAGTTCTAAGTGAACGATCAATCAACTAAGCTCCTTTAATAGCAGTAGAAACCTTGAATCCTTGAGCAGTACCTATAGCAGTACAAACTCCTTCTTTTCTCGAGCAGTACAAACACCGCTTTTGAGAGCAGTAGTGCAGTACTAACTGCTATTAATCGAGCATGGGCAGTACCTTGTGAACATTATCAAAAACCTGTGCTAGGGTTTCATTAAAACATCAAACAGAATCAATAACTGATCCACAACCAAACAAGAATTGGCAGACAATCTGTTGCATCAAAGCAGAACCAAACTCGCACGTTGTGTTGGGGATAATTTGAGTATATACTTGATAGCACGCGGAATTTACTACCAAGTACTTAGAAGAATATGTGTTTGGTGATTGTATGATCGTATGAATGTAGCAATAATAAACAAGACAATTGTTTAACCAAACACTTTGCTTCCAATATATTGAACGATTAAACGTGAAGCTCTTTAACAATGCTTGTAAATATATGATGTATGTATATCAATTATGTATGATGTATCTTAAAACCCTAACTGAGGATCTCTTTTTATAGCACAAAGAGTCCTTTACAAGTAAACTATATTCTATACAAATAAGATATACATCATATTCATTCCATATTTATCTTCACACGGTTCCACCTTGATCTTATAAGCAGTCCTAACTTTTCTTCATCAGCAGTACTAACTGTTCTTGTATTCTTCTCTTCATCAGCAGTACTAACTGTTCTTGTATTCTTCAACCGTACTAACTATTTAATTTAATTCCCAACAATCCTCCCCTAAACTTATGATTTCTATGCAAATCAACAAGTTTCTTGAATTAAACTTCTGCATATGTTGATGGGGTGGATTCTTTCAAACACTTATCTTTAATCTCGAAACACTTGGGAATTTTCTTCACATATCGTACCCTTTTTGGTCAACTCTTCATAAATTACCAAAATTAAATTTATTCCTGTAAGGAATTAATTCTAAATACCAACCCAAAGAATTTACTTCCTTATACCAACCCTGCATTTAATTACTTTAATACTCCATTGGTTCTATAAAAAGCCTTAAATGCACAATACTATCACTATTACACACATCAACCTTCAAACCACAACTATTAAACATAATGAGTTCTTCCAATCCAAACATTGTTGAGATTTTATCAGATTCTTCTTCAGATTCAAAAAGTGATGGATGGAGATCTTACTTTCCACCGAACTACACTAATCTGACTATCAGAAACCCATCTCCAAAAGCTCAAGAAGTATCTTCTGACGATGACCTTTTAATATCCTCTGATGATGATGATCAACAAGCACTTCCACTATCAGTTGTATTGACAAGAGAGATAGAGAAAGCTGTGGCAAAAATGAGTAAAGTTCAAGTGCCTGAAAAACATCAACCACTTCCAAGACCTGACAAACAAATTTTGGGACTTCCTTGTTGGAAAGTGTGGAACTCAATCGATGGCAAAGGAGTTCACAAATCCATGCCAGACTTCAAGGACAAAGGCAAAAGGAAGCTTGAGTAGTGATTATGTGTTAGATTGGTTTAGGTTTGTGTGTTGGTAGTTGATTGGTTTGTGATGTTAGGAGTCGGTTGGTTTTGTTGGTTTTTCTTATGTAATGAATCCACCTTTGTAATGAATAAATGTTCTGCACCTATTTATAATCCATCTCTAACTTCTTAATTCCTCCCCTGAATTTCATAATCATCTTTAACAGCAACTAGAACAAACTTTATTCCTCCCCTGTTTGGAAGAATCTTCACCATCAGATGAACTAGAACATATGACATCCAAGCTCAGCATCCAATATGACAATTTGTACAAGTTACCATCAATTCAGTTGTTTAGTTTCAAACTGCTCTCAACACTTCCAGATGTGTTACCTTCTGAGATAGGTGTATCACAGAGCATAAACTCAGTAGTAACTAAGTTTGAAAAATCAGTACAAACTGGTGAAGCCAGCAGTACAAACTGTTAACCCCAGCAGTACAAACTGTTAGCAAAAAGTTTTCAGAGATAAAATCAAGTTGTAATTTTGAATGTGGATTTGAAATTTTTTTTTGTCCACTTATAATTTTTAGCAAACTATCAGCTATGAATGGATTTGACATGTCTTTACCAATAGCCGTTTGCTATGGACTAGCCAACTCTTCACACTTAGATTTGGTGAGTTGATAGCCAACCAATTTTTGGTAAACTGTCAATCATAAAAGGATTTGAGTAGTCTTTACCAGAAACCGTTTGATCTGGACTAGTTGATTCTTATGTTGGTTAGACATGGCGAATCAATTACCATTTATTGTGTGACAAGCATTCACACTTGACAATCCAAACCACCACCAAAGACAACTGGTCCTCCATCCAGAGTAATAAAGTTTGAAAGATATGACATGCATGTTGCCTGTCATGTGCCTTGAACATCCACTGTCTGAATATCCTCTATCTTCTTTACCATTTGAAGGATGTTCCTGCACACAAAATAAATGTGTTAGTTTCTTTTGGGGATCCAACCCATCACTGGTTTGGATTTTCCTTGTGCATCAAGATGAGAAAACTTGTTGGAGGTCTTTGATGCACCATTGGGTTTGGTAGAATTTTTAACCCAATGTGCTGAGGCCTTGACAGCATTGCCCCATTTTTCCTTAACATTTAAGTGCCTAGCAGTAGGATTTGCTGGTCTAGCAGTTGGAACTGCTTGTTTAAATTTAGGCACCCACTTCTGATTGGTCATTGCTGTTTTCTCATAAAAATGCCTTTTAACTGTTTATGCATGATTTGAAAATTGTTTTGCACTTGAAACAGTTTGCTTGTTATTAAACCACTTGTTTTGACTAGCAGTTGAAACTGTTTTGATGCCAGTCTTTAACATAACAGCTTTGGGTGACATATTATGATTTGCATTAGGGCTTGTCAATCTAGTTGAACTGTTTTGAGTTACCCTAGCATTGTTATTCCTGTTCACCCTTGTATTCCCAGAAACCCTCCTTTTCCATGTGTTAGAATCACAATAAGCAGCCATATGATCAAAACTTCCCCAAACAAAGCACACTTTTCTAATCATAGCAAACTTATCATCCAATTTCTTAGATTTTGAGTGATTCCAGTTCCTATGACTACCTTCAGAAATTGGTGATCTGTTCTTAGTCCTATACATCTCAGCATATCGAACACTTTTCCTAACTGGTTTTATGTTTTCAGTCTTAACCATTTTAGGAGCATGTTTAACTTCTAACTTAACCACATTAGGTTTGTCCTTAATATCTATATCCTCATTATCAGATGTCCAATCCTCAATAGTTGGTGCATTTGAGTTCCTATCAGAGGACATCTTTTCCTCAAAAAGAGATTTATCACTAGCACTCACAAAAGAATCTTCTGCCTTAACAAATTTAATAGGATTCTCACTAATCTTAACACCATATCCAGGAAAATCCATATCCTTAAACTCTTCTAAACCTGTATGAGCTAAATCAATTCCTGGTGGAACAAACATTCCTCTAAGAGGGGGTGCAACTGACTTATAACCTAAACCGGATTTAGCTTTGTTAAGTATTTGACTCTCTACTATCTTCTTAACTCCGTTTGAAGTATGTTCAAGAGTATCTACACTTAACTGGATGTTTTCTTTTTCCTTTTTAAGCTTCTCTAGTTCATATACAACTCCACTCATTTTATTATCTTTTATTTCTAAATCCCTCTTTAAAACACCTATCTCATCAGAGAAGTTTGACTCATTCTGTCTATAAAACACAATTTGTTCTTCCAAAACAGCTAGTCCTCTTTTATGATTTGTAAGACTAGAATTTACTTGATTAAATTCTACTCTAAGATCATCATACTGTTTCTTAACATTTTCATAATCTTTTAAAGCACGACAAGAGTTTGAACATTTTTGAAGTATATGTACCTTAGAGTCTGAGAAAGCCATCAAACCCAAGTTAGCTGGTTCCTCTTCTTCCTCCATGAAGCTCCAATCAAATCCAGCTCCATCTACAGCTACCATAGCCTTGGAAGAAGGTTCTTCAACATTAATTGTTCTCCTTGTTCCTTGCTGATTCTTAAACCCTTGACCCTAGTTGCTTTGTTGTCCTGTACCTCTACATTCCCTGGCAAAGTGCCCCATCTTGTGACAATTAAAGCATTCCACCTTAGACTTATCATACCCAGCAACATCTCTTCCGTTGAAGGTAATCTTATTCCCAGTCCTTTGGTGATGCGCGTGATGTGTCGTTGCGGTTTAGCAGTATTAATGCCTACTCAAGTTTTAAATTTATATTTAGCCGACTTATCAATAACACACACACTTAACGAGCAGTGTACCCGGTCAGTATGAATATAATGGTAAGCAGAGTGTCGATCACTAAGAGTGGAACGTATTATCTAGTTATTCTAATCAGTATTTTAATATCCTAAGTTAGTTATACAACCTAATCTAACGCAAGGGGGTTCAGCCTGAGAGACTGGCACAGTTTGGTTATAATTAAATAGAAAACTAAACTAATGAGCACGAATCAGCGATTAGCACACACGTACACAGATAGATACTCGAGACAATAAGAAGACCTATCCTGATAATTAAATAGCTTGTCACTTGTTTTATTGCTAGTTTTATATGAAGTGTATATAATTAAACCTTTCTCGTTGGCTCTAATCTTATCGGCGAGTAAACCCTTAATGATTACTTATGTCTATCCTACTTTTCTAGAGACGCTAGAATAAATAGGCGAGGAAGGGGCATGGCGACCCAAGCAAGACTCAGCTAGACACAGAGGTTATCAATGCACTAATAAAAGTCACCAAAGACATCAACATATAAACTTTAATTAATGGGAAAGCAATATTAAGGGGAGTGCATGATCTTCCGTAGTCACATGACACAAGCCCATCAATCCTGATGAATTAAAGCGTACTAAAACAATAAAACAAAACTACTTAATGAATTGAATACATGCAGGACCTTCTTACAGCTCTTGTATCTTTGTTTGAGGTGTGTCTTGTGCTGCGTGGTCGTCTGGATTCGGCTCTAGGGTTATACAAAAGGTCTCTTAAATTCGTCTGACCTTGGGGTATTTATAGTTTCTGTCTGAGGGATCGATGCGGCGCATGGAGTTGATAGATGTGGCGCATTGACTTAACTTCGCGTGGGGTCCAAGATTAATATATTCTAAAATATTCGTACACCGTCTTCAGATGCGGCGTAACTTGATCTTTGTATGCGGCGCATGTACTTTAGCTGTCTTGGATTGTAACTGGTGAAATCTTGATAGTGATACGCCATATGTTAGAAGTATATTGCGGCGTATCTGGAGTAGAACGAGCTTGATCTTCTTCTTTGACCAAAGTTTCATATGTGGCGCATGACAGAATTGCATGCGGCGCATTCTTCAAAGTCAGGAAATGGTCTTCGAATTCATCTAAGTATGATATTGCGTCGTATTTGTTGAGTGAGATACGGCGCATCTTCTGAATTTCAGTAGACTTTTGACATCTCACTTGTTTTGCTCCATAATTAGTCCAAAATCGCCAAGTTTCACATAATGCTTGTTTTTACCTGAGAATTACTAAAGTAAACATTAATGTATCGATTCTCATATATAATATAATAAAACAAGTCAAATAAATAGGTTAAATGATGATAATAAAATGTACTTATTTGAGTTCATCAAATATCCCCCCACTTGAACTTTACTTGTCCCCAAGTAAACCTTAGAATTAATCATATGAAAATGTATCCTAAAAGATATTAGGATTTATTTTTATATTTAAGCACGTATTCGTTTTGTCATAATCACACAACCAAACACTTAACGAAGTAGAAACCAAAATAATTTTTTAATGTAAAACAATTCTAAATCGTTTAGTTGCTTAGTCGTGACGAATATTCTATCATAGGCTTGACAAGTATACGCATCTCCCCCACTAAAGCCAAGGAGTAACAAGTCTAAAGCGGTAAAAAGGGTTTGTTGGTTAAGGGTTGATCATCCTTTTTAATCTCTATCGATCTCATATTCCAGAAAAGGCGACAAAATTACAAATACATGATCGAATCCACGACCACGATACTTGCAATTGCTCAATTCCTTAACTCGAATGGGCTAAAGATAGGACCAAGTAATCTTCACCAATAATATTATATCAAAAAGGGCGACAAAAGCATAAATACATAGCCGAATCCACGACTACGATACTTAAGATTGCTCAAATCCCTAATCTCAATAAATCAAAGGTTTGGATGAAGAATGATATAGGGTATGGATAATATTTGGGATACAAACTGGTGTAAAATGAAAAATAAACAAAACAGATAAATTAAAATCCTAAGTGTGGTTAATCACTTTCCCAACCATCCCATGAATAAGACTCATATCATTGAATAACTCACGCTTTAACACTTGAAACACACGCCCTGAAGGGATTTAATAATGTGCTAGTTAAGATTGAGCAGTTTATTTTTCCCGTAGACTTTGTTATACTAGACATGCCCGAGGATGTTAAGATTCCTTTAATCCTCGGAAGACCTTTCTTGTCTACTGCCCATGCTAAGATTGATGTGTTTAAGAGAAAAATTTCATTAAGGGTAGGGAATAATAAACTAGTCTATAAGTGCCAAGATCCGGTTAAAGGCATAATTATAGGTGTTTATGTGCTAGGATTAAGAGAGCGTATGGACCTCGATCTTGAAGCTAGACTTATGGGATAAACATTGATTCAAAACAACTCAACTAATCCTAATCATGAGAACTTTGAGGAATTCATTGACCTTAATGTACCTACCGAACTTAGACGCAATGTTGTTAATGATTCTGATGATGAGTGGTATGATTGTGTAGTAATTAATAAACGTAGGAGAGTAGTTGAGAAAACGAATTTGAATAATGATGTGTTTATTGAACTACCACCCTACCTTGCTTATTTGTGCCTATATGATAATAAGAATTTCCCGTCTATCATTTTGTCATCTCTGCCCGAAAGGGATAGGACTTTGTTTATACAGATATTAAAGAAGAACGGCGTGGAAATTAAGGACGAGCAAGGAGTGTTCAATATTACTGAATTGGCGATGAAGGAGCGCGATGTTTTCGACTCCTTCAATGATCGATATTAAAGAGCTGAACGTGAGTCTAACTTGAAGACTCTGGAATAAAGACAAGTGCTTACCGGGAGACAACCCGGAGAATTTTTACTATTCTGTTTTCTGTGTCGAGTCAGTCAGGCCCGCGTGAAGATACGGCGCATCTAAATTCTGAGATGCGACGCATCTCCTGCAATGGTCATATCTTATTTTAATTTTCTGCATTTTTTATTTCCGACTTTAAAACTTTTTATCAGTTTATTTTAATGCGGCGCATCCCTGGTTAAGGATGCGGCGCATCTTTATTCTGATCCGTATTAATTCCAGGCTCGATACGGCGTATCTTCTTCCATAAGATACGGTGCATCGACTGACCTGATAATTTTCAGTTTTAATTTTTAAGTTTTATTTTTCCTAACTACTAATGTATTATGCAAGTTTGAACCTTTCTTATCTTAGGTGTGTTTTAAAGTGTTGGTGGTATTATAGTTTCCTGGATTTCCTGTGGATACATCAAGTATGAAGCTTTAATGTTCTAATCCACAAGAAAGATGATTTTTGCTCTTACACTAATGGAGGATCATACCGAGCAAATCTCAGGGGAGTTTTCCTGTTCTAATTCTTTTATTTTCCAGTTTTTAGCCTTTTATACAAACAACGAGGACGTTGTTTAACTTAAGTGGGGGGATTGGAGAATTAGAACACTTAACAATTACTTGTCCTAAACTTTTTCAAAATATGCTTAAAATGTGCTTAATATATCAAACTTAAAAATTTTTTTTAGCATGTTTTTGTTTAAGATCTAAGTTGCATAGCTGCACACATGGCGTTATTTTCAAAAATTGTGATTTTTCAAAATTCACAAATCTATGAGTGTGCCGGTGACTTGTAAACTTTAGAACTTGGCTTGTATACTATTCGAGACCACCATAATGAGTATTATTTATATAATTGGAATGACTTGTCTAAATTGGTAAAATTCTAGGATTACACCCAAAATAGCCTTTATATGTTATGTGTTATTAACTAACTACACTGGTTAGTTAACCCCCGTATAAACCCTTTTGTTACTCTCATTTTTAGAGTAAGATACCCCTAGAAAAACACTCAGAGCCATTCCTTTCGTTTCTTACACCTATGTTTAAAATGTTTCGTTACACCCTTACACCTTAGCCTACCCTGTAGATTAGAATCCGTGGTTGGTTAATTGCTATAGGCAAAGTGTGTTTCCTTACATTACCTGTGTTCGCGTGCGTAATTCATTATCTATGGTTAGGTCGGGAAATTGCACAATGCAATTGGAGTGAAAGTAAATATTGTATATCTTTGAGTTTATTTTTCGTGTGTTTACTACTTTCACTATTACCGTTATTTCTGAAGTATGAAAAGTATGGAAAAATTATCCAGAATTATCATTATAGTGATGTGGTGAAATTTTACACATCTATGTTTATGTTTAAATAAATTAAAAAAAAAAAAAAAATCGAAAAAATAAGAAAAGAAAAAGAAAGAAAGAAAAGTTGGAAGTTTGTTTTAACCAACTTATGTAAAGTTATGTAAGTGGTCGATATCACCACTATTTGTTGTACTATATCTATGGATTGAATGGGAATTGGCAGTTATGGGAACGCCAATTAAGGTTTATTCTTTGATTAAGATCTTGTTGAGTATAATTCGTGTCTACCTAAAGCGTGTGTTTCAAGTGTTAAAGCGTGAGTTATTCAATGATATGAGTCTTATTCATGGGATGGTTGGGATAGTGATTAACCACACTTAGGATTTTAATTTATTTGTTTTGTTCATTTTTCATTTTACACCGATTTATATCCCAAATGTTATCCATGCCCTTTATTATTCTTTATCCAACCAAACCTTTGATTTATTGAGATTAGGGATTTGAGCAATCTTAAGTATCGTAGTCGTGGATTCGGCTATGTATTTATGATTTTGTCGCCCTTTTTGATATATTATTATTGGTGAAGTTTGGACCTATCTTTAGCCTATTCGAGTTAAGGATTTGAGCAATTGCAAGTATCGTGTTCGTGGATTCGATCATGTATTTGTGATTTTGTCGCCTTTTCTGGAATTTGAGATCGATAGTGATCAAGAATAATTAACCCTTAAGCCTAAAAACCCTTTTTACCGCTTTAGACTTGTTATTCCTTAGCTTTAGTGGAGGAGATGTGTATACTTGCCAAGCTTATGATAGAATATTCGTCACGACTGGACAGTTAAACGATTAGATTTGCTTTTATCGACTTATTTTATTTTACTTCTAATTCGTTAAGTGTTTAGTTGTGTGATTATGAAATAAACGAATACATGCTTAAATATAAAAATAAATCCTAACATCTTTTAGGATACATTTTCATAAAAGAAATTCTAAGGTTTACTTGGGGACAAGTAAAGTTCAAGTGGGGGGATATTTGATGAACTCAAATAAGTACATTTTATTACTATCATTTATCCTATTAATTTGACTTGTTTTACTATATTATGTATGAGGATTGATACTTAATCGTTTACTTTTGTAATTCTCAGGTAAAAACAAGCATTTGGTGAAACTTAGCGATTTTGGACTGATTATGGAGCAAAACATGCAAGAAGTTAAGAGTCTACTGAAATGAAGAAGATCAAGACTAATCTGCTCCAGATGCGCCGCATCTCACTCATGACATGCGCCGCATCTCTATCAAGATATCACCAGATACGATCCAAGATACAAGAGGACATGCGCCGCATCTAATCATGGAGTTACGCCGCATCTTCTGGCGGTGTACGAATATTCCTGAATATTATAATCTTGGACCCCACGCGAAGTTAAGTCAATGCGCCGCATCTTCCCTCAGACAGAAACTATAAATACCCCAAGACCAGACGAATTTCGGAGATACCATATAATACCGAAGACCGAACAGGAGAAACCAAGGACGAATTCAGTCAAGGAGGCAGCACAAGACACACCCAAATCAAAGATACAAGAGCTGTAAGAAGGTGCTGCATGTGTTTAATTCATTAAGTAGTTTTGTTTTATTGTGTTAGCAAACTTTAATTCATCAGGATTGGTGGCTTGTGTAATGTGACAACGAAAGATTGCACTCCCTTTAATACTTGCTTTCCCATCAATTAAAGTTTATATGTTGATGTCTTTGGTTACTACTTATTAGTGCATTGATAACCTCTGTGTTTATTAGTGGCTTGCGGGCATTTGACTGCGGAAAATAATGTGGCTCCCACGGTTATTACTAAATTGATCACTTAGGAATAACTTTTAGACATAAGTAATCATTAAGGGTTTACTCGCCGATAAGAATAGGACCAACGAGAAAGGGTTAACTACATACACTTCATATAAAGCTATCAATAAAACAAGTGACAATCTACTTAATCATAAGGACAGCCCTCTTATTGTCTCGAGTATTTATCTGTGTACGTGTGTGCTACTTGCTGATTCGTGCCTATTGGTTTATTTTATTATTTAATTGCAAACAAATCGTGCCAGTCTCTCAGGCTGAAACCCCCTTGCGTTAGGATATTAAAATATTGATTAGAATAACGAGATAATACGTTCCACTCTTAGTGATCGACACTCTACTTACCATTATATTCATACTGACCGGGTACACTGCTCGTTAAGTGTGTGTGTTATTGATAAGTCGGCTAAATATAAATTTAAAACTTGAGTAGGCATTAAAACTGCTAAACCGCAATGACACATCACGCGCATCAACGCCGTATCTTATGGAAGAAGATACGCCGTATCGAGCCTGGAATAAATACGAATCAGAATAAAAGATGCGTCGCATCCTTAACCAGGGATGCGCCGCATTAAATAAACTGACAGAAAGTTTTAAAGTCAAAAATAAAAATGCAGAAAATGAAATAAGATATGACCAGTGCAGGTGATGCGTCGCGTCTTATGATGGAGATGCGCCGCATCTTCTGCAGGTCTGACAGACTCGACACAGAACAGAAAAGTAAAAAATTTTTCCTTCGGGTTGTCTCCCGGTCAGCACTTGTCTTTATTCCAGAGTCTTCAAGTTAGACTCACGTTCAGCTCCTTAATACCGATCACTGAAAGAGTCGGAAGCATCGCGCTCCCTCATCGCCAGTCCAGTAATATTGCACACTCCTTGCTCGTCCTTAATATCCACGCCGTATCGATAAAGATCGATGCGTCGCTTCTGTTTAATAATTCGAAAAACTGTTTTTAATTTAAATAGAAAATACGCCGTATCTGTTAAAACAGATGCGTCGTATGGCGTTAGCGTTTAGAAAAATTTCTTATTAAAAACAGAATACGCCGTATCTTGGGGAAAGATGCGTCGTACTCGAATTTATTAAACGCGTTGTATTTTATAAAAATTAAACGCAATACGCCGTATCTGTGAAAACAGATCCGCCGTATCATTTGTATCAGCACAATACAACGACAGCAGAATGCAGAAAAATACAGAAAAAAGAAAAACAAAAAAGAAAAACAAACAAAAAGAAACAAAAATTACAGAAAACAAAAACACACAAAAACAGTAAATATGCAAATTATACAATGAATGCAATCTATCTAATATACAACAGGGTTAATGGTTAGAATCTAAAAAAAAACTAAAAAGAAAAACCTAATTAAAATACTTAATCAAATTAACAGATAATAACAATTCACTCCCCGGTAGCGGCGCCAAAAACTTGATGCGCGTGATGTGTCGTTGCGGTTTAGCAGTATTAATGCCTACTCAAGTTTTAAATTTATATTTAGCCGACTTATCAATAACACACACACTTAACGAGCAGTGTACCCGGTCAGTATGAATATAATGGTAAGCAGAGTGTCGATCACTAAGAGTGGAACGTATTATCTAGTTATTCTAATAAGTATTTTAATATCCTAAGTTAGTTATACAACCTAATCTAACGCAAGGGGGTTCAGCCTGAGAGACTGGCACAGTTTGGTTATAATTAAATAGAAAACTAAACTAATAAGCACGAATCAGCGATTAGCACACACGTACACAGATAGATACTCGAGACAATAAGAAGACCTTTCCTGATAATTAAATAACTTGTCACTTGTTTTATTGCTAGTTTTATATGAAGTGTATATAATTAAACCTTTCTCGTTGGCTCTAATCTTATCGGCGAGTAAACCCTTAATGATTACTTATGTCTATCCTACTTTTCTAGAGACGCTAGAATAAATAGGCGAGGAAGGGGCATGGCGACCCAAGCAAGACTCAGCTAGACACAGAGGTTATCAATGCACTAATAAAAGTCACCAAAGACATCAACATATAAACTTTAATTAATGGGAAAGCAATATTAAGGGGAGTGCATGATCTTCCGTAGTCACATGACACAAGCCCATCAATCCTGATGAATTAAAGCGTACTAAAACAATAAAACAAAACTACTTAATGAATTGAATACATGCAGGACCTTCTTACAGCTCTTGTATCTTTGTTTGAGGTGTGTCTTGTGCTGCGTGGTCGTCTGGATTCGGCTCTAGGGTTATACAAAAGGTCTCTTAAATTCGTCTGACCTTGGGGTATTTATAGTTTCTGTCTGAGGGATCGATGCGGCGCATTGAGTTGATAGATGCGGCGCATTGACTTAACTTCGCGTGGGGTCCAAGATTAATATATTCTGGAATATTCGTACACCGTTTTCAGGTGCGGCGTAACTTGATCTTTGTATGCGGCGCATGTACTTTAGCTGTCTTGGATTGTAACTGGTGAAATCTTGATAGTGATACGCCGTATGTTAGAAGTATATTGTGGTGTATCTGGAGTAGAACGAGCTTGATCTTCTTCTTTGACCAAAGTTTCATATGCGGCGCATGACAGAATTGCATGCGGCGCATTCTTCAAAGTCAGGCAATGGTCTTCGAATTCATCTAAGTATGATATTGCGTCGTATTTGTTGATTGAGATACGGCGCATCTTCTGGATTTCAGTAGACTTTTGACATCTCGCTTGTTTTGCTCCGTAATTAGTCTAAAATCGCCAAGTTTCACATAATGCTTGTTTTTACCTGAGAATTACTAAAGTAAACATTAATGTATCGATTCTCATATATAATATAATAAAACAAGTCAAATAAATAGGATAAATGATGATAATAAAATGTACTTATTTGAGTTCATCATTTGGTAATACTTCCTAGCCCTGATGCTTATCAAAGCCAACTGCCACTTTAAGTCCATAGCTTCCAAATCATCTTCAGCAATTTCAAGAAGATCTTCATTAAAGATTTTAGACCCACCAGATTATTCTGACACAAATGCATATATGGTCTCTTCAGTCAAGCCATCAGTACTAGTTTTTACACTAGCAGTGCTAACTGTTGGTTTAGTAGTACCAACTGCTTCTTCATTTTCATGATTCGAATTGTTTGAAGAAAATACAAAAGCCATATTCCCTAAACTAGAACTGGTGTTACCACTCTTCTTCACCTTCTGCTCAACAATGTTAAGATTGTTGTAAAGCTCATTCATTGTCATTTTCCCCAGCTCTGGTTTATTGCTCCAAACAACAACATAAGTGTTCCATTCAGCAGGTAAACTATTTAGAAACTTCATGTTGAGGTCTTCCTGTGGAATTACAATCTTCAACACAGTAAGTTGACTGATGATCTTTTGAAGCCTATTAAAGATATGGTCCAAAGTTTCATTGCTTGATGCAGTGAAGTTCTCATAACTTTGCTTAAGTAGGGTTTTCTGTGCCTTCTTGGTAGCTTCATTGCCAGCAAATCTTTTCACCACTGCTTCAAAAAGAGTTTTAGCAGTCTCGTAATGGCTAAAATTCAGCACTTGATCATTAGGAATTGCCATTAGAAACAAATTCCTAGCCTTCTGATCATTCTTCTTTTTAATTCTCTCCTCGTTTGTAACTGGCTCAGTGTTAAGCTTTGTGATCTTGGAACCATCAACACGTGTTTCTTCCACAACAATTGGTTTGAAGGAATCACCATTGATAATGTTATCCCATAATGCATAGTCTTGCACCATGAAATATTGCTCTATTCTGAGCCGCCATAAATCGTATTCATTCTGTTTCAGCATGGGGAGTTTAGCAAGGATTGAGGTTTGAGGTGTCTCCATGTCTATCTTCTTGGTTGCTAGTGAGTAAATACTTCTGGATCTTCTAAACTCAAAGTATCAGAAACCTGTCTCTGATACCACTTGTGGAACCTTATAGGATCGTTAATAACTCAGGTTGTTTAGACCTTTTATCTAGGATTAACACAATAACAATGATTAAGAACAATGTGCAACGGAATAAACGAACTAATCATTATTATTGCTATAAGGTTTTCCTCGTCATCATCTCTATCACTAACAACAATACAAACCTAGGCCTCCATTGTAGGAACTTGATGCCTAGAACACACACACCCCTTTAATGGAGTTACATCTCTAACTCCTGTACATAAAAACCTACGCCTCTAATCTCTTTATATACTAGAGGATTAGGGTTACAAAGACTCTAAATATGACAATTAAGGTCCTTTATCTTTGTCTTCATAAGTTCCCTCCATCTTTCATCTTTTGTCAATATCAACTCATATTTAATTCTTAACATATACCTAATAAACTTTTTTGACGAAAGCGATTAGGTGAAATGACAAGGAATGACCTTAGTATGCCTAAGTTGTCATTGAAGGAGAATGAGGATTGACTTTTAATATTTCCCGTGAAATATGTAGAAGTCATGAGTCGAGATTTGGAGGATGACTACAATATTTCCAATGAAATATTTAATTAGACATGCGCGGAATGAGACGAATAACTCATAGAGTTATGGAGCAAAACGAGAAACATGACTTAGTATTTCAAGTGAAATACCTGAGAAGTCATGAGACGGATTTAGAGGGATGACTTGTAAAGTCATGAGGCGATACGTAAGAAATGACTTCGATATTTCCAGTGAAATATTCGAGTGGTCATTGGAAGGATGGGAAGAGTGACTTAATATTTCAAGTGAAATATTGAGCGAGTCACAAGATAAGACGTAAGGGATGACTTTAATATTTCCAGTGAAATATTGAAATAGTCATGAGTGGGATGAGAAGGATGACTTAAAGAAGTCATAAGGCGAGACGCAAGAGATGACTTCATTATTTCCAGTGAAATATTTAGAAAGTCATGAGACGAGATATGAGAGATGACTTAACTATTTCCAAAGAAATATTCAAATAGTCATGAGAGGGGTGTGAAGGACGTATTGGTTATGATATCAACGATGTTGTCTTTTGTGAGAGACTTTTCCAAGAAAAGGATTTCTCTTTGAGCATTATCGTGACGGAGGAGGTGACGTACTTCGACGAGCTTCGTACATGAGCAAATCACGGGGTTCTCGGTCAAGTCTATTTGCACTTTGGTTGCCGTATTTCATGGGGAAATGTCTCATTCATAGTGCTTGTTGTCATGCCTTTCCAGCGCTTATGTATTCGGCTTCGGTAGTGGAGATAGTAAGAGTGGTTTGTTTCTTGGAGAACCAAGAAGTTTGACAACAACCTATGAGGGTACAAACATTACTCTCTCTTTATCAATCCACATTATCTCCCCGCATTATCAGGGTTGGTGTAGAAAATAGTTTTTACACCAATTCCCTTGAGATATCATGATCTCAAGTGTATAGTGCCTTTTATGCATCGGAAGATACATCAAACACTTTAAGGTAAGAAGTTTTGGGATCCTTCTTACAAGTGGGCACAAAGCCAGACACTAGACATGATAATGGGCCTTCATGCCGTTAGGTAAATTAAATTACCTATCATGCCCCTAACCTAGTACTATCCGCGCACTCACCTTCATCGTCTCTTGTGAGATTCGTTTTTGCGGATATGGGCGTTGAAATGAATTAAGATTTTTCTAAGCTAAGTATCTTATACATATATAGTATACTTAGGTTTATGAGGATACTTTCTTTTAGTAGTATTATATACGGGCTAGGGAAGAAACTTGATTCACTTATCATTGCTCATCTCAAACTTGTCACGCATGATCTTTTGAGCGATCATTGTACATTTCTGGACAAGTTGAGTTTGTCATAATAGTCTTTGACAAATACTTGAGTCATGATGAAACTGAATTTTGTTTCTTTGTTATAGTGCCTACTATGTTAGATTCTAATTGACACTACCTGCTTAGCATTTCTACCAACAAAGGGTGTTTTAAGAAAGTGTACCTGAGCCTGAGGTGTTGCCCTTAAAACTTTGAAGACTTGACTACCTTTGTTGAAAGCTAGGCACATGATACACCACTTGACTCTTCATCACTAGATTAGTGTAATTACTAATCACACTCCATTTGTTGGACTTCCCGTTTATTTACAACCATGTTTATCTAGCAAAACAGAAGTTCAAACATCTGGTCCCCAATATCTCATGGGTCCAAAGTTGTTAGTGGAAAACATCCTACACATTTGTTGCATTAGTTTAGGATGTGAGAATGGAGGACACATTTCCCATGGTAAGTAACTTTGTGATTGACAGTTATTCCAAATTTCGGGGAAGTTACTTGGATAACTTTGTCTTCTAAAGTTACCTCTTGGTAGAGGAGTTCTTGACCGAGATTTGGGATAATTTGTTTTTCTAGGTGGAGGAGTTTTTTACCTAGTGTCGGGTTTTACAAATCCATGTTCGGGAGTTGACAAGGATTTGTAAAATCTTTTGACTTCCTCTATGCTAGCAGTAGGTACTTTAGTACCATTTACAACCGTGTGACTTGGTTTAGGACTTAAGTTATTTTTCAAAATTGACCCTGATTTGACCTCAGCACCAGACGGTACCACGGTACCATTAAATTTAATGGTGTCGTGTGTGCCTTTAGTGGTGCCGTCTCCTTCAGACTCAGACTTTACAAATTTTACTTGTTTAGTACTACTTGTAGAAGCCTGATTTGGGTCAAATCCTAAACCCGCACGGTCATGTTCATTATACCTAATGTTTTCAAGCATATCATCAAGCACTTTTGTTCCTTCTTTGAACTTAATGATTCTCAAAGCATTTTCTTTGAGTTTTTCGTTTTCAACTTGAAGACTTATGCATGACCCGCATTCTAAGTCTACTTCTTTATTCTTCTCAAGTCTTTTGACTTGATCCTTTAGTTCTTGTTGGGAATTAAATATTTTGAAGATTAGTATCGGGGATTAAAGGTTCACAAGATCGTTACTGCTCAAAGAAATACTCTAAGTATCATTCTACTGCTAGTGCATTTGATTCTACTGCTAGTGTTAAACATTCTACTACTGAATGATGCTGCTGCTAATAAAGAAGATTCTACGGCTGAGTAGATAACTATTGAAGTATTCTACTGCTGGTTGGATAAGAATACAAAGATATTATGTGTATAATAGTCAAAAATACACGGTAGATAATATCTTTAGACAAAGTGTTCAGTAACAAGTTGTAAACACAGATACATGTTGTATCTTAATGACTGACACTCTCAAGCATGTGTTCGATTAGACTTGACAATATTGTAAAGATCTCTCTTGGACTATAAAAGAGAAATCATAGGCTTAGATATTGTATGCATTAATTAGATCATAACTGTTAGGAACATAGAACAAACACAACAATATCATAAGTGATAGAAAACATAAGATTCAAGGTTTTGTAACCCTAGTGATAGTGAAGATCACTCGTATTATCTTGAATAATATTGAATCGTTTGGTGATAAACTTTCTTTGTTCATTGTTCTATAACAAACATCACTGTTCCATTTCCATATCCAAATAACCTTCTAAGTGTGGTTAAGTAGATTCCGCATACTTAATCATATTAACTCAATATATCATATACACAAAGCAACAAAGGTCTAACAACCTTATAGTGTATCGAATCCTCTCCTCAATTGGTATCAGAGCAAGGCTGATATAGTTGATTTAGAAGAAGAAGCAGAAATGGACGTACAAGACACTCAGGCTACAAATATTGCTGCAAAGTTGCCCATGATCAAACAGAATGAGTTTGAGTTGTGGAGGTTAAGGATTGAGCAATATTTTATGGTTCAAGATTATGCTCTTTGGGATATCATTATGTATGGTGATTCTTTTACACTAGGTTATACAGATGTCATTCTTGAAGGCAAAACAGATAGGAAAAGAAATACTGGACCAGTTACCGGTGAAGAAAGGATACAGAAGAGAAATGATCAAAAAGCAAAAAACTTGTTGCTCATGACCATTCCTGGTGAACAGATGCTATCTTTTAGCAAGTATCCTGATGCAAAAACTCTTTTTGAATAGATTTGTGCATGGTTTGGTGGTAATGAAGCTACCAAGAAAACACAGAAGACATTGCTGAAACAACAATTTGAAAACTTTAGTTCAAATAGCAATGAATCACTTGATAAGATGTTCTCTAGATTACACAAGCTTGTCAGTCAGTTAGCTGTGTTGGGGGTTGAGATAGCAAAGGAAGATCTCAACATGAAGTTTTTGAGAAGTCTATCTGATGAATTCCATACTCATGTGGTTGTCTGGATGAATAAGCCAGACATTAAAACCATGAAACTCAATGATTTGTACAACAACTTCAAAATTGTTGAACAAAGTCTGAAAAAGTCTGGAAACTACAGTACTAGTTCTGGGAATGTGGCACTCTTGTCATCTCCTAGTATTAGTAAGTCAGAAGAGGTAGATGAAGATGAAGGTGTTTCTACTACTAACTATGGTGGTCCTAATACTAGTTCACAAAAGAATGCTGATGGTCTTGGAGATCCATCATTCTATGTATTCATGTCTAGTCAAACTAGTGGTTCTCCTCTAACTCATGAAGACCTTGATCAGTTGGATGATAATGATTTAGAAGAGATGGATATCAAATGGCAGGTTGCTTTACTTAGCATGAGGGCTAAGAAGTTTTGGCAAAGAACTGGAAAGCAGATTACCATCAATGGTAATGAAACTACTGGGTTTGATAAGAAGAAAGTAGAGTGTTTCAACTGTCACAGGCTGGGACATTTTGCTTAAGAGTGTAGAAACCCAAGGAAGCATGATAATAGAAACACATGGTATAAGCAAGAGAAGAAGAAGGAAGTCACAATGGAAGAGCCAAGGGCTATGCTAGCCATAGATGGTGTTAACAATGATTGGAGCTTCATGGCTGATAAGGAAGAAGCACCAAAAGAAGCTGCAATGGTGGCCACTGAGACTGCTCTAATGGCCTTTTCTGATTCAGAGGTAAATTCTATAATCAAATGTACTGAATCTTGCTGTGCTCTTAAAGCTTATGAATACCTTAAAAAGAAATTTGATGATCAGCCAGAAGAGCTATACAATACTATGGCCAACTTAGCTAATCATAAAAGAGGTCTGGCTGTTCTTGAAAAACAAATCTTACACTTTCAAGGAAATGAATCTAAGTTTACTGATGACATGAATGCCCTAAAAAGAAACTCAGAGTTCAAAGATGAAATAATTTGTTTGCAAAATGAATCTATAGCTAAAGCCAAAAATAAAAGTGAAAATGTTAAGATAACAGTAGATGCTTTAGCTCATGCCTCAGAAGGAATTAATAAAATTTGGGAAGCTCAAGTAATCAATAAAGCTAGATCTGGTGTAGGATACAAGTCTGTTCCTCCACCATACAGAGGTGTTCCTTCACCTCCATGAATTGACCTAGCACACACAGGATTTGCTGAGTTTCAAGAACCAATAATGGAATATGGTTCTAAGTCTATTGAGAGTCCTAAGGTAGAGAAAGTAGGTGAAAGTATAAGTAATATTTCACATCCTGAGGACAAGGTGTCCTCTGATAGAAGATCAGATAGAGTAGTCATTGAAGACTGGGTATCTGATAGTGAGGAAGATGAACAGGTTATGTCTAAACCTGAAATAGTTAAGAAAGCAGGAACAAGGGTTCCTAAAGTGGTCAAAAAGGATACTATTAGGCCTAGAACAAACATTAAACATGTTAGGCAGCCAGTTAAATATTGTGAACAATATAGATCCACTAACAAGCCCAGAGGTAACCAAAGGAGTTGGAATAACCTCAAGTCTGACCAATTAGGTGATGACTTTGACTTTTATAACAAAGCTTGTTACACATGTGGTAGTTTTGATCATCTTGCAACTTTCTGTAACCAATGGGTATCTGGGTATAAAAAAAATAAGGTGAATTACAAAAGGCAAACTCCTCAATTTCATTTTCACTCTAATTCTAAGAGAACAAAACCCAGAGCAGTTTCAAAAGTAGTTTCTACTGCTAGGCAAGCATTTCCTACTGCTAGACCATTCATGACTGTTAACCCAAGACCAACAGTTAAAAATGCAAAATCAACTTACAAAAATGCATCAACAACTGTTAAAAGGCCCATTCAATCAAAAGCAGTGGTCCAAAAACAAGTTTGGAAAATTAAGGGTACAACTGCAAAGCCAGCAGTTAATACTGCTAGGCAAGTAGTTAATATTGCTGCTAGGGAAAATGGGGCAGATGCTGTTAAGGCCTCAGCATGTTGGGTTTGGAATCCAACTAAACCCAATGGTGCATCAACCATTCTTAAAAGATTAAATTACATTGATGCACGAGGCAGATCCAAGTCAGTAATGGCTTGGGTCCCCAAAGGAAACTAATACTCCTTATTACTGTGCAGGAACATTCATCTGATAAACAAGAGGATCAAGGATACTCAGATAGTGGATGTTCAAGGTACATGATAGGCAACAAGTCTTATCTCTCAGATTTTCAATCAATAGATGGAGGCTTTGTTACCTTTGGAGGAGGTATTGGTGGCAAAATTTCTGGTAAAGGTACAATTAAAAATGGAAATTTAGATTTTGAAGATGTGTTCTATGTGCAAGAGCTTAAGTATAATCTTTTTAGTGTCTCACAAATGTGTGATAAAAAGAACAAAGTTCTTTTCTGTGACACTGAATGTCTTGTGCTTTCTCCTGATTTTAAGATGCCTGATGAAAGTCAAGTACTTCTTAAAATTCCTAGAAAGGGCAATATGTACAGTGTTGATATGAAGAACATTGTTCCTAAAAAGGCTTTAACTTGTCTTGTTGCAAAGGCCACATTGGATGAATCAATGTTATGGCATAGAAGGCTTGGTCACATTAACTTCAAAACCATAAATCAGATTGTTAAGAATGGTTTGGAAAGAGGTTTACCTAAAAAACGATTTGAAAATGACCAAATATGCATTGCTTGTATTAAAGGCAAACAACACAAAGCCACTTGTAAGCCTAAAATTTTTAACTCTATTGATCAATCATTGTTTATGCTTCATATGGATTTATTTGGACCTACTTCTGTTAGGAGCCTAATGCATAAAAGATATTGTCTAGTTATTACTGATGACTATAGTAGATTTACATGGGTTTTCTTTTTAGCTACTAAGGATGAGACTTCTAGCATCCTTAAGACATTCATTACAGAGATAGAAAACCTAGTAAGCAAAAGAGTAGAAGTCATTAGATGTGATAATGGGACAGAATTCAAAAATAGAGTTATGGATGTTTTCAGCAAAGAAAAACGTATTAGGAGAGAATTTAGTGTTGCTGGAACTTCACAATAGAATGGTGTTGCTGAAAGGAGAAATAGAACACTCATAGAAGCTGCTAGAACCATGTTAGCCGACTCTAAGTTGCCTATCACTTTTTGGGCAGAAGCAGTCAACACTGCTTGCTATGTTCAAAATAGGGTTTTGGTTGTCAAATCTCACAATAAGACATCATATGAACTTTCTAGAGGTAGAACTCCTGCAATAGGATTTCTTAGACCTTTTGGATGTCATGTGACAATTCTAAATACCTTAGACCATCTTGGAAAGTTTGATGGCAGAGCAGATGAAGGATTCTTAGTTGGATATTCTCTCAATAGCAAAGCTTTTAGAGTATACAACTTGAGAACTAGAAGAGTAGATGAGAACCTGCATGTGGAATTTTTAGAGAATAAATCCAATGTAGCAGGTCAAGGTCCTAATTGGCTATTTGATCTTGAGTCACTAACCCATTCTATGAATTATGTGCCTGTTGTTGCAGAAACTAATGATTTTTCAGATTCACAAACAACAAATGAGGCAGGGTTAGACAAGGAGTCAAATCAAGATCATGTATGGATGCCAATAAGTACTAGTGTGGCTTCAACTTCAACAAATGATGAATCTTCTTCTGGTAAAGCTAAAGAAGATGTTGAAGATGAACACAAGGAAGATGGAATCAAGGAACAACAAAATGTTTCTTCTGATGATAGTACTGCTGAGACAAAGCATTCTACTGCTAGGCTTAATCTTTCTGCTGCTAGGCCAAATGTTTCTACTGCTGGCCCTACAGACTCAAATGAAGCAGATTTCTCAAATAAAGAGGTGGATTTGAGCAATATCTCACCAAACTATCAAGTTCCTTCAACACCACACACCAGGATTCACAAAGTCTACTCCCTAGAAAATGTGATTGGAGATGTACAATCAGGTGTGAAGATAAGACAACAACTGATGTCTCCAGACCAACAAGGGCTTCTTGATGCCCTTTATGCTTCAAAGCAGCATGAGTTTTCAAACTCTTGCTTGTTTGTATGTTTTCTCTCTCAGGCAGAACCAAAGAACATTCTTAAAGCCCTAGATGATTCAAGTTGGGTGGAAGCTATGCAAGAGGAGCTTCTTCAGTTTAAGATTCAGAAGGTTTGGGTGCTAGTTGATTTACCTAAGGATGAAAAGGTAATTCGCACTAGATGGGTTTTCAAGAATAAAAGGGATGAAAGGGGAATAGTGATTAGGAATAAGGCTAGATTAGTAGCCCAAGGGTACACACAAGAAGAAGGTATAGACTATGATGAGGTTTTTGCTTCAGTAGCAAGACTTGAGGCAATTAGGCTTTTCTTAGCTTATGCTTCATTTATAGACTTCACAGTTTATCAAATGGTTATCAAGAGTGCATTTTTATATGGTACTATTGAAGAAGAGGTGTATGTCTCACAACCTCCAGGTTTCATTGATCCTGACCATCCAGAAAAAGTGTACAGAGTAGTTAAGGCTCTTTATGGCCTTCATCAGGCACCTAGAGCATGGTATGAAACACTGGCTTCCTACTTAATTGAAAATGGATTTCAAAGAGGCAAGATTGATCAGACATTATTCATCAAGAAGCACAAGAGTGATCTTTTTCTAGTACAGGTGTATGTGGATGATATCATCTTTGGATCTACAAGGAAGGAGATGTGTTTGGAGTTTGAGAAGCTTATGCATGATAAGTTTCAAATGAGTTCCATGGGGGAACTTACATTCTTTTTGGGTTTGCAAGTTAAACAATCATGTGAAGGCATATTTATTAGTCAAGATAAATATGTTGCTGAGATACTAAGGAAGTTCAACTTTGCTGATTCAAAAATGGCAAGCACACCAATGGACTCTGAGAAGCCACTTCTTAAAGATTTAGATGGATACAATGTAGATGTACACACTTACAGATCTATGATAGGTTCTTTGATGTATCTCACATCATCAAGACCTGACATCATGTTCTCTGTTTGTGCTTGTGCAAGATTTCAAGTAACTCCAAAGGTTTCTCATTTAACAGCAGTCAAGAGGATTTTTAGATATCTCAAGGGTCAACCAAGGTTGGGTCTAGGGTATTCAAGGGAATCACGTTTTGACTTGGTAGCATTTTCGAATAGTGATTATGCTGGTGCTAGCTTGGACAGAAAGTCAATGACTGGAGGATGTCAATTCCTTGGGTGTAGACTTATCTCATGGCAGTGTAAGAAGCAAACAATTGTGGCTACTTCAACAACTGAAGCTGAATATGTAGCTGCTGCAAGTTGCTGTGGTCAAGTCCTATGGCTTCAAAACCAACTTCTTGACTATGGGTACAATTTTATGAACACTGTCATACATATTGATAATAGTAGTACTATTTGCATAATTAAAAATCCAGTGCAACATTCTAAAACAAAACACATTGAAATAAGACATCATTTTATTAGAGATTGTAATGAGAAAAAGTTGATTCAAGTTCTTAAAATTGATTCTGATCATAACTTTTCAGATCTTCTTACAAAAGCTTTTGATGTTGGAAGGTTTCAGTACTTGGTAGCAAGTATTGGAATGCTTAATCCTCAATAATTTAAAACTATGTGTTTTTATATATAAATTTTTGATTGTACTACTGGCTTTATAAGATACTACTGTTAGTGAAAAGTTTGTGCTGCTGGTACAAATTTTTGTTTGTTAAGTTCATATTTGTTAAGTCATACTATGATACTGCTATAAGACATATGCTTTGCATTTTGTTTCTTGGTTTTGGACTAACATTTTCAGGTATGAACATTGAACAAAAAGGAAGTTTCAAGTGAAATGGAAGCAGCAGAATGATTCTAGTTGCTAAAATAATAGGTTTATGATGGACTGAGTTTGGGAATTCATTAACAAAGGTTAACACCTAAGTTAATTGATTCTTTAAAACTTCTTTCTTGAAACCTAGTTATCATGTTTCACATTGACTTGATGGCTCAGTTGGTTAGATAGTAACTGACTCAACTCACTTTCTATCATTTTATACTTTTAAGTATAATGAGCAAGTCTAAGGATATCTGATAGAAAGAACAGCTAGTAAAAGTGAATCTAACACATGTGTTAGAGGCAACAATTGCTATGAGCTGGAAACCCTGTCAAGAAAGCCTTTTGAATAGGTTTATCTTTACACATGCAGTTATTTATAACTGAAAAATATTGGTTCTCACACAACCAGAGGTTGCTTTAAACCGTATTCTTGATTAAGTGTCTGTTATACTCTTAATCCCTTCAAAATGGTTGAAAGCAGTATGATTTTTCTATAATAAAATCATGAACATACTGCTAAATCAAAAGTTTCTTAATAAGGATTTTCAAAGGGACTCAGTAAAACCTTCCATTGATGGATAATGAGTCAATGTCCCATGAATCACCTCTCATAGGAGTTAACACACCTAGAAGTGATGAGGGCAGCACATAAACTCTTAAGGAATTGATGGCTTCATGTACAACATTATCTGAAAACAAGTTCACATTGGTAGATCAGATAATGATGGGATGATGGTGAGAGATCTTCCAAACAGGGGAGGATAAAATGTTATTTGCATCTCAGGAGAGGAAATATCTCAGGGGAGGAAATAAAGCCCAAGGAAGATTAACCAAATGTAAGGGAGGAAAAGAAAAGAGCATACAAGATGATGACATGGAGGTTGAAAATGAAAAGTACAGAGCTGATTCTGGAGTATTATATATATTCAGAAGGGATGAAGCATTCCAAAGGAGAAAGTTCTATCTAGGTCAATCTCAGTTCACTACGTTTGTTCATCACTTGAAAAGGCATGCTGATAGATGATTTCACTTGTTGAAACAAGCATCCAAGATACATAGCATCATTGCCTCTTATAATTCCTCCATCCAAGGAAATTGCACCATCTTTTAGGCTTTGTTAAAAGCTTAAAGATAGGTTCTAATATTGTCGAAGTCAAAAGAAAATGGCAGATGAGTTACTAAGAAAGATATTTAATCTTGAAGAACAGAAGATAGCTCAGATCAAGAATCTGACTACAGAAGTGTTTGAAAGATCTTCACAATCCATAATTTAATTCAGAAACATGTTGAAAAGGATTCACATGTTTAGGGGAGGATTGTTGGGAATTAAATATTCTGAAGATTAGTATCGGGAATTAAAGGTTCATAAGATCGTTACTACTCAAAGAAATACTCTAAGTATCATTCTACTGCTAGTGCATTTGATTCTACTGCTAGCGTTAAACATTCTACTGCTGAATGATGCTACTGCTAATAAAGAAGATTCTACTGCTGAGTGGATAACCATTGAAGTATTCTACTGCTTGTTGGATAAGAATACAAAGATATTATGTGTATAATAGTCAACAATACACGGTAGATAATATCTTTAGACAAAGTGTTTAGTAACAAGCTGTAAACACAGATACATGTTGTATCTTAATGACTGACACTCTTAAGCATGTGTTCGATTAGACTTGACAATATTGTAAAGATCTCTCTTGGACTATAAAAGAGAAATCATAGGCTTAGATATTGTATGCATTAATTAGATCATAACTGTTAAGAACATAGAACAAACACAACAATATCATAAGTGATAGAAAATATAAGATTCAAGGTTTTGTAACCTTAGTGATAGTGAAGATCACTCGTATTATCTTGAATAATATTGAATCGTTTGGTGATAAACTTTCTTTGTTCATTGTTCTATAACAAACATCACTCTTCCATTTTCATATCCAAATAACCTTCTAAGTGTGGTTAAGTAGATTCCGCATACTTAATCATATTAACTCAATATATCATATACACAAAGCAACAAAGGTCTAACAACCTTATAGTGTATCGAATCCTCTCCTCAGTTGTAAAATTAGCAATTCAAGTTCTTGCAATTTTAATTTTAGTGTTCTATTTCTACCTAAAATTTTAGAACTAACCTCGCATAATTTATTGTACTCATCATGCAATCTATTGTCATCTATTGACGAGTTATCATCGCTATAATAAGAAGAGTCAGAATGTACCTCATTAGAAGCTTGAGCCATTAGGCATGTTTCATCGTTGGGCTTCTTCTCTTCTTCTTCACCGCTATCACTCCAAGAGCCTCCTATGAAAGCTCGTTGGTTGGTGGTTTTCGGTGGTTTGGGACATTCTCCTATGAGGTGATTAGGATCTCCGCATCTAAAGCATTTCCTATCACTTGTCCCTTTCTTATCATCTTGGTTCTTTTGGAATGACCTCTTTTCATCGCGAGGTTGTCTAGGAAATCTACCTTTCCTCCTAAAGAACTTTCTAAATTTTCTAACGGCTAGTACATAATCTTCATCTTCACTATCGGAATTCGAACATTCCTCATCACTAGACTCCTTCTTGGCTCTCAATGCTAGAGATCTAACTCTCTCGCTTTTGCCTTTGACTATATCAGAGTCCTTCTTGATTATCATCTCATGAACTTTCAAGTTTCCTATTAGTTCATCGAGTGATAATGTCGCCAAGTCCTTTGACTCTTCAATGACGGTGACCTTTGCTCTCCATTTAGGATGTAGAGCCCTAAGAAACTTCCTAACATAATTATTGCAAGAGTAACCTTCATCAAGAGCTTTAAGACTAGTGATAATAGTATTAAATCTAGCAAAAGCATTATCTATTGACTCATCTTCTAGAATGGAAAATTGTTCATATTGTTGAACAAGAAGATCTATCTTGTTCTCTTTGACTTTGTTATTACTTTGGTGAGTAACTAACAAAGTTTTTCAAATATCTTTTGCCGTATTACACATGAAAATTCTTTCAAATTCCTTTTTAGGTAAAGCATTGTAAATCATCATCTTAGACTCATTATTTTTGGCTAGTTTCCTTTTAAGTTCATCACTTTATTTATCGTAAGAAACTATTTCATCCTTTTTAGTTTCTGGATTCATTTGAATCGGTTGGAAGTCACCCTCGGTAATAACATGCCAAAGATCAATGTATTTTGATTTCACATACGTTTCAAATCTTGTTTTCCAATAGATAAAGCAATTGGTTTCAAAAAGTGGTGGTCTTTGCATAGATTGCCCTTCTAGATATTTGTCGGAATCCATTGATCGATTCAAGTTTTAAAATACAATCTACTTTAAAATCCTGACTGACGTGGCTTCTGATACCAATTGTGGAAAACTAGAAGGGGGGTTGAATAGTTTTACCGATTTTCAAGTTCTTTTAAATCTTTTTAAGACTTCTTAAAAACTTTGCTATTGGAAACCTTTGATTCGATTCTTATGTGCAATCAAACAACACCAATATGAACTACACTCTAAACTAACTAATAATAAGTGATGAAAGTAAAGAGTAGAGATGGAAAGATCAAACCAGGACAAAAGGATTTATAGTGGTTCGGCTACGAAGCTATTCTTCGCCCTACTCCACTCCCCGAGTACCACACTCGAGAGTTTCAAGCACTATGTCAACAACCTCCCTTAAGGCGGAGAAAACCGTACACGTCGCTTAACTTGTTTTCCGACACTAAGCTAGATGTCGAGTGCTAATCTTAGCTAGCACCAATCTACCACGATCCACACAATCAATCAGTCAAGGCCAATGGCTTCAAGAGATCTCTAAGATCTCGACACGATCACAATGATCAACACACACTTGACTAACACTATCCTATTGACCCTTGATCTTCTTGATCAATCACACAAGCCCAATGGCTTCAAGAGATATTCACTATCTCTATAAGATCACAATGATCTTCACTCACACTCTCACAAAAGAAAAATGATCTTGATGTATGCTATGATACAACAAGGATGTAACAAATTTTACAAGAAACCTAACAACTACTACAACTCTTGTATCTTCTTGGATACCTTGAGTTCTTCTCTTGCACTTGAAGAGGAATGACAACACCATGTATCAACTTAGATACTTTGTGTTCTTCTCTTGCTATTGAAGAGGATCTCTAAGTTGGATGATTGGATCACTCTTGAACAAAAGAAAAACTAAACTAAATGATCAAGAAAAGAAAATGGTGTGAGGGATTTAAACTCAGAAGTTTCTGTGTGAAAAAGGGTGAAGAAAATCTGTGAAGTGGGCTGGTATTTATAGGCAGAAAAAATCTGGCCGTTACAGAGGGACGGCTCCACTAAATCACCGACGGCTCCACTAAATTTAGTGGAACCGTGGAGCCGTGTCAGACAAAGACGCTCTATTTTTTGTCTTTTCTGGTGAAAACTTATTTGGGGAAGTTTGGAGCTGATTTTGGGGGGAAAAATAGCTGTTATGTATTTTAAACTTATTAAAACATTTCTTAATTATTTAAAAATAATTTGTAAAGTATATTTTTGAAGAAAATGTTTTGTCACATAAAAATGTGAAGTCTTAAATCCAAATTTACTTCTTTGATCATTAGTGAAGTTGTAAATTTGTTCTAGAGTGATTTGTGTAGAAACGGGATCTTCCGATTAAAAACTTGTTTATGTTAATTTTAACGTAACGTGATTTCACATTTTGTCATCCTCAAAATGTTAAGTTATCGAAAGATAGAAATAACGTTTTTAGAACATTATTTGCATCAACATTAGCTTATCACTAGGGTTACAAAACCTTGAATCTATTCGTATGACTTGTATATCAAAAACCTAACCTAGGACCTCCTTTTATAGCACAAGGAGTCTTGTACAAGTAAACTACAATATTCGTATCAATCTATAACTAGAAGATATACATCAAATCTATTCTATATTTATCCACACGTGTCTTCATTTTTGTCTTCATCACATAAGCAGTACAAAGTATTTGTACTGACAGTACTAACTCAGTTAGTACTGCTAGTTCTATCTTGAACCTGGCAGTACAAACTGTTAGTTTAATTCCCAACATTGAACCCTCGTTACATTGGACCTTTCAAAATTCTTGCCAGAGTTGGGCCAGTAGCCTATCGACTCGAATTACCATCATAACTCAGTGCTGTGCACGACGTTTTTCACGTGTGCAACTTGAAAAGGTTTTTATTTGATGACAACCTTGCTATTCCTCTGGAAGAAATCCAGCTTGATGAGAAACTGAACTTTATCGAAGAACCGATAGAAATCATGGACCGGGAAGTTAAATGGCTTAAGCAAAGTCGTATCGCAATTGTGAAGGTCCGTTGGAACTCTCGCAAAGGTCCCAAATACACTAGAGAGCGAGAAGACGAAATCAAACGAAAGTACCCTTATCTCTTTTCAAACCCATCAGGTAACGCGAACTGAAATCCGAGACAGATTTCCCCATTAGCTGGGGAGACTGTGACAAATGGTAATTTTTAACTTTATTTTAATAATAAATATTTATTTATTATTATTAAACTGAACGTAACTGATCATTTTTGAGGTCACGTGAGCATTTCGGGAAGCTATCCCGCGTATTGTAGCTTACAATAACCACTGAAACTGTCTATATTTGTCAGTAAACATAAATTATTCTATTTCTGTTAGTTACTAACAAGTCACGTATTAAACCGAGAAGTTTCTCGCATTTACTGAAAAGCAACCCCACACGTGTACCAACACTGCAGTAGATATGGTAGAAGTCAAATAAATACATTTCGGGGTAAATAATAATATTTTATTTTTATTTTGATAAAAACGTGGATAAAAACTTTATTTTGCATATACGTGTCCAAAAAGGCCAAACCGGGACACCACGGTAACATTCAAGCTTAACCCGACACACGATACACCAACGATGCTCAAAATTTTCTTTCCTCCCTTCTTTGGTGTCATTTACTTCCCAACAAAACACAAGGAGACAAAAAAATTTACCCTAAATGATACACTTAGTGCATGGTGATGTAAAGGTTTTGTTTCTTACTTGACCTGTAACATACATCATCTTACACACTCATATTTCCATCTAAGAACTTCCAAATCTCTCTCAAACCCTAAAACCATTCGAACACCACAACAATTCAAGATCTACAAATTTCTTTTGAGTTTCAAGATAATCGGGTTGTACTTTTGAGCTTTTAGGAACAATCGAAACGTTTCTTGGGTAATATGGAAGCACAATTTGGGTTCTTGAGTCCTCCTACCTCTCGACTTTTTCACAAGATTTGTAGGGAACTTCAAAACTTGTTCAATCTTGCATTTTACATGTTCTTTTGATGTTTAAAAATGTTACCAAGTGCTTATTACGTATGTTTTGCTTATTTGAAAAAGCTAAGGTTTGAGTACATATATACATATACACGTACGACATTGCACAAACATATAAGTTATTCATTTTCTTGCTTGTATGGTAAATCTTGTTACATGCTATGCTAATTTGATGGTACAAATGTGATTTGATCTAATTATGCAAGTTTAAAACAAAATAAACACTTATTCGGGTATATATACTAATCGGCTACATTTTTGGCCAAGCAAAAATTGAGGTTTTGAAAAACATAAAGTTTTGGTTCTAGTGGTGAATTCGTGTAATCTTTAGACTATTGCTTATTTTTACGGCTTGTCGGAACGAGTTATACCGTATGTGATTTTTAATTTGGAACTTTGGTTATTGTTTGTCTCGACAAAGATTGGGCCGAGCCCACTATATTTCGGCCTACCTTAACTTTTTGACCAAATGACTTATTTGATTATCTTATTTGTGTATTTGAAACTTAATGAGAAATATAATGTAAACTAAAAAGGTTTAATTGATTTTGGACTAAAATTGAACTAATGGGCTCATGATGGACTTTTCGGCCCAATAATGGTCTCGGGTGACAAAATGAGTTTTGGATTATTTTTCGACTTGATATAATTATTTTAGCCTATTAAAACGTTAAGTATCGATTAAAACAATTTTGGACTCATTTTAACACTTTAGGCCCAATTTGGCTATTAAATGGGCTTTTCAGCCCATAATAAAGTCATGTTGACTTTTATTTATTTTTGACTAAACGTTTACTTTTAATTTCGTAACTTATAACTATTTTGTGAAAACGTTAGTTTAATTGAAAACGTAACGAAATATATATTTATAACTTAAATATATACGTTTCTACTAGATTTGCAAATATCGATAACTTAAGGGATTTATTTGTGTATTTTGCAACACATGGAAAAAATGGAAAAACTTATAATTATGAACGTTTCATGCAAGATTTTTTTTCTTCTGAAAATCCAACCCTTCGAAAATTTTGGTGAAAACGACGAAACGTATTATTTTTATTATTAAAAATATTAATTTTTCCAAATTAATATTTTTAGATTTCTTAAGACTTGTAAATATATTTTTATATACTTACAACTTTATTTAATTTTATACTAATTATATTTTTATAATTACCATTATATTATAAATACTTATAATATATATATATATAATAATACCCCATTACAACCATCTTTATTAATATAATATATTATTATATTAACCCACTAACACTTATTTAATTAATTAAAAATCCTAATTAATTAAAGACTTTAATTATTAAACTTTATCTAATATATATATATATATATATATATATATATATATATATATATATATATATATATATATATATATATATATATATATATATATATATATATATATATATATATATATATATGGTGCGGTTCTAGGGAAAAGTGTATTTGGATAGAAAAGTGAGAAAAAAAATTATAGGGTAGATTGTGAACACAGCTGAAACTTTTGGGTGGAAAATGAAAAAATGAACAAAAGTAAAGAGGAGCGCATTTAATCAGATACAACACACACACAAAGCTACATCGCTATCTACATCGGCACCACCACCATCTACATCGCCACCACCACACAGCCACCGCACCGCCGCCAATCACCAACGCACCACAACAGCATCAATAATCATCATCTCCACCGTCATCACTGCTGTCATCATCTCCACTATCCAAAACCCTAACTACACGCATTTCCGTCATCATCTCCACCATCACCGGAGTAGCTTAAACCACCTACACTGCACACTAGACCATCCGTCGTGCATCTGTGTTACAGCAGAAGAACATTTAAATTGAACAACATATATCAGTTATTAACTGTAAGTTTTCAATTACATATTTTTTAATTTTTATGTTATTTTAGTGCATCATTGTGAATATTATAAAAAAAAATTAGTGTTATTGTGGAATGGAATGATATTTAATGAATATTAGTGCATCTAAGTAAATAATATGTTATAGCATTTATTTGTATGAATAAGTGCATCAGTATAAACATTATGTAAACAAGTGTAGATGATTAGATTATAATGAATTTAATTTACAGCATATTTTGGTTAGATTAGAGCATCGTGAGATAGATTAATGCATCCATTGTGTATTATTAGAGTGTCGCGTGACATTTTTCATCATTTGTTTGATTGATTAATGCATCAGTAATTAATTATATGGAATAGTTAGAATGATTAGAGCATCTAGTTACAAAATTAAGGCATCCGGAGTGTATGGTTAGTGCATCAAGTAACAAATTTAGGGCATAAAATGTGTGTGATTAGAGCATGAAATTAAAAAGTAAGGGCATCGAGAGTTTATGATTAGTGCATCTCATGAAACGTTAGCGCTTCAAGTGTGTATGAGTAAAGCATCATGTGATACATTACGGCATCCATTAAGTATGATTATAGCATTTGTTTGTTTGATTAGTGCATCAGGGTTTCATGAATTAGCATATGCTTATATGATTATTGTATCAAGAATAGTTGTTACAGCATCACTTAGTAAGATTAGGGCATCGAATGACTTGTTACTACATCTGTTTGTGTGATTATTGCATCAAAAATATGCTTAGTGCATCGTTAAACATATTAGAGCATCAGGAAGTATGATTAGGGCATTAGTGATTATGATTAGTGCATTATTAGATATGTTAAGGCATCAATGTGTGTGATTAGTGTATCTATTTGTATGTTTAGTGCATAGATGATCATATTAGGGCATCAGTGCATATGATTAATACATCGTCATACATATTAAGGCATCAATGGGTATGTTTAGTGCACCGTAGGTCATAGTAGGTTTTCCATTTGTATGTTTAGTGTATCGTCATACATATTAAGGCATCAGTGTGTATGTATAGTGCATCCGTTTGTATGTTTAGTGCATCGTTGGTCATAGTAGGTCATCCATTTGTATGTTTATTGCACCGATGAACATATTAGGGCATCAATGAGTATGATTAGTGCATTGTCATACATATTAGGGCATCAATCAGTATGATTAGTGCATCGTTGAACATATTAAGGCATCAATATGTATGTTTAGTGCATCCATTTACATTGTTGGACATATTAATTCGCTTATAAACTGTCAAGTGTGGAACAATAGCTTTCAAAATGATGCAATGTTTTGCTCAGTTGCCATTGGTTCATATTGGGGATTAGGAAACATAATTGCTTTATCTAGCTGCGAAAAAATATCTATTTTATTATGCTATATTGGGAATTAATGTGATTTCTACACATGCTTCTGTAGAAATGATGAAAGGGTCTGCTACAAATCTTGCTCCTTGGCTCATCACTGTTGCAGCTAGTTCAACAGATAGAAAGTTTACTTCTAAACTTGTTATGGGAAATGGTGTTCACTTAAAGGTACCTGATGATCATTATATTTCTAACCCTTACCACTTATAAACTTTGAATTAAAGAATCAGTTCTGAATAGTCAGTTTCATACCAGTTTCAACAAAATTGATCATTTTAGGAGAAAATTATAAGTACTTATCTACCCCTTCTTTTTACTAAATTTATACACGTTCGAATAAAGAAAATTGTTGAAAACTTAAATGATAATGTTGTAATAGCTGATTGAATAAACTGTCATGTTTGATAATTATTGTGGGTCATTGTATTTCCACTGCACATGCTCTATACAGAGTTACTTATTTCAATGCCAGTATTTCATTTGTATGTTGTCGGGGACATTTATCATAGTATTGGCCACAGTTATTGTTTTTTATTGAGTGGGTCAAATGGCCAAAGTTCATAGTTTATATAATAGCTCATATCTATCAGTATTGGCCACAGTTATTGTTTGTTATTCAACACTTTAAATACTCAAAAAGTTCAAGAATAAGAAGGAAAAAGATGATTGTGGTCGACTCAACCTGAAGTACTTTAGTACGTCCGTTTGAAGTACTCTAGTGCATCCATTTGAGGCACTTTAGTGCATCCGTTTGAGGTACTTTAGTGCATCCATTTGTATCACAAGGTTATAATCAACAATGACAAAGCCTTAGGATATTAAATAGGCATGCTGCGTGTTATACTAGTTAGTTTTGGTCCAAGTCCAATGTACTTTTAAGTCACACCAAATTTCCAAATTGGATTCTTTGGAGTTACATTCCCATAAGTGAGTGTAGTTATACAGAATGGAGTTTGTGAGAAGGACATGTGTGTCCATTATCTAGGGGAAGAGGCATTTATAAAATCTCAAGTAAAAGTCTAGTCTAATGGCAGTAGGGAACAAATAAGTGTCTTCTCATTGATGGTATTGAGTAACCTGTGCTCACTCGCTAAGGCTTGAGCTTAAGTATGTGTTTACTTAAGTGCATCTATGAATATGATTAGTGCATCCACGAGAGTTTTTATGGCAAATGATCTTTTCACCGATGACAAGTTTGTGGTATGCTCTTTTTCTTTAAACAAATCTAATAGTTGAATTGAATATATAATCAGTAGTATCATGTTAAGGTCTCCTGGTATTGTCTAGATAGATTTAGTCACGCGGATATAGTAGTCTTACCAAAGAGTTTGAATGATAGTCTTGATTGGAAGTACAAACGTATGCAAATTAATCTCGGGCATTAATTTAACATTCCTGATTGATTTAGTTTTTCAGTTTTTGTAGCTTACTACTCTGAGTTTATAAATGACATTGTGCATCGAAAAATAATCTATACTTAGACCAAATAATCTATACTTAGACCGTATGATGGTTTTTATCTTGTTTAATTTGTTATGGGTTTATGTTGTTTAGGTACATCTATGTCGTGCCCACATATCAGTGGGTTGGTTGCATTGTTATAATTGGCCAGACGGGTTAAATACAACAGGTCAAAACAGACTTTAGTCAACAAGGTATATAACTATATCTTAATCTAAACCCACTTTGTGTTTGTCGACAAATTGCTACCCTTTCTTAAGGATTCAAATGATTGTTTTTATGTTGCCGATGGGCATCTTGATCACCCTTTTTAAATGAAAATCAAAGAGGTTTAATTAGTAGTTAGAAACAAAAGAGTTCCAATTTTTGTAAGACAGTACAGAACAGACTCAGTTGTTCCAGGTTCTTAAATATTAGCTAAATACGTTTTCAGTTGGAGATCTGATATTAAACATCTAGTTAAACAATGGTTTAACCTGATATTAAACTTCTATTTGTAGGTTGTAAATAGGGTACAGAAGCTAAGGAAGACATCTGGACTCGAACCCACGAATAGAGTGGAGGTGTACTTTAAATCACTAGATGAAGATCCATCTGTTCCAGCCCTTATTTTAAATCTAGTTAAGTTTCCCTTGCTGACTACTCAACATATTTCTAGAGGAAGGAAGCTGCCAATTCGGAAGTACGACCCAAAATCAAGTGATCCCTTTTTTTAAAGTGAATTGTAGGAATCAAACTTGGCCTTGGAATGATGAAATCTTTTTTGTTTAGGTTCTTTTGCTTGATGAAGTAACTGTCGACTTGTGAAAGGATTAAATGGGAGCTCGATGGCGCAAAAGCCCGTTTAGTTATTTATGAGTGAAACTTATGTATCGTAGTTTAGAAATCTTGAAGTTTTGTTAGTTTTTAAACAGTTAAGCTTAGTTGTAACTCCAGTTTTGTTTTAGCCTTCTTATTGATTGAAACTCCATGTATCTTTTGTGTTTGGTCATACAACGATGGTCTCATAAACAAAAACAACCAAAGGAGGAAAAATTAGGCATTATGTTGAATTTATAAAAATGGCCATTGAAAAAACAAACAGCCCCTTGTACTTGAGAGGGAAAAAAAGGAGGGAGGGAGAAACACTTGTATTAACTATGCTCAAATGCTTAAAAAATAAAAAATAAATAAACAGATAAAAAAATAAAGGGAAGGGAGGTGAATTTACATAATTTACCCTAAAAAATAAAAAAAGTAACAAATAGGCCCCTTGAGTTGGGAAAAAAATGAAGGGGAAGGGGAGGGTGTGATTTGTACATTTTTCCCACTTTTCTACCAAAGTGGGCTTTTTTCAAGAACCAACCTCTATATATATATATATATATATATACATATATATATATATATATATATATATATATATATATATATATATATATATATATATATATATATTACTTGCGTATTTTCCGACGACGACTGCGAAATACGGATGTTCTGTCACACGTCACTTCACCTTACACTTTCACCAGAACCAACACTAAAGAGTGTTTAACGAAAGCCACTTTGAAATATATTTTACCATACAGCAAGCAAGAAATACACGAACACATTAAAACTTGCAAACTTTTCAAATAAGTCAATACGTTTAGAACACGAGTTGTACACTTAGACTTACCATATTGATCTAGGTCGTATGTCAGAGCGGTTGCACTATACCTTTTGATTGTTTTGCTAGAAGATTGCTACTATTTGAGGTAAGTTTATAGCCCCACTTTTCTACTTATACTGTTTTGAAAACCTTGGGGTGAGAAACATGCAAAACTGTTTTCATGGACCTAAAACTGAACTCTTGTTTTTACACACTAGTATGCGGATAACCTAAGTACGTACGATCCCACCATGCCCACTATCATGAATCGTCAGTTCCTGTGGGAAGCACGAATGATATAAATAGATCTATTGGGGGTGACTCCCCTGTTCGGTTGGCCAGACAGGCCAATGCGAACGTATACCATGTCGGATTGCCGAGTGTATAGGGATAAACACTAGCTGGGCCTCAGTTATTATTTATGTGCCAGTTTGGCATACTGAACTTTCGTAACTTCGGTTGCATGAGCTTAGTGTTAGCATGTAGTTAGTGTGTACCTACAGATTATTTGTTGTGGTCCATCTGTGCTATTTACTGTAAACCTATGAACTCACCAGCGTTATCTGACCTTTTAGCATGTTTTTCTCAGGTGTTTGAGTATGATACTATTGAAGGCATGGAATGGCATCGGTCATAACTACTCTGAAGTATTTTCACACAATAACTGAGATGTTTTATTAGGACCGACTTGTTTAATGGGCCTTATTTTCTTTAAACTAAATTTGTTGTAAAACAATTTGGATTTGGTAATGTAAACTGTTTTAAAACGGATTTGATTATCCGTTCTATATATTTGTGTGTTTTGATTACCAATTTAGTAGCACCCAAACATGTATGCTTCCACTAAACCAGATTTTGGGAGTGTTACACTATATAAGGATTGCTATCTCCTAGGGTTTCTCACTTTTCGTTCTCTGATAAATTGATTCTATTGTTGTCCTCAAGTTTTGTGATCTTGTAATCATTTGACTGGTCATTCCTTTTGATCCAGTCTTTAGTTGTTCTGTATTTGTATTATAGATCATCTGTTGTGATCTATTCTCTTTTCTTGTTTCTTGTATTGATACTTTATGTTGATTAATTTGAATATAGGGGTGGTTGGTTGGATTCAATCTTAAGTGTTTCATAATTTCTACATAGTATCAGAGCTTTGGCTCTGTTAGATTGGTGGTTTAAGATTTTTAGGGTTTCTGCTAATTTTGGTATTCTTGAAATTGGTTGTAGATCTGGGCTTATCTTGGCTAATTCAACAATCTTTGTTGAGTTAATTTCTGGTTGTGATAAGTTGTGGTGAGATCTGGTAAATTAGGGTTTGGATCTGAAAACCCTAATTTTTTAGAATTAGGGATTCTTGATTCTGGTGTGTGTTGTGGTTATTTGGGACCTAATTCTATCACAATATCTCTTAACTAAGTGAATTAAGAGTATTTTGAGCCTTATCCGTTGTCTTCTCTTTATAGCACTGCAAGGTTTACTTTCTTCCTTTAAGATAACCTAGTTTTAGTTAAGAGGGTGCAAACGGTGTGACAAACTTCTTGATCTACCACCTTGAGTGGTGTGAATACCTGCTCTGGCCACACCCAATTCTCTTGGCTGGGCTTTGTTATTCTTGGGTGAATGTTTTTATTGTTTCTTGCATTTGTTTATTACTTGTCTTTATCTGGTGTTTATCTGTTCTTATTTGTTGATTCATTATGGCTCCTGCTAGTGGTAGTAATGAGGATCTTATTAGTAATCTTGATTTGGGTAACCCTTTGCATCTGTATGCTAATGATATCAGTTCTAGTTCTATTATATCTGTGAAACTTACTGGTACTGAGAATTATAGGGTTGGGCCACTGCTATGAAACTAGCTATTAATACTAGAAATAAAACTAGATTCATTGATGGAACTTGTATTAAGGCTACTTATGCTTCTAGTGTTGTTTTGGCTAATCAGCGGGAAAGATGTAACTCTATTGTGCTTTCTTGTTTGCTTAACTCTGTGTCTGAGGATTTATATCTTGGTCAAATGTTTTCTGTTAATGCTGTTGAAGTTTGGGCTGAACTAAAAGAAACCTATGATAAAATTGATGGGTCTATAATTTTGAACTTAATGCAGAAAATTGACAATTTTAAGCAAGGTAAATTAACGGTTTCAGTATTATCATAAGCTTAACTCCTTATGGAGGGAATTTGACATTATGACCAAACTGCCTAAGTATGTGTGTGCTGCTAGAGAAGATGTTTTAAAACATAATCAGCTTATGAAGCTTATGCAATTTCTTATGGGTCTTAATGATGTCTATCAGCCCATCAGAAGTAGTATTCTCTCTAGAGAAACTCTTCCTGATGTTAAAGAGGCATTTGCTATTGTTTCTAGAGAAGAGTCTCACAGAGGCGTTGCCTCATCTTCTTCTGCTGGTTCTGAGTCTAAACCTCAAGTGTCTGGTTTTATTGCTAAAATTAATCGGACAAATAATGGTAACAAGAGGTTTGATAACAAAAAGTTTTCTACTGCTAAGAACAAAACGTTTGGGAATAATAGTAACAATGTGGATAACAGAGGACCTAACCCAAATTTACTTTGTAATAAAAGTGGTAAAATTGGTCACACTGTTGACAGATGTTTTGATCTTGTTGGGTATCCTCCTGGTTATAATAAAAAACCTAGTCCAAAACAAAATGGTTTCAAACCTTCTTTTAATGTAAACTCTAGAACTTCTGCTAGTGATAATGGGTCTAATATGTCTTTTACTAATGATCAAATGATCAAACTAATGAGTCTTAACAGTGATATGCCTTCTACTAGTATGCAGGCTAACATGGCAGGTATGCAAAGTTTTATGAATAATAATGTTTTCTTTAATATAAATTTTCAAAAAATTTTCAATAGCTATATTGTTTTGTGTAAACTCAGTATTAGCTAGATTATAGATTCAGGTGCCAACCAACACATGACTGTATCTACTATTAACATGTTTGGTATTAGTGATATTCTGATTTAAATCAAACTTTGGGTCATCCTAATGGTACCTGTAGAAAACTAGAAGGGGGGGGGGTTGAATAGTTTTACCTATTAAAAACTCCTTTTAAAACTTATAGATCGACTTATGTCAATCTATTTTTGACGTGTTGGATATTGATAGTGTTAAAGCATATAAAACTAAGCTACGAGAGAGAGAGATAGAAATACACAACCATAACACAAGTATTTATAGTGGTTCGGCTACAAGGTCACCTTCCTTGCCCTACTCCACTCCCCGAGTCACCTACTTGAGAGTTGGTAACACTTCACAACACAAACTCCTTTCACTTGACAAAGAAGCCTTCACAACGTCGCTTACACTTTATCCGGTACAAAGCTAGATATCAAGATTTTTCACGAGGTAAAGCCAAACCTTCGTCACCTACACTTTATCCGGTACAAGGCTAGATACCGGGTCCTTAGCACGGCAGACCAAACCAACATACCTAGTACAACAAGACTAAAGGATCCAATGTCCTTTTACAACTAACGACTCAACACATCTACAACACCCTTTTGAGATAAAGGAAGAACAAGATGCACTTCTGTGATCTTGGAGGAGAAGAATCCTAGCAACTCATATCACGAGCTTGCAAGTCTTTGAGAGGTTGTGATCTCGCCTTACAGAAGGAACCTAGAGAATCACAACGAAAGACTACATAGAAAGATCCTTGGATCTGTGGTTAGAGAGTTTAGAACATAGAGAGAAGGAATGTCTAAAAGGGGTGAGGGATAAGACTTAAATGACTCACTTTTCTCCCCCTCAACAGAAAAGTGGCAACAATAATGAACCACTGAGCTATCTCAGGGACGTGGTTGCTTTTTGGAGGAGAAAAGTGGTTTTGTGAAAGTCTAAGCTTTTAATGCATAAAACTTAACCCACTTTTCTCCCCATCTATCCTATTTATACACAAGTATAAAAGAGCACCAGTGACTAAAAGTACAAAAGGAATAACCTAGCTAGTCTGACAAAAGCATAACAGTATTTTGTCAGTTCCAAGAATCCTTTTTGGGAATGGCTTAAAAGTGCTTTCCGTGTGTCAGTGATAACACTTCTCATCTTTAAGCCATTTAGGGAAAGTTTGACTTTGGCGGCGATAAGACCCCTCCTTATCTTTTCAAACTCTTCCCGCTCAATCCCGCCTTTCTTTCAGACTTCAGATTCTTCAGTCTAGGTCTTCAGTCTTTAGTCTTCAATCATTATAGTTTTTGAGGAGACTGGGGGTTCAGTGAGCTCTTGTCAGTATCACTGAACCCATCATCTTCTTCTTTGGCTTAAGTCCTACTCAGGGAGTTCCGCCTTCCTGAATGGTGAATCCTTCTTTTTAGACACGCCTTAAGCATCCTGAAGATGACTCACTGAGTGACTGTTCACTCAGTGAATTGAGAGTGTTTACAGTTGATTGACACTTGGCTTAATTTGTATTCAAATCCTGTTTTCAGGATGCTTGGGTACTGACGAACCCAACAATCTCCCCCTATTTGGATATAAATTATGCCTAAGTGTTTTGATCAGTTATGAGTGAGCAAATGGGCTTCTTCTCATACTGGGTTTATTAGAAAGCTATTGACGACACTGATATAACAAAACATGGGCCATCATTTTATTAATATCATTACAAAGTCCTAACATCTAACATAATACTCAGGGTTCTTGTCCTTCGCCTTCCAAGATACCCATGAGTTCCAGTTTAGCTTTCTTCGACGCTAACACTTCTTTTTCAGGTCGCTCATTCATCATTCTATCCAACAGCTTGACAAATTCTTCATTTTCAGGACCCTTCACTTAAAGTACCATTAGCTTGTATGCTAGGAGAGTTGTCGTTGCCACAAGGTTTATATCACTGACTCGCTGAAAGGTCGGTTGGTCAAACTCATTGACAAAGAAGATACCATACTCAGGCTCCTTGATGACTAGGTTAGGAACAAACTTCACTCCTTGAGGAGGAATCCTGTTGCAATGAAGGGCGGCTATGAACTCTTCAGGCTCCTGTTCCACAGCTTTTCTTTTCCTCCCAATCTTCTGAGTAGGTTCAGGGATTGACAGTCCCTGAGTAGCAAGAGCCTTCTCATGATCTATACCTAAACTCTTAGCTACCTTTTCCAGTTCCTCGTATTTGGAGTTCAGGGTAGATAAAAGACTTGGTACAATCTTGCCTTGCTTCTTCCTTAGGATAGGCATCATCATGTCCCATTCCATTAGCCCATAGTCTGAGAACTTGAATGGCTTGTTTACTTTAGACTTCCTTGGTCCCCTGTGAACCGTTACGCTCATAGACTTGGTCAAGTGAATGGTCACATTAGTGATGGTGCATTCTCCCTTGGTCTTTGTCGTGTGTCACATATACCTCTCATAGGTTTTCTTCCTCCTTTCTTCTCTTAGCTTGGCCTGCTGATTGTGTTCCTAAATGAGGTCAGCCTGAAGCTTGAGGAATTCTTCCCCCTTGATGACCTTGTTAGTCTCCTTGATTACCTTCTTGTCAATCTCAAAAATTACAGGTCTGTTGAGTTGCTCAGCTTTTTCTTTGGCCCTTCTTATGTCCTGTTCATGCAAGACTACGGCCACTTCCGCTGGAGTTCCAAAGAATTTCCCTCCACCATCCAATTCTACCTTAAATGGTGCATCAGGTTCTGGACGAATTTCAGTTGATGCCGGAACCAATTGCAATTGAGTAGTAGATTCGTCAGTCACCATGATTCCCTTCACTTTGTCAGTGGGAGGGGGTTGACTGGTGGAGGACTCCGACACTTCTGTTGCTATTGCTTCAGGGTGTATAGGGATAGTAGCAACAACAAGTGCGAAAGTTGAAGGTTCAGGAGTAGGATCATCAAGTTTCTCCCCCTCAATAGATGCTGGAACTTCAGTGTATGCATCTGTTGACTGAGGAGGTGGGGTAACCGGAGAGGCCAGAAGAATAGACAGGTTGCTGGAGACCATTTTCTTTAAGTCAGTGGTCTCATTCTCCAGGACAGAGATGTCTTCCGCCATTGTGGTTTGAGTTGTTGAGAGGTCAGTGACTTTTGTGTTGTAGTGGGTGATCAGCTCATTATGTTTGTTGGAGATCTGATCAAATGCTGAGGATATCTTGGTCAGGCACTCTTGGGAGCTAGCGACTGACTATTGAATTGAGTCTTGCTGAGACCTTAGTGGTTTAAGATCCACCTCTTTCAGGAGCTTGAGCAGTTCAGTAATGTTGGTTGAGGTGGTCTTCTGAGTATCCATATACTCAGTCAGCTTGGTCATCAGGTAGGATCATCCTTCAGTTCGTCTTGAACGGAGTCAAGAGCCTTTAACACGTTTGTGAACTGAATGTCTTGGGTAGAACCTAGATTGTCCAGGGATGTCCTCAGTTTAGCCTGAGATGCTTCAATAGTAGCCCTGAAGTCAGCATAGGAGACTGTCACTTCAGTATGCTGGTCCCATTGTTCTTCAGTGATCTCACGGAAGAGGGCATGGTTGGCCTTGCGGAGGAACTTCACTAGTTGCCTTTCCGTGAGAGAAAGAATGTTATCATACTTCTGCAGGATTTGAGGAGTAGCATGAGAAGATGAGTGACTTGATGCTGATGAGGATGTGGTTGGGTTGGTTTGGGGTTTTTGATCTTCATGAGTAGGAGATGATTGTTGTTGCTCAGGGTGCTGAGGAGAGTTGTATGTTTCAGTCTCCATTTCCTCCCCAACACTTAAAACGTCTTCATCTCCAAAATCGACCATTTCCTCCTCTGACTCTTCATTCAGTATCCTTTCTAGATCTGCCAGATTTGGAACCTTGGCTAAATCCGACTCCCCTTCAAAAGAAGGCTTGCCTTTGTTTTGGCCAGGTCCTGACCCCTCCAGGTGAACTGAGTAGGTTTTCTCAGCCTGGACCATGGGGTCAGTTCCCGAGTGACTGGATCCACCGTGAGGGGTTTTGGGTTCCGTATCAGTGGGTGGTCGTATGCCCCCTAAGTCTTTGTCCCCCTGAGTGCCTTCAAGGACTGGTGGGTGTTCTCCAGTACTCTCATAAGGCAATGATTGGTTAAGATCCCCCTTCCCATCAGGGTTGTACTGCCCTTCTAAGGATTTAGGGACCGTTTCTCCCTGAGATCCTGAGTGTGATTTATCAGGACCGTAAACAGGATGTGAGATGGTGAGGCCTCCCATTCCACCAAAGTTGTGTTGCCCTGATGAAGATATAGAGGCTAGTACAACCTAAGACTCTGAGTGTGATTTCTCAGAGCCGTGAACGGGATGTGAAAGGGTGTGGGTCCCCTTCTCAGTAGAGTGGTGCTGCTCCACTGAGCGTATAGGACCCTGTACTCCCTCAGGCAAAGGTAATGATTTACTAATGCCTTCACCGGGATGTGAAAGGGTGAAGGTTCCAGACCCCACTGACTTGTGTATGTCAGTAGAGCCATGAGGAAAGGGTTTGCCCGAGGACACTGAGGATGATTTCTCAATACCCTCTGTTGGCGATTGTTTTGTGGCCAAGTGGGTCTCAGTAATGGGTGTCTCAGAGGTCTTGGCGAGTGGTTTGGGTTTAACCACCTTCCTGGACTCTACCTTCTTTTTTTTCTTCTCCTTCTTTGTAGGAGAAGGTACTGGTGAGACAGCTTCTGCCCCCTGAATAACCATCAGCATGTAAGTGGTCAGGGAGACTGGTGTTACCTCAGTAAGGTCTCTTGAATAGTTTGCCTTGTGTAAGACATCAGGTTTTGATCCCTGGATGTTTGGCCTAATGTATTCAGAGCCTAGTAAGTCCTAAAGCACACAGGAAATGAACCTAGGATAAGACATGTTTCTTTGCCTAGACTTCCCTAATAGCTTGGCTACGAGGTCTTTGAAGATTATCTCTCTAACATCTATTTTTCTACTCTCCAGGAGGCTGAACACAATCATTTGTTGTGATGTGTTCAATTGCTCCATGGAGGATTTATTGCGTCCAAGGACCTGAATGACAAAGGTCATCAGGATCCTCCAGACAGCAGGGAACCAAGTCTTTATTATTGGTGCTTTGGCCAATAAGGTTCCTGGGGCCACTTCAGGTTGTTTTGGGTCATGTGGCCCTAGTAAAAGCAATTCGACCTTTACTTCTGCGTCAGTGGGCTGAGGGTTGAAGTTCTCAGCGAAATCAAGACCTGTGGCCTTGATAAAGGTTTGGTAATTCAAGGAGAGGGTCCTTCTCCCATTCATCACTGAGAACGTGATTATGGAGTCCTTGGTGTCCTCAGGGCTGGTGATCACTGCTGTACATGAGAACTCCCTAAGGTAGTCATGATATATGACTGGGGGTGATTTGATGAACGCCGTAGCAAGAAAGTAGGTTTGTAGATATTTAAATACATTCTCGTATGCCCAAATATTTTTGGGGTAGGAAAAATTTCCTACGACGTTGTTTTTGGTCATGTCCACGCCCTCCAATGCGAATTCCACATTTGGGGCGCATGTTATAGCTTTAGAAGCAGCCATTAAGGGAAGGTCTTGGTTTTGCAAGAAGGAATGGTCTGGGACTAAAGGTGAAGAACACACACAATTGTTTTTGAAAGAAAAGGGCAAGAGTTTGCTTAAGATTTCAAAAAAAACGTGTGTGTGTTATTTTCTTTGGGGGTATTTATAGGGAGTGGAGAGGAGGGTGGTTTAGGCATTAAGCGAATTATTCTCAAAATTTTGAAAACTGTTTTGTATAAAACATTTGGGATCCGCATTAAATGCCACAACTCTACTTCCCGGATTTTGCGCAACAGTCGAGGTGAACAATTGTGCCGTCTGCAAAAAGTGTAATTTGCAGAGTTTACATCATCACACATATGTGATGTATGAGAAGAGGCATTAAATGCCAAGTGGGTAAGTGGGGGCCCAAGAGGTGCATGCCAGAAAGCAAAGGAACATATATTCCTATATTAAATAAGTTAGCATTGAATGTCATCTTGAGGGCCCTGAATGACTTTTCATTCAGTGAGGGGTTCAGGGAAGGTGATTCAGTGATCTTTTTCACTGAGGGACACATTGAGTTAGGGACCTGGGGTTTTAAGAATTAACACTCAGTTGGATAGATTCAATCAGTGGACTGATTCTCAATATCCAACCTTCCTAATTCAGCTTTCAGTCTTGTGAAAGTTGGTTCATCCAATGGTTTGGTGAATATATCAGCTAGCTGATACTCAGTAGGAATGAAGTGTAATTCAATGTTACCGTTCATGACATGGTCGCTGATGAAGTGATATCTGATATCAATGTGTTTTGTTCTCTGATGAAGAACATGGTTGTTTGATATTGCAATTGCACTTGTGTTATCACAAAATATGGGAACCATCTTATAATGGATTCCATAGTCACTGAGTTGACTTTTCATCCATAGTACATTTGCACAACAACTGGCTGCTGCAATATATTCAACTTCTGCTGAGGACATGGCAACTGATTGTTGCTTCTTAGCACTCCAACAGACTAATTTTCCACCAAGGAATTGGCAGGAGCCTGAGGTGCTTTTTCTATCCATGTTGCATCTAGCATAGTCAGAGTCAGAGTATCCTTTAAGATCAAAGTCTGAAAATTTTGGGTAATATAATCCAAGGCTTGAAGTACCTTTCAGGTACCCGAGGATCCTTTTCACAGCAGTGAGATGTGATTCTCTTAGGTCAGATTGATATCTGGCACACAAACATATTGGATGTCAGGCCTTGATGCAAGTAGATACATCAGTGACCCAATCATTCCTCTGAATAGAGTCTGGTTGACTGGTTTACCAGCAAGGTCAGGACCAAGGTTGTTTGAGGGAACCATGGGAGTTTTGACTGAGGCACAGTCACTAAGCTCATACTTTTTCAGTATGCTTCTGGTATACTTCTCTTGACTGATAGATGTTCCATTATCAGTCTGCTTGATTTGTAGTCCAAGGAAGTATGTCAGTTCTCCCATCATGCTCATTTCAACTTTCTTTGCCATCAGTTTTTCAAACTGTTTGCAAAGTTTATAACTTGTTGAGCCAAATATGATGTCATCAACATATACTTGTACAAGTATGACATCATCATTTGTCTTGTAGATGAACAATGTGTTGTCTATCTTGCATCTGACAAATTTGTTTTGGATGAGGAAGGCTGAGAGAGTTTCATACCATGCCCTAGGAGCTTGTTTCAGTCCATAAAGGGCTTTGTCAAGCTTGCAGACATAGTCAGGAAACTCACTGCTTTCAAATCCAGGGGGTTGTTGAACATAAACTTCTTCTTTCAGTGAACCATTTAAGAATGCACTTTTAACATCCATTTGGTACACTTTGAAGTTCATGTAGGTTGCAAATGCAAGGAAGATCCTGATGGCTTCCATCCTTGCCACTGGTGCAAATGTTTCTTCATAGTCAATGCCTTCTTGCTGATTGTAGCTTTTGGCAACAAGCCTGGCCTTGTTTTTAATGACTATGCCATTTTCATCAGATTTATTTTTGAACACCCATTTCATGCCAATGACTGTAACATCCTGAGGACATTTGACCAAGGTCATTACCTTGTTTCTGTCAAATTGTTCTAGTTCATCATGCATGGCCTAAACCCAACTTGGATGTGTAAGTGCTTCTTTGACACTTTTGGGTTCAATAGTGGAAATGAAGTCCACAAATAGGCATTCATTGGCTGAAGCTGCTCTTAGTTTTGCAGCCATGCTTTTAGTGAGCATGCCTTCAGTAGGCTCTCCTATTATATTGACAAGTTCTATATCATGAGACCTAGTCCAACTGTCTTGAGGTCTTGGATATTGATTTGAACTTGTGGAGGCCTGGTGTGCGACGGGGCGTGCAAGTTTTAAAAATTTATAAACACGATTTATCCAATTCTCTAATCAACACATACGAGCAAGTATACTCATCAATGGTAGTAAAGGTGGGTAAGTCGAGATCGTCCCAAGGAAATTGTTGTTTGGGTCTAGTAAAATAAGTTTTAACAAAAAGGGTTGTCAATCCAATTTGGTGCAAATTCTAAGGTAAGTAAAATCCAAAAACAAATATACTTGTGTGTTATTCTTTGACTAATTGTATAAAGTAATCTATCAAGTTGGGTGTAACTTGTAATGATGCACAACTGAATATGAGTGATTTACAATCAATGGTTTTATCATGAGAAATCATCTCTAAGAATTCAATCTCCTAGTTAATTCCATTCGGCCTAGTTTAACTATTACGACAATTCTATTAAAATCTTTGTTGTTTGAAAAGCATTTCTTATCTTAAGAATTCCTACGAATCCTTTCGGCCTTTTCTCGTGATGAAATCGTTTCCAAATCCATTTTAATGAGTTAATATGGTGCTTGTCACACACCATAGTTCATACTAATTCGTGCACTAACTTTTTGGAATAAAAACATAAAGAAAATCCTTTCGGCCTTTGTTAATCTTTAGAACTGTTTTTACCAACTAATTAAGCAAGATTAGATTGTATTTCAACAAACTCATAAAACAAGACATGTTTTTATGCATCACTTATGAAATAAGAATACTCCAACAATTGTCACATCATACACACAAGTATAACCAAAAATCACTCCATATTAGTTATAATCAAACACAAGTAACAAACCATACTTTCATACATCTTAAAGTAAAAGTAGTTCATAATAACTCAACAAGAAATACCTAATTGTGTCATTACAAGAACTAGAATTTGTGGAACTATAGCAATCCACGCTCCTCCAATCGCCTATGATCACACGTAAACAACTCCACACTCGAACACAACTCTTGAGACTCGAACTCAAGGTTCCCTGGTAGTTTTTCACAGCAATGACAAGCTTTCGGACAATGATAATAAGTTTAGCAAGGACTTGGTGTAAGCCTTCACTAAGTTTTGGGTGTCACACTTTGTAATCTAGCCTTGGGTCCTTTAAATAAGTGAAGGAACCCTTTCTCCTCAAGCAAAAATGTCCTCTAGTGGTAAATAAGCAGGAAATGATAAGCCACCATGATTATGGGGCTTAAATTCGTCAATAAATGCAACTTTGTAACAGCAGTCTCTTCCAACCGATCGGTATTGAGGTCCAACCGATCGGTTGGATCTCTCGGTAAATTAATCTTCTCCCATCCGAATCGGATGCGGGCACCATCCGATCGGATGGGGCCTTCATGCACACACATTTTATTTTTTCTTTTCTTTTCTCGTTGCATGCTTGTTCCTTTGTTGTGGCACTACTTCCTTTCATAGAACTTGATCTTTTCTTGATATATGAACATAGAAATCTTGACATTATCAAATCCTTGAATTCTCGTGTGGTTTCTCTCTCGTGAATCTTCCAATGTGCATAATCACTTCAGTTCTACATCTTTTTATGATCTTTTCCTGTACTTGGCTATATTTACTTGCATATACACTTTTTCATGATTTAGTAACAAATACACACAAATATAACCAAATATTATGCACAAAACTAACGATAACGTGACTAAAAACATGTTCAATTTGAGCGTTATCATATTCCCTCACACTTGAGTTTTGCTCGCCCTCGAGCAAGTCTAGCTTTTAGAAAAATCTGATATCAATGGCATCTTCATTATGATTCTAAAAATCTAACAACTATCCCAATGGAACAATTGTTATTTTTACTTTAACTGCGAAAAATCCTTGAAACATAAACAATTTAATTTGAGCTTGATAACATAACTAAGCACCTCACCAAGGAATTTTAAATTCAATCAACACTCAAGGGTAAATTTAACGGTACATCATTCAATTTCTCAGACATGATTCATGTTTCTTACCATAAGCTTGTACGAGTATCAAAACAACAAAATAAAACATCAAAGAGGTCTTTTATTCGGGTTTAAGGTTAAGGGTTACGGTTACCTAGCTATTGTGCAAATACTTCATACAAGAACATAATAGCTCGCTAACAACGAATTCTTGATTATCTAAGCAACGGATGGTCACTAGATTGTACCTTGGTTCGCTAACAACGTTATTTGCATAACGGATGGTCACCAAAACACGCACTAGCTCGCTAGCAACGTTTTTCAACTATTCAAAAACCCGGATGGTCACTAGAACATCCATGCACTACATATCTAAACAAAGCCATCACTAAATCCGGATGCTCGAAAGCTAACAACGAATAAAGTAATTGGTAAAGGTAAGGATAAGACATGGGAATTATTTTTGATTGGTTTCTACAAAATAAAAATAAAAAAGAATCAAGTCCAAATTCCGTTCCCAACTCTTTATACCTCAAATGATTACTCCAGCCAACTTCTTCAATTATTATTATTCCGCATCTCATACTAACTCCTTTCTTCCTTCGTAGCTCATTGACTATTTTATTTTCATCCATTCATACATTCATAGCTCATTGGCTATTCATTTCTCTCTCTCCTTTTTTTTTACTCACTTCTTTTTTGTCACCCCCACACTTTGGATGAGCACACGCTACAAAAATTACAAATAAGAGTAGCAACCTCCTTCATTGAAACAACACATACACATACAAAGTGTGGTCAACATGCAATCATCAAAAAGAATAACTAGTTTTGAACTTTAATTGAACTTGATTCGGGTAAGGCTAAGGTGTACGGTGTAAAATCATTTTGTATTTTTCTGGATTTAATCAAAAGAAAAGATAGGCTCAGAAGGTGTAACTAAGGGTATCTAGCATAAAATATTCATGCTAACAAATGGTTTCCAAATACATAGGTTAACTAACCGATGTGGTCAGCAAAAAATATTTTTGTAAACGGTTGGCCATTTGGTGTAAATCCTAATTTGCCTCTTATCATTTGAATATATTTTATCACTCGAAAGTAATTTTAACCGTAATGCATAACACGTACAAGTTCTAGAATCAACATAATCACCGGCACACTCATAATGAAATTTAGAGCATAAGAAATGCTTTATACAAAAAGGCTTAAATCCTCACAATTTAAGGTGGGTTATAACATGTGCCAGCAATAGTTATCAATAGCTCTCATTACTTGATTAAATTCCAAAACTTTTTCAAATAGCCTCATTTTTTACCAATGAATCAGAGAAAATAACTAGAACATCAAGGGCGAACCTAACTCTAGTCACTCGAATCCCAAAATTCTACTAAAAACTTAAAAATTTAAAAATTAAACCAATTTTTTCCTATTTTCTTCCTTCCCCCACACTTAAGTTTTGCATTGTCCTCAATGTAATAAAATGAACTTAAAAGGAAAGGAAATGAGAAAAATTTAGTTAAAAAGGTACTACCCGGGAAAAATTCGCATAGACATATTTGACCATAAGTAAGCACATGAGTTCTTCTAACTCCAAATATTGATCAACACTAAGCTTCCGTTAATTCTTCCCCTACAAAAACTGCAAAAACTATACCCGAAACAAACAAAACAAAATACAAAAACAAACAAAAGTAGTTCAAAACAAACCATCAGTAATAAAATCCTAAAAATGTTATAGTTAAAGTAGTAGAAACAGAAATTATTTGATCCATCATTGTTTTTAAAAAACACAAACACAACTAAATCTTCGATGATCATCAATCATCGGCATCCATGTGTTCATTACCATGAATCCGCTCATCTTCACTCTCGTCATCATTCTCCTCTTCTTCTTCTTCCTCATAATTTTCTTCTCCTCCAAAACTGTGAAAACTTTTTGCCTCTTTCTTCCAACACCCGATGAAGAACCTGCTACATCGTATCTCGAACTTCCAACATTTGGAACTCTACAATAAACTGGCACTGGATCGGGGAATGGTGCGTACCCGGGATACGGATAAGGATATTGGCCAGGATATGGGTCATACTGAATTGGGTAGGGTGGAACATTTGGTGGGTTGCAGGGAGGTACCTCATAGTTAGCATCACGAGCCACATGTTGAAGCATCGGCATGGAATAATCATAGTTGTAATTTTGCCTCATCATCATAGAATCTCTCCACGCTTCCCTACACTCTATCTCATTCAATTCATGATTCCAATCCGCCCATCCCGAGTCAAAACTACCCGGGGCATGAACATTCCCAATCGGTGGCGGTGGTTGATACGGTGGTTGTTGATAAGGTTGTTGTGGTGCTCCTTGAGGTACGACCATCGTTGGTTCTGTCCAAGCTCCCAACATCCTTGTTTTCCTATCCAACGCTCTACCGAAACTTTTAGCATCCCACGTCTCACTCACCCTCATCTCCGAACATTTCTCCAATTCCTCATTCACAAAATAATCCAAATTTCTTGCCAACATAGTCACATAGTGACCTCCACAAATCACACTATTATCCTTTATCCCTGGTGCTCTTCTTGAAAGATACTCGGCTATTAACCAAGCCGCGTTCCCGTTCTTATCTTCCTCCAACAATTTCATTAGCCACAAATCCGGTTGATTGCACTTATCCCTGCTACCTGTTCTATGCAAAACCCCCCAAGCGATCAATTTTTGTAAAATCTTCATAATAGGATTCCTTAACTTGGACGAGTTTCCTCTACCACAACCTGGATCTCCCACTATATTCCAATAATCTGTAATTCCTTCATACTCATTATGCTTCCTTACCAACCTCGAAAAATGAGGTGGAAACAAACGATGCTCAATTTCATCTTGGTCGTATAGGCCAAGAGCAACAGCAAATTCCGGCAAAGTATAAACATGCTCCCTACCACAAAGCCTAAACCAAATACATTTATCATTCACGACATCCACAATCTTTCTTTCAAAATAAAACGTGGAGAAAAACTCCAAACACCATTCTCGATTAACATTCTCATAAATACTAAACGCTCTTTCCCACGAAAAATCTTCAAAACTATCACCATCTCCCTCATATACATACGACATTCTCATCATTTTTCTCAACTCCATCTCACAATCATATTCTGCAAACAAATTCCAATCAACTAACCTTGGCTTAGCAATTTCTCTCCCTTGTAGCTTTGAAAGACGCTCCCGAAAAGCATGTTTTTCCTCCTTCCTAAGGTTGCTAAACTTCAAGTTTTCATTACGCTCTGCATTGAGAGTATATTTGATCTTGCTCTTAGCATTCCTTTGTACATACTTTGTTACAATCGGATTCACTCCACCACGTGATGAACTCGAGCCACCTGCAACATAACTCTATAGAAAACACAAACATATGATATTATAAAAGCATAAGAACCAAGATTTCATGATTTAGAAGTCATAAAACTCGTTTTAAAAATTTTCAATTTTCTTTTACCGAGCCCTCCATCCGATCGGTATTCCTCTAACCGAATCGGATGGAGTAAATGTCCCAGCCCAACCGATCGGTATTGCCCCGCAACCGAATCGGTTGGGACCTACTGTCTCAAAAACTTTTTCTTTCTCCGACTTCCAATCAATTCTATCAAATTCTACTCTTTCCTATCATGCATTTGATCAATTATCGTGGTTTCCACATATCCCATTCATCTCCAAAACATATTCATATCATATTCGCATGATTTCTCAATCTTCCTAGAACACATGAACACTACCAAATCAAAACTCCTCAATTTATGTTCTAATCAACAATGCATCATCCTAGCATCACTAATCATCAACTAAATAAAACCTGGGAATCATCAATTGCAATCTAAATCGATTCAAAGTTTTGACCCATTTTAATCCGAAAATTCAATCAATCAATTCTTCCTCAAAACTTAATCAATCTATCTAATTCTTTTTGCAATGAATTCCTCAATCATTTACCCATCTATTCCAGAAAAATTACATCTTAATTCGAACTATATCAAAAATACCCAAATTTTGACCTAATTCAAGAAATCCGAATTAAAACCTAATTAATACAAATTGATGATGTTACTTACTTGTTTAGGTGCCATAGATGATCCTTCAACACTCCTGCAACACTTAATAATCTTCTAATGGTCAAATTTTTGAAACCCAAGTTTGGTGGATTGTGTGTGTGTTTTTTTGTAATTTTTGAAATTCTGAGTATATATATTTCACTCCATCCGATCAGTATTTGATCCAACCGATTCGGATTGAATTTTTGCAAAAACTTCACTTTTCTTTTGTAAACCCTTTATCACACTTGTAAGAACAAGTAAAAGTGTTTTTACTCTTCAAAAATATTCCTTTTAAGCATAAAAAAAAAATACTCCACCACACTTAATCTACCAACTTGTTTTTCAAGTCTATCTCTACAACTTCTAAAACAAAACTTAACTCTTAAACTCAAAACATAACTTCATAAACTAAAAACTTAATAAAACCAAGACAACCAAAAGGTCTTAACTTAAACTCAAACTTAAATGCAAACTTTAAACTACTAGAAATGCATAAAAATTAAAAAGAAAACAAACAAACACTAGCACAAGTTTTGTGCATTTATTCTTCAAACTCTTGTCTTTCATCCTTCGAAATACTCTTGCCTCAAGATATCTTCATTTTGAAACTTCCCAGACAACTTTCGGTTAGTTATTTGCGTTTTAAACTTCCTTGTAAAGTTCCTTCCATCCGGACAAACTATATCAAACTTCCCATGCCATTCTCCGTCTCCTTCTTCCTTCTTGTAAACACTAGATCCTTCGGGTCCCCATTCCAAATTCTTTAGTTGGACCGGTAAAGATCCAATAAAATCTGTCAATTTCTTAAACACAAAAACATTCTTAAAGGGGTTATAAAAAGCCTCCATCGCTAGAGCTCTTTCCATCTCATCTTCAATGTCAAAGTAACTTGGGACAACCAACCCATATTTAGGCCTCCCTTCTTCATCTCTACCTACTTCAAAACAACCCAAGTGGTCTTCTTCTTCTTCATCTTCATGAACTTCCTTAACAATCTTTCCTCTAGGTTTAGGATAATTTGTATGTTTCAAGATTCCATCACTAATAGTCATAGTACCTCTACCCATATCTATAATAGCTCCACAAGTTCTCAAAAACGTTATTCCTAACAACAATGGTAACTCCTTATCCACCGGAATGTTAAGCACAAGAAAATCGGCCAAGAAAGCTTGATATCCTACTTGGACTCTAACATTCTTTACTTCTCCCATCGCCTTTGCTCGTGAATTATCAGCCATAGTAAGATTATATTGATTTGGTTGAGGATTACTGTAACACCCCAACCCGACAAGGGTAAAGATATCACAATAATGGTTTCATATCAGATCAAAACAAAGCATACATCTATAATAATACAAAGGTTTACGGGTTACAAATGAAATACAAATACTACAAGTTTACAAATGAACTTCCAATAAATACTAATTCCGAATAACAATAATAACTTCCAATCACTTCTAAATCCAGAATAGCTATCAGTCTTCTAAGTCCACAGGTACTTTCCACCCATTCTCAGCTTCTTACAAAAGAACCTGCCGCAGGAAAAGAAATGCGGCTGAGCTACGAGAGCTCAGTGAACAGATATAACGATAACAAACAGTAATAGAGAATAGTACTGAGTAACAAAAACAAAGGTCAAACAGATGTAATATGGTCCAAGGGATAAGTCAATGAATACGTATAAAGGAAAGAGAAAGAGGGATAGTAATCCACCACGAGCCCAGAAACAAATCATATCATATCGTAACCATAAATCTTCAAATCATATAGAGGGGAGACCTCTCAGATAATCAGATAATATGAGGGGTGTCCTCATTCTTCATATGGAGTAGCTAGCACCCAGAAATTGTGAAGGGCATGTATAGCACACAGTACCAATCACCAGAATAGAAATCATATCATATATAGTTAAATCCACTAAACAGAACAGAACCTAGGATTGCAATCCATACGCCCCCCCCCCCCCCCCAGAAACATATATAATCCATAGTCAAAGTAATGCGCATATCATAATCAGAATGGGGACGGTGTGAGAAATCACTCACCCACACATGAGTCATGCCAATGGTGCATCAAAGACATGGCCAGGTTACCTTCCTAGCTAGGAAAACAGAAATGGCTCGGGTATCAAACTAAGAGTCAAGTATCATATCAAATCAGAGTGTCACATCAAAAGGTCATATATCAGAAGCTGCATATCAATATCTCCGAAGTAATATCAAGGGTCCAACTCAGAGTTTATCAGATCAAGGTTCATATTAATAATTAAATCAAGGTTCAGATCAAAAGTTTCTATCAAAAGTCCATTTTAAACAATCCTTTATTCATGATTTTCATAAAACGATCCTTTAAAATAGTTTTCATAAAAATAATCTTTCAAAACGGTTTTTCATAAAAATAGTCTTCCAAATATAGTTTTCATAAAAGTTAGTAACATTTTATATAAAAGTGGTTTCGCCTCATTTATAAACATCTTTTTAAAATGGTTTTTCTCAAAACATTTTCAAGATATAATTAGAAAAGGTTTTCATAACATAGCTTCATATCAGAGGTCATATCAAATGGAATCAGCAGAGAAGGTTCAAGCAAAGGGAATCATAGCAATCGAATCAGAAACTAACGGATCAGAATACGAAAGAGGTCATGAGAAACCTTAAAAGAAAGGTCAGAATATCTGTACCTCATACCGCAACCGAAAACACAACAGAAAATATCAAGGTCGGAAGCAGACTCCATCTCCAGCGAATCTACACGAATTCATGACTGACTTATTAAAACGTATTTAATTCAGATTACTTATTTTAGTCGGCTTTTCCAGTTTTAGTAACTTTCCATCTTTAGCAGGTTTCCATATTTAGCAAATTTCTATTTTTAGAAAGTTTCCATATTTGGTAAGGTCCCATAATTAGGAGAGTAAAGTATTTTAACTTAAGTTAAGTCGTAATTAATCATATTATGGACATAGGGTATATTTTAACAAGTTTAGATAGTTCAGGGTTAAATGTGACAAGTTTTCATAAATTAGGGTTTTAATTGTAAATATTCCAAAGTCAAGGGTTTTAAATGAAAATATTGAAAGTTACTATTTAAAACACATATTTTATTCAGAAACACCTTTTAGTCCTTTAAGTTTCCTAATTTACACTTTACACCCTTTAATTATCAAAATTACAAAATAAACCTTATAATTACTTAATTTACAATTTAACCCATATAATATCCATAATAACACAATTGACCCTCACATTTACTAAATTATAGATTATACCCTCAAATATAAGTGTGGTACGAATTCAAACCCCTTAGTTTCACATAATTACATTTTTAGACCCTCCATTTAAAATAATGTAATACGAAACCCTAATTTCCCATTTAATTCCAAATCTTGCAAATTTACACATAAGACCCTCATGTTATAATTTTTACACTTTAGTACTGATCCAATTAACATTATAAAAATGGCCCACAAGTTTATTTAATTACAAAACACCCCTTTTCATTTTAAAATCAAATCGTTACACATTTTAAGTTTCAATTCTTAACCCTAACCTTCCCAAATCATTTAGCCATAATTACCACATCACAATTACACATTTACATCACCAAATCCAGATTTTAAAACCCTAATATCAGATCGCAACCCTAGTTCCTTTTTATTTTTATTCGAATTCCAAAAACCCGCTTTGGACTAAATTCAATCACGACCATTTTAGACTTCTAAAAATCAAACCACTATTTTTCCTGGTTCATACTAATTATATAAAGTCTAAGAAAAATAATCTCCATGCCCATAAAATTGGTTTATCACATATTAGAATTTACATACTTTTTAATACTTTAAATTCACAACGACTAACCTAGGCTTCTAAAATTCGAAAAACCATTTTTCCCAGCTTATGTGATGACCAAGGAACTCATAAAAATTAATAATGCAACCCAGAAAAATGGTTATAACATGATTTAGATATTTAGCCCATTTTACACATTTAAAATTCAAACGATCAACAAAACCTTGCATGATTCGATTTATATATTTTATTTAGGTTTTATATGATGTAAGGATCATAGGAAAAATACCCAATGATTATTTGAACGTGTGGATGAGTCGAATGGATTTTTGTACCCCTCGGATGCACTTATCGACCAAAGAAAATGTCTAGCGACCAAAATAACGACTCCACAAGCCCAACATTATTTTTCTAGCCTCCTTGGATGATGATAAAAACCAGAAAAATAGTATAATAGCTCCATAAATTCGGATGAGAAAGAGTTGGATTTTTGTGTGTGTTTTTGACTATTCGGTTTAGGTTTTTAGGAAACAAGTAAATGGTAACTAAATCAAATGGGCTAGGACCGGATCATGGAGGAAAAAAAGGCAATAAAATTGTCCATATCATGTACCAATTCAATGGGCTTTTAATTGCATTTATTTTTAATTTATTTTGTAAGTTAAATAAGGTTTAATGTTTTTAAATGCATAATAATTAAATAAAGTATGTATAATTGTATTTGTGTATAATCATAATTTATTTGGACATATAACAATGTTAAAATGTTGCCTCAAAATTATTTTACTTCATATGTAACTCATTACCAGAAGTTTGGAATTTATTTGGTGCTTTACATATGTTTTATTTAGATTTTAAAGTTTCAGGGGCAATTTGGTCATTTTACATGCTTCAGATTTTTTGGGTTTTACAACTCTTCCCCTCTAAAAAAAAAATTTCTTCCTCGAAATTTGAAGTCGCAAGGTGACACGAAGTCGTAGCAAGTCGCAACAGATCATCGTAATATTCTCATGCCCGAGGAGGTTCTTCCAAAAAGGCTCTTCAAAACAAATAGTTTCTCATGACTCGATCAAAACAAGGTGGGTTCAGATTCCTCAGAAGGAGACCAATTGGGTTGATTCGGATTTAAAGAACCATAAAACATAAATGGATGATGGGTGGATCTTCTGAAAAAGACTTACATGGAATATGAACAGAATTTCAAATCAGATTAACTGTATCATCAGTAGAGAGTTCTATGAAGAGTTTAAGATATATGAATGAGGTCAACAGAATAAAATACGAGAGCTCAAACTCATCCAGATATTTAATGAACGGAAACAGAGTATACGCATAGGCAGAATGAACCTAAAGTCTCACTAATCACGGATAACCAACGGAGATCAGATTCTAAACTTCTTAGGTACCCCCCCAAGACATCCTATGGCCACAATGAGTGCACGTTATATGGTGTAAGTATTATCACGTTGATCAGGCGTCATAATACTAGCACCACATAAATATGCCTTCATGATGATCATACTTTATCTCAAGTCGTATTCAAAACCACCTATCTTAATCCACCTAGTACTTCTACAGTCTCAGAGGTCATCAAAATCAAACACCATAACTAAGAGAAGAACGAACTACTCAAAAAAGTTAACGGAAATCTCAGAATGTCTATCAGAATTTGGTACATCATTAAAAGCATCAGATCATCCATCATTCGTCAAATTTCACATAACAAAACCATCGTCCACCATACGCAGAATGAACACCGAGCGGAATTACTAACAGGGAACATAAATCATTCAGGGAATTCTATCTTAAGTAACGGAAATTTGAGTAGGTCAAGAGGAAATGAATTACGTCATCCATAGCTTCATTCTTCACCAAAATCAACTCTTCCAAACACAAGCGTTCACTTCAGAATTATCGTCCATTCAAATACATGATCTTAAACTTCTTCCAAGTCCATGCAGTCTATCGTATGATCATAGGATGGGAAGGAAATATAAACTCGAGTTTGGACCCTCAAGCCTTCGGCACTCCTTCTTGGAACTGTGGTGCAGTAACGTGAATCTCCTGCGTGGTCACTGTGCATACCTCCATTCGCGAGTCTGCTTCTGCTCTCAATTCATCTTAGTACAACTAAGGTGAATAGAGAAGCAAGACTGTGTGTCTTAGACAGGTCTTCAGCATGGTTCGAAATTCGCCAACTCCAACTGCCTTCATCGCCGGATGCATGGTAGTATTGCCTGCTACCATCTCTGGACGCCACTCGAATCTACTTCTTCTAGAATAAAGGGTCATTCCACATGATGGTCTACCTGTTCCTCTTCGTGTATAAAACTGAAATACTTCCCGAAGGTTACTCTCAAATAGTTATCTCTTTTCTTAGAAGTCCTTGTGGTTGCTTCTTCAGTCCTTCAATCATCCACAGAGGTCGTCTGGTACGGAGTTTACAAAGATAGAATCAATCATTGATACGCTGAATTGAAAGATGGTCATGGTAGTGATACGATTAGGTTTACGATAGTTGATACTCCAAGTTTTCTCTTTCTTCTTCACAAGCTAACAGGGTATTCAAAATGAAGCACTGAGGTGAACAAAATCACAATTCATCATCCCCTCCAATTTCTCAAATTCGATAGCATCATGGTCTGTCAACTGGGATTGGTTCAAATTTTCATTCTACTTCTCAACCGGAAAGGAAATCCAAGAGTTCCATCATAGAACACCAGAAAATTTGCACAATAAAACTTCCAAGGCCAAAGTTTTCTAAGAGTGGATAATAGGTGTCAGGAGGCAATCAACAATCAAATGAAATCGAGATAGAAGTTTCCATAGCAGGTTAGGCTTAACAGATTTGAGCGGTTAAAGGTTATCATAATGAAAGTGGGATGAAACATATTACTAAAGGTCACAAATCAGATACAATAGTCCCTGACAGCGTATGAGGGCCAACCAATCCATATCTTAAAGACCACAAAATCGAATATATCAAAGCAAACGGATTCGTAGGATGAGTACGGTCGCCAAGCCAGAAGGATAGTTCATATCTCAGGGTTAAGTACATGGTTCATCAAAGTGTGGAAATAGATAAATGAACAATTCAAGGTGTTGGAGTCTTGATTAGTTATTTAGCATAAGTGGCAGGTAGGTTGTGAGTCATCGGTAATACGAACATCGTATAACTGTAAAAAGTGAGGCATATAGAATATCAGTAATCAGCATCATCATGCTCAGTTAACAATTTCACATCGAGACAAAATTATCGTCGCAGTCCATGGCTAATAATCACCAGAGTCCTCATAGGAGTAGTAATGGACTTTGCAAGGACAGAGTAATATTAGATGATACATTTATATCCAGCACAAAAATGAATTTATAAAATGTGTCAAACACATTAGGATTAAATGACCGTCGGGATGGTCAGAGGAGTACCAAACTGCTTATCCAACAGGTCGGAAGTGAAGAACAAAATCAGGTGGTGATGGCAAAAGTTTAACAATCAGAAATCATGGTAGGGAGTTCAAAATGGTTTCAAACACCGAAGGTGAAACATAGGAGGGTAATCGTCAATGATCAATCAACCTATCCTTTATCAGAATACAAATCAAAGCTAACTATTCAATGAAAACATATCGGCAACGCAAGTCTTATCGTTCAAAAGTGAGAGGAAAGCATTCTTATACTCATGGGAATAGAGATGTTTAAGACGAACTCAGATAGGGTCAGAAGATTCATAGATTATCAAAAGCATATAACAGAATGCATCAAGTAAGTCATCGTCATAGAGATTCTCAGAATACCCGAAAAGACATCAAAATGATTAACAAAAGAATCAGAGGTCGGAGTCGGAATCTTAGGTGGTGCAAAGCGTGAGCTTAACAAGCAGGGCATAAATCAGAGTGATGCGGAAGCAATGCTACTTAAACAAAAGCCTTATAGTCTACCCATTCCTCACTGGTCAAAACTTAAGTTCCTATAGGGAAATCCTAAAGCAATTCTTAAAGGTTATCTTATGAGCGCATACAGTGGAAACTTAGTGGTCTAACTTACACAGGTCAAGGGTAAATGTATTACGAGTCGCAGCCTGTCTCTCTGATACCATAAATTGTAACACCCCAACCCGACAAGGGTAAAGATATCACAATAATGGTTTCATATCAGATCAAAACAAAGCATACATCTATAGTAATACAAAGGTTTACGGGTTACAAATGAAATACAGATACTACAAGTTTACAAATGAACTTCCAATAAATACTAATTCCGAATAACAATAATAACTTCTAATCACTTCTAAATCCAGAATAGCTATCAGTCTTCTAAGTCCACAGGTACTCTCCACCCATTCCCAGCTTCTTACAAAAGAACCTGCCGCAGGAAAAGAAATGCGGCTGAGCTACGAGAGCTCATTGAACAGATATAACGATAACAAACAGTAATAGAGAATAGTACTGAGTAACAGAAACAAAGGTCAAACAGATGTAATATGGTCCAAGGGATAAGTCAATGAATACGTATAAAGGAAAGAGAAAGAGGGATAGTAATCCTCCACGAGCCCAGAAACAGATCATATCATATAGTAACCACAAATCTTCAAATCATATAGAGGGGAGACCTCTCAGATAATCAGATAATATGAGGGGTGTCCTCATTCTTCATATGGAGTAGCTAGCTCCCAGAAATTGTGAAGGGCATGTATAGCACACAGTACCAATCACCAGAACAGAAATCATATCATATATAGTTAAATCCACTAAACAGAACAGAACCTAGGATTGCAATCCATACGGCCCCCCCAGAAACATATATAATCCATAGTCAAAGTAATGCGCATATCATAATCAGAATGGGGACGGTGTGAGAAATCACTCACCCACACATGAGTCATGCCAATGGTGCATCAAAGACATGGCCAGGTTACCTTCCTAGCTAGGAAAACAGAAATGGCTCGGGTATCAAACTAAGAGTCAAGTATCATATCAAATCAGAGTATCACATCAAAAGGTCATATATCAGAAGCTGCATATCAATATCTCAGGAGTAATATCAAAGGTCCAAATCAGAGTTTATCAGATCAAGGTTCATATTAATAATTAAATCAAGGTTCAGATCAAAAGTTTATTTCAAAAGTTTCTATCAAAAGTCCATTTTAAACAATCCTTTATTCATGATTTTCATAAAATGATCCTTTAAAATAGTTTTCATAAAAATAATCTTTCAAAACGGTTTTTCATAAAAATAGTCTTCCAAATATAGTTTTCATAAAAGTTAATAACATTTTATATAAAAGTGGTTTCGCCTCATTTATAAACATCTTTTTAAAATGGTTTTTCTCAAAACATTTTCAAGATATAATTAGAAAAGGTTTTCATAACATAGCTTCATATCAGAGGTCATATCAAATGGAATCAGCAGAGAAGGTTCAAGCAAAGGGAATCATAGCAATCGAATCAGAAACTAACGGATCAGAATACGAAAGAGGTCATGAGAAACCTTAAAAGAAAGGTCAGAATATCTGTACCTCATACCGCAACCGAAAACACAACAGAAAATATCAAGGTCGGAAGCAGACTCCATCTCCAGCGAATCTACACGAATTCATGACTGACTTATTAAAACGTATTTAATTCAGATTACTTATTTTAGTCGGCTTTTCCAGTTTTAGTAACTTTCCATCTTTAGCAGGTTTCCATATTTAGCAAATTTCTATTTTTAGAAAGTTTCCATATTTGGTAAGGTCCCATAATTAGGAGATTAAAGTATTTTAACTTAAGTTAAGTCATAATTAATCATATTATGGACATAGGGTATATTTTAACAAGTTTAGATAGTTCAGGGTTAAATGTGACAAGTTTTCATAAATTAGGGTTTTAATTGTAAATATTCCAAAGTCAAGGGTTTTAAATGAAAATATTGAAAGTTACTGATTAAAACACATATTTTATTCAGAAACACCTTTTAGTCCTTTAAGTTTCATAATTTACACTTTACACCCTTTAATTATCAAAATTACAAAATAAACCTTATAATTACATAATTTACAATTTAACCCATATAATATCCATAATTACACAATTGACCCTCACATTTACTAAATTACAGATTATACCCTCAAATATAAGTGTGGTACGAATTCAAACCCCTTAGTTTCACATAATTACATTTTTAGTCCCTCCATTTAAAATAATGTAATACGAAACCCTAATTTCCCATTTAATTCCAAATCTTGCAAATTTACACATAAGACCCTCATGTTATAATTTTTACACTTTAGTACTGATCTAATTAACATTATAAAAATGGCCCACAAGTTTATTTAATTACAAAACACCCCCTTATCATTTTAAAATCAAATCGTTACACATTTTAAGTTTCAATTCTTAACCCTAACCTTCCCAAATCATTTAGCCATAATTACCACATCACAATTACACATTTACATCACAAAATCCATATTTTAAAACCCTAATATCAGATCGCAACCCCAGTTCCTTTTTATTTTTATTCGAATTCCAAAAACCCGCTTTGGACTAAATTCAATCACGACCATTTTAGACTTCTAAAAATCAAACCACTATTTTTCCTGGTTCATACTAATTATATAGAGTCTAAGAAAAATAATCTCCATGCCCAGAAAATTGGTTTATCATATATTAGAATTTACATACTTTTTAATACTTTAAATTCACAACGACTAACCTAGGCTTCTAAAATTCGAAAAACCATTTTTCCCAGCTTATGTGATGACCAAGGAACTCATAAAAATTAATAATGCAACCCAGAAAAATCGTATAACATGATTTAGATATTTAGCCTATTTTACACATTTAAAATTCAAACGATCAACAAAACCTTGCATGATTCGATTTATATATTTTATTTAGGTTTTATATGATGTAAGGATCATAGGAAAAATACCCAATGATTATTTGAACGTGTGGATGAGTCGAATGGATTTTTGTACCCCTCGGATGCACTTATCGACCAAAGAAAATGTCTAGCGACCAAAATAACGACTCCACAAGCCCAACCTTATTTTTCCTAGCCTCCTTGGATGATGATAAAAACCAAAAAAATAGTATAATAGCTCCATAAAGTCGGATGAGAAAGAGGTGGATTTTTGTGTGTGTTTTTGACTATTCGGTTTAGGTTTTTAGGAAACAAGTAAATGGTAACTAAATCAAATGGGCTAGGACCGGATCATGGAGGAAAAAAAGGAAATAAAATTGTTCATATCATGTACCAATTCAATGGGCTTTTAATTGCATTTATTTTTAATTTATTTTGTAAGTTAAATAAGGTTTAATGTTTTTAAATGCATAATAATTAAATAAAGTATGTATAATTGTATTTGTGTATAATCATAATTTATTTGGACATATAACAATGTTAAAATGTTGCCTCAAAATTATTTTACTTCATATGTAACTCATTACCAGAAGTTTGGAATTTATTTGGTGCTTTACATATGTTTTATTTAGATTTTAAAGTTTCAGGGGCAATTTGGTCATTTCACATGCTTCAGATTTTTTGTGTTTTACAATTACCATGTCCTAATCTCTTATACAATGGATACGGCATTACATTCACACTTGCTCCCGTGTCAGCCAGTGCATACATCGCATCTGTTCCATTCACTTTAATCGGTAACACAAAATTTCCCGGATCGCTCTCATTTTTGGGCAACCCATTCTCAACTATTCTATCTCTTGCAATCTCATCAAATTTCTTATCTTCTAACCTAGCCCTTGCCATCATAACTACATCCAACTTCTTACGATAAGTCATGTAATTGTTCAAAACCAATAACCGGCTTTTCCTCCATAAGCTCCTTAAACTTCATTTCCAAATTTTCCAAAATCGCTTCCTTTTGCTCTTGAGTTAATGGTTTAACTATTTGTGGTGATTTGGGTGGTGAATTAGATGAAGAAATTTCATTCTTAGGGTTGGAGGGTTGGGTAAGTTTGTTAAGTGGTGTTTTCTTCCTATTCGCTTTTCCCATTTTAACAATCTCTCCCTTTCCTACCTTTTCTTCTGCCATATCATCAACATCAATCCTCATCTCTCCCAATGCAAAATCAATCCTAAATTTAGTCTTAACCATAAAATCTCTACCAAACACAACTTCTGGTTCATCAGCATTCCCATATTCCAAAACAACAAAATCAACTTTGAAAACGTGACCATGAATATTGACATTCACATCTCTCACTATCTTTCTTCCATAATCCTCATAGTCAAGTCTAACAAAACCATGCTTGCCAAGCATATCTTCCATAATGTAGTTGTCACCATATTCTATATTAAGCTGAGCATCCCAAGCTTTTATACCTTCCACACCACAAGTTGTAGCATACCTCATGAACGGTGCATCAAACTGTTTAGGTGGTGCTCGTGTGAACACAACAACTCATTTCTCCTTAGGTAAACAAACATGGTTTTCTCCAACTTCTTCTTTCCTTTCAAAATCAACCTTAGCTTCTTCCAAAATATTTTCCAAACTCTCCAATGAATCACCCGAATCTTTGAACATCTCTTCCAAATTTCTCAAGTATTCCGACACATTGCTTAAACTCTCCATTCTACTTAAACACTAACTATAACATAACCACATAAACAAAAAAAATCCAAACTATTAGCATGAGGGTTAGTTATAATCAAAACATATTACAATATTAAACCAAAGCAAGCAAGCAACTCTTAAAACATCAAAACAACTAAAAATTAAAAATTTCAAAAACTTTTACCGAGGCATCCATCCGATCGGTATTAAACTCCATCCGATCGGATGGTTGAATCGTTAAAAATCAGATTTACCCAACTGAATCGGATGCGGGCAACATCCGATCGGTTAGATCGAAAATTTTTTTTTTAATTTCTATTTTTTTATTCTTATATTAAAAATTAAAAATAAAAAAAAAAAAAAAAAAAAAAAAAAAAAAAAAAAAAAAAAAAAACTGAATTGAGACTTTAATAAAAAAAACTAATAACTACCATTAAACTAATTCATAAAAAAAATGAAAAATAACACATAATTAATTACTTACTAACCATTTAACTAATAATTAATTATCCACTTTAATAATCATTAAAATAATTAACTAGAACAATTAATAAACCTCTTAAGCTACTAATCATTAAACATGAAATTAACTATATTAACTAAACTTAATAAAAAATTAAAAGCATTAAACTAGGCTAATTACCACTATTAATTATCTAATTAAACTAACATTTAATCTAACATTAAACTACCATAGAAACCTGAAAATAACAAAAATAATAAAGACTAAAAACTTTTTACCGAGGCCACCAACCGATCGGATGGGCATCCATCCGGTTCGGTTGGCTCCGAACCAAAATCTTTTTTTTTTTTACTTTTTCTTTTCTACAAAACTTATAAACTACCAAACCAAACTACCAAGTAAATTAATAAATTCCCCGGCAGCGGCGCCAAAAACTTGGTGTGCGACGGGGCGTGCAAGTTTTAATAATTTATAAACACGATTTATCCAATTCTCTAATCAACACATACGAGCAAGTATACTCGTCCGTGGTAGTAAAGGTGGGTAAGTTGAGATCGTCCCAACGGAATTGTTGTTTAGGTTTAGTAAAATAAGTTTTAACAAAAAGGGTTGTCAATCCAATTTGGTGCAAATTCTAAGGTAAGTAAAATCCAATCAATCCAAAAACAAATATACTTGTGTGTAATTCCTTGACTAATTTTATAGAGTAATCTATCAAGTTGGGTGTAACTTGTAATGATGCACAACTTAATATGAGTGATTCACAATCAATGGTTTTTATCATGAGAAATCATCTCTAAGAATTCAATCTCCTAGTTAATTCCTTTCGGCCTAGTTTAACTATTACGACAATTCTATTAAACTCTTTGTTGTTTGAAAAGCATTTCTTATCTTAAGAATTCCTACGAATCCTTTCGGCCTTTTCTCGTGATGAAATTGTTTCCAAATCCATTTTAATGAGTTAATATGGTGCTTGTCACACACCATAGTCCATACTAATTCGTGCACTAACTTTTTGGAATAAAAACATAAAGAAAATCCTTTCGGCCTTTGTTAATCTTTAGAACTGTTTTTACCAACTAATTAAGCAAGATTAGATTTTATTTCAACAAACTCATAAAACAAGACATGTTTTCGTGCATCACTTATGAAATAAGAATACTCCAATAATTGTCACATCATACACACAAGTATAACAAAAAATCACTCCATAATAATTATAATCAAACACAAGTAACAAACCATACTTTCATTCGTCTTAAAGTAAAAGTAGTTCATAATAACTCAACAAGAAATACCTAATTGTGGAATTACAAGAACTAGAATTTGTGGAACTATAGCAATCCACGCTCCTCCAATCGCCTATGATCACACGTTAACAACTCCACACTCGAACACAACTCTTGAGACTCGAACCCAAGGTTCCCGGGACGTTTTTCACAGCAGTAACAAGCTTTCGGGCAATGATAATAAGTTTAGCAAGGACTTGGTGTAAGCCTTCACTAATTTTCGGGTGTCCCAATTTGTAATCTAGCCTTGGATCTTTTAAATAAGTGAAGGATCCCTTTCTCCTCAAGCAAAAACGTCCTCTAGTGGTAAATAAGCAGGAAATGATAAGCCACCATGATTATGGGGCTTAAATTCGTCAATAAATTCAACTTTGTAACAGCAGTCTCTTCCAACCGATCGGTTGGATCTCTCGGTAAATTAATTTTCTCCCATCTGAATCAGATGCGGGCACCATCCGATTGGATGGGGCCTTCATGCACACACATTTTATATTTTCTTTTCTTTTCTCGCTGCGTGCTTGTTCCTTTGTTGTGGTACTACTTCCTTTCATAGAACTTGATCTTTTCTTGATATATGAACATAGAAATCTTGACATTATCAAATCCTTGAATTCTCGTGTGGTTTCTCTCTCGTGAATCTTCCAATGTGCATAATCACTTCAATTCTACATCTTTTTATCATTTTTTCCTGTACTTGGCTATATTTACTTGCATATACACTTTTTTACGATTTAGTAACAAATACATACAAATATAACCAATTATGATGCACAAAACTAACGATAACGTGACTAAAATCATGTTCAATTTGAGCGTTATCAAGGCCTGATTGGGTGGAGGTGTAGGCTGAGTGCAGACTGGGTCTTGCAGGACTTGATGATCTGACTTGGTGTCACTGAGATTGCTTGGTTCCTGAGCATTTGTTCAGACTGATTGATTCCATCAGTACTTGTTTGTGCTTCAATAAACTTAGTGATGGTAGGGTAAGGAAGGTTGTGAGGGACAATGTGGTAGGAGATATCAGCATTTGCTTGATACTGAGTGGAAGGATTGCTATCAGGATGATATTCATCAGGGGATATCTTGATGAATAATCAATTCCTATCTCTTCCACTGAGGTATTTGAGAACCTGATTGCTTCGGTGCTCTCATCAAAGGTAACATGGAATGTTTCCCCAGTTTGATGTCTCCTTGTGTTGAACACCCTGATGGCCTTTGAGACAAGAGAGTATCCTAGGAAGTATCCACCATGAGCTTTGGCATCAAATTTCCCTAAGTGATCCTTGTGATTATGAATAAACACAGGACACCCAAAGACATGAAAGTAGTTGATGTCAGGGATCCTTCCCTTGAATAACTCATAAGGGGTTTTGCTATGTCTCTTGACAATGATGGATCTGTTTTGTGTGTAACAGGCAGTTTTTACTGCTTCAGTCCAGAAGTGTTTGGATAGGACTGATCCATTCAGCATTGTCCTAGCTGCTTCAATGAGTTTTCTATTTTTCCTTTTAGCAATACCATTTTGTTCAGGTGTGTATAGAGAGGAAAAATTCTGGGAAATACCTTTCTCATCACAGAAACATTCAAGTTCATGGTTTCTGAACTCAGTTCCATTGTCAGTCCAGATCTGTTTAACTTTAATGTCATTTTGATTCTCAATATTCCTGACAAAGGACATTATGTTTCAGCTGCCTGACTCTTTTTGGTCAGGAAGTAAACCCAAGTGTATCTTGAGTATTCATCCACAATGACTAGAGTATACTTCTCATGGTTAATGGATCTAGGACTGATAGGCCCAAAGTGATCCATATAGAGAAGATGAAGGCAGTTCCTGATGGAAAAGTTTTTTTTGGTTTTAAAGGATGCTCTATGATGTTTACCTTTTTCACAGGTAGAGCATGGTTTATCCTTTGAAAACACAAGTGATGGTAAGCCAAGGACCTTGTTTTGTTTCACAAGATTGTTTATGTTTTTGAAGTTCAGATGGGAGAGTCTCTTATGCCAAAGCCAGTTGAGGGTTTTAGTGGCCTTAGCAAAGAGACAAGTTCCATTCTGAGTTAGACTGGACATGTCTAATACATAAACATCTTTCCTTCTTGGTGCAATAAAGACAACTTCCTTATTTGCATTGAAGATGGTTCCTTGCTTATCATCGAACTGAACTATGTACTTTGCATTACATACTTGACTGACACTGATCAAATTGTACTTGAGACCATTTACCTAAGTTATCCTAGTAAAGACTATACCACTGCAGTTTACTGAACCATAACCTTCAGTGAGACATGATGAATTATCAGCAAATACCACCTTGGGTCCTGGTTCTTCTACATATTTGTGCATATACTCTTTCACACCAGTCATGCTCCTTGAACATCTACTATCTAGATGCCAAACTGGCTCCCCGGCATGTCTCTGCACAAATGGTAAACTGAGTTAGTTCTTTCAAGGACCCCTTTTCTTGGAGGCCTTGGCTTTAATAGCCTTCTTAAAAGTAACAATTGATTCATGGTCAGAGGTTGAGTGGACTGAGCTTGTCAGGAGGTTGTCAAAAATTGATCAGTTGGCTGAGCTTCTCACTCAGCTTCCTGACAAGCTCAACCAACTAATCAATTTTTGAGTCAGGGCTTTCTATTTTTACTTCAGAAGGGACTGAAGTAGTTGAGTCATCAGTATGAACTGAGACTTCAGGGGTTTGCCTTTTCAGGATGGTTTTCACCATTCCTGGCTTCTCCTTTGGAGAATGCTGAGAGTAGACCAATGGTGTGAGGTATGAGCTTGGTTCAGCTCCCTGAAGGACTTTCAGAGGTGGGAGTGGTGCAAGTGATTCTGATTCAGACTCATTGACTGACTCAGTACTACTGGGTTTGTCAGTGAGTCCAAGCATATTTTTCAGAGCCTGACTTTCAGGAAGCAAGATTTTCCCAGTCTTAAATTTTGGTAACTTACTAACTGGGTTGTCCCTGACAATCCAGTCATTTGACTTGGGTTCCATTTCCTGCTCAAAAGATATGCCAGCTGGAATAAAAACCTTTTCACTCTCACTGGGGGTTTCAATGAGTTGCTCTTGTCCTATAACTTTCTTGTTTTCACTAGGAATTAGACTCACAGTTTCATAGACTTTGGGGTTCTTTTTAGTCCAGCTTTCTATGACAGCCTTTTCTTTGTTAACTTCATTTTGAAGAGTTGATTTTGTATCAAAATCTCAGTGTTATGAATCTGTAGTGTAATAGCTTCTAACTTGGCCTGTTTTAATACAAACAATTCATCTCTACACTTACTTAATTCTAACACAAGATTGTTATATTTTGAAAGCAAATTAAGCCTTTGTTCTTCTACAAACTTAAGATCTACACAAATGTAATTCATATAAGACTGCCAATCAGAATCATCATCCATAGAAAGTATTTATTTACCTTTTTCATGGTTATGTTGACCCATTCTCCATTCCTTGCATGGCTTTTTCCAACAGCCAGCTGATCACCATCTGAAAGTGCCATCAGTGAACTCACTCTAACTTTTTCATCATCTGATGAGACCTATTCTTCATCTCAGTCATAGGCTTCATCCATAATGACCTTGTTCTTTGCTTGAACAGATTTGGAAGCCTGAGAGACTGAGGGAGTGGCCTCAAGAAGAGCAAGTTTTGCCTTAGCTTTCCTATATTTAGCTTCAAAGTCTTTTTGACCATTTTGAAAATGTTGAGAAGACTGAAACATTTTAGGTTGAAACTTGCTAGTTCCTGAAGAAGAACTGTTTCCAGAAAATTTATAAGAGGGTTCTGATTTTTTTTTTAAATAACAGTCTTTAGAAAAATGACCCTTTTTACCACATTTGAAACATTCAGTGGTTTCATTTGCTTTAGCTTTTGAAAAGTTCGACTGATTGCTTTTGATAAAGCTTTTTGAATTAGCAAGGAGTACCCTTTCCTGAAATTATAAATGTAAATCATTTAGGTACTCCTCACTAGTTCTTTCATCAAATTCATCATCAGAATCCTCTTGGAAATCCTGCACAACACCATTAGAATAAAAGGCAGTAGATATGGATGAGATGGTCAGGGCCTTTTTTGTCTTAAAAGCTTTCTTTGAGTCTGGGTATCTCTAGGAGATTAAGTTACCTTCATAGACAAACTTCCCATAGATCTCAGGGAGCTCAAGGGTCTGAATGTGGTTAGCATTCCTGAGTCCCTGAGAGAAGTTTAACCACTTCTCAGGGAGACTGTTGACAAAGCCAACATTTATCTCATGCTTAGACAAAACTACACCATCATTTGACAATTCATTTATCAGGGTCTTGTATCTGGTATAGGTCTGAGAGAGACTTTCAGAGTCCTTTGCCCCAAAAGTGTTATACTCAAGTTTCAAGTCCATGATCCTGTTTTTCTTGGTATTTGAGGGACCTTCCAAGCTATGAAACAAGTCAAGCCAAGTTTGTTTGGCTGATGTACAGTTAATGACTGATTCCATTATATCGTCAGGAAGACAAGATATAATTATGCTTCTCAGGCGTTGGTCTTGATTGACCACCCTTCTCTCATCAATGGTCCATTGAGCTTCAGGTTTAGGTAACCCTTCAACAGTCTTTGGGACATAAGGACCTTCATTGATACAAGTGATGTAATATGGTTCCATACCAGTCAAGTAGCAAAGCATGCGCTTTTTTCACTTGCTAAATTTTCCAGCTTCGAGTCTGGGAGCAACAGCTGAATAGCTTCCTCCCTTTTTTTCGACGAGCTGGGGTACATTGATATCAGCCATAATAGGATCTTGATTTTAAAAACCTTGAGCACTCTTAGTTTTTGAAAAGATTTTATAAACCAAAGGCTCTGATACCACTTGTTGTTCCCGTTACACAAGTAGAGATAACTACAAAGTTAATCTAATTGTGTTCCATGACTGATATAATGTATTGATTAATTTAAACAAACAAGTAAAATGTAAAGACAAAAACACAAGTTTTTCAACGTTTAACTTCTTATTAGAAATTAATCAAAGAATCTATTACCCAAGTGTTTGAGGAATAAACACTTGGGATTGAATAGACAAGGTATGGTGTGTCTCCTCTCTAAACTCAAGTTATTCTTGAGTGGCAACAATAATGAACCACTGATCTATCTTAGGGACGTGGTTGCTTTTTGGAGGAGAAAAGTGGTTTTGTGAAAGTCTAAGCTTTTAATGCACAAAACTTAACCCACTTTTCTCCCCATCTATCCTATTTATACACAAGTATAAGAGGCTTTCTTTGAGTTGACTCGATCTTTTTATTGGACAAGTGAATGGAAATGACACATTGTTTAGAAGGACAGATGGAATACTATTCCTTATGGTTCGATACTTATGGAAGTTAGTAAAGAGAGACTTTGAATTGTGTGATTTTGTAACCTTACAACAGGTTTTACCTCTCGAGGGATCTCAAGAGGCTTACAACCCCACCAGGCAGTGTACCTGACCGATGTAGTATAGTGTAGTGGTAAGTACGGGGGATTGATCGTTCTCCACAGGGAATAGTGTTCGTTAGGTATGAAAGGCTACTCTAATTAGGTCTAAGGGTTGAGGAAGATTCTTTTTTATTTTTTATAGTTTTTATGAAAGCAAGTAAAATCTCGGTTTTGAAGGAGTGGGCGGAATTAGTTGCTAGTCAACTAACCCAAAATTTACTACGAATGCAAATAAAATAAAATAACAAAAATGAAATGTGGTGAGAAACTTATGTGTAGAGAAATGTGTTTACTTAGATTTCCTTACTCCCTAACTATCTTTTACCGGTTAATTAGTGTGTATTAGTCGCGTGGATGACGGGTGTATTCCTTAATACCATTCGTGGGGTGGCGTACTTACTTCCCCAACTCTACAAGCTCCTACTTCACTCCTATGTCGAGCCGGCTAGGAAGTTCCTAACATGGGATCACTAGAATTCGCTTGTGCATTAAATACAACCATAAAAACCTTTAGTACGCGTTTGGTTCATGTTTCTTAAGACGTTCAAGCAAGTTACCGAATAGGAAGTTAGCCAGTTTTCTTAAGCCTAACATAGATAAACAATCATCCAATACAACTAACAACACACTAACAACCAATAATCAATAGCTAGGTTTCATTAGATCTAAGCAAACACAAGATAAAATTAGCCTAACATGTTAAACAAAAGACAAGCATAAGATAGAATCAAACAACACATAGACATATTGAATGATTAATTGATAACTTATCTTTCAATGAAACATGGAAGATCTCAAGGCAAAAAGCCCTGAAAAAGTAGCTAAAATCGTCTTAGGGTTTTATCCCAAAATTCCACACACTAAGCTCTCCCTTAATGACAAAAAATTAGAAAACTATATATAGATTTTTGGATCTGACGGCGTCACCTTATGCATTGTGACGCCGTCACCTCGCCGCTTTTAGGGTTCCCGGGTGACCTTCTTGACGCCGTCCCTCTTTAGCTCTTCAAAAATCCATTCTGGCCTATCAAGGCTTGACGCCGTCGGATCATGAACGTGACGCCGTCCCCTTATGATTTAAGCCGTGACGCCCTTGATTTAGTTAAAGGGTGACGCCGTCAGAATTCTCATGCTAACTCACTGGCCCGTCATGAGTAAATTTCACATCCAACTTTTCTTGCCAAGGCATGACGCCGTCCCATGTTAATTGTGACGCCGTCAAGAGTAACTTTTAGCCGATTCTTGAGACTTTGCCGTTTTCTTCACTTTAATGCTCCAAAAACGTCCAAAATGCCTCCTTTTCCAGATTTCTCCTCAAAAGTACCTAAAATGACAAAAGGAACGATTTAGGGCAATATTTGATCAAATAAATACGATTTCGGGCTTAAATGACCCCTTAAAAGCGGTACACTTTTCGCCTCATCAAATACCCTTACACTTGAGATTTGCTTGTCCTCAAGCAAATGCGCTTTTATTCTAATCAAAATACAAGTTAGGGGTCATTTAATGCTAACATAAAAGTAATTACAACAAATAATCGTTCCACTTCAATCATAATAAGCACGGAGATTACATACTAGCACCTCACAAGTAGTGTTTAGATACTCACATCTCTCAAGTGTCATCAAAATAAATCTCATAAATGAAAACGGAAAATATCTCTCACTACCTGTCATAGCAAATAGATTACCATAGGCTTGGGAAAGGATCGAAAACCTCCTCCACTAGGCGTAAGCACCTAAGATAAACTATCAAAGAGGGCTTTTAAATGGGTTATAACGTTAGGTGTAGGGAAAAGGAAAACACGGTTTTGTTGGATAAAGGATATTTTACTGGTGGCGAGTTAAAAATCTTGATCAATTACATGTACTATACAATGTTGCTAAGCCAAGACTAGACTCGATCTTAAGCTAATGATAAAATAACAAAAACATAAAATAAACATAAAATAAAACGGGATGGTAGTCCGTATGTTTTTTCTATTTTTCATTTTCTCATTTTTTTGTGTTTTTCTTGATTTTTTTTTTTTTTTTTTTTTTTTTTTTTTTTTTTTTTTTTTTTTTTTTTGCATACACTTTTGCCCTACCATCCAAAATAATACATCATAGGGGCATTGCATTCCCCTTACACTTGAATTTTTACATAACTTTACAAATACTAATCTAATGACTCGAATTAAGATAATTGAAACACTTGGAGTACTTTTAAAATATTTAGCACATATGGGGGTAATAAATGATGTTCTTCCCCGTTACTCCATTACACTAGTACTTTACCCATGAGTCCCAATCGTCCCAAAACAATATGTACAAGGATATGACTCGACTTAGCAACCATGTAATCAATTAGATAATTAACTTGGGTTTAAACAAATGTTGACACAATAATGCACTAAAGATGAGTGCATACAAGGTAGGCTAAGGCGATTTGGGTGTACATTTTAGTGGGGTGTAACAAATTCTTCCTTTAAGTAAAATGCTTAAAGGTCGAAACGAAAAGATAGGCTCTGAGGGGTGTACTAGGGGTATCGTGTACTAAAAATGAGTACAACGCAAAGGGTGTGGGAGAATTACTTGACCAATGTAGCCAAAGTAATTATAACAAAAACACAGGTGTAAAACAATGGGTTAATCCTAATGCCTCTTATCATGTAGTAAATCTAACTACACGAATGTAGTCTCACTTGTGGCCTTGGAATGGTCCTAACGCAAGTTCTAGAATCTAAGTGCTACCGGTACACACATCATAGCATAAATGCTTTTCCTACCAATTCTAGGGGCGAACCTCACATATTTGGGGTGGAAAATTTTTTAGTGGTACGGTTTTTTGTGCTAGTCATATAACTCCTATCCGTGAGACGCTCATTAAGATCAAAGTTTCACTCCTATATGTTGTAAAAAAATTTAAATTTGGCACTAAAATTACCCTAATCAAGTATTTCTCTCAGTTTTATTACACATCTATTATTAAACAAACAAAAATCAAGCGCAATTGTATTCTCTAAAATCGTACTTTTACCCTCCCCTTACACTTAAGATGAACATTGTCCCCAATGTTCAAATAACAAGATGTAAAAGTAAATAAGGTAAAAGAATGAAATCAAATACTCCCCTGATTCGCTCGTTGGATAGTGAAATCACACGGTTAAATCTTCTTCCAAGGAGAATGTTGAAGCTCCATGACTAATGCATCGCCATAAGCTTGATTCCATAAACATTTCCTTGTCCAAAATAACCTGTTAACCTGAGAAAACAAACACGAAAACCTGCATAACATCGGCGGGATAAAATCTATATATAAGGATATAATGCTTGTGGACTGATAATTTTGCAGATTCCTGGAGATTATAAGTTGGAGATTTAATAAAAACTTTTTATGAAAACAAAACTTTCAAAAATTTCTGGAAATTAAATCTGACGCCGTCAGGTTATAACCCCTGACGCCGTCAGAAATGACCTGACAAAAATTTTCATTTTTAGTTTCCGGAAAATTTCTGGAAAAACCTTTACCTTACTTCCTGGAAATCCTGCAAAACATCATTATGACTCGATACAAGCATTTGACTCAAACAAATACTAATATGTATGCTAATTTATTATTATTACGATTCATGTTAATTTGTGTTCTAATAAACCGATTTAGATTTCCCTTACACTTATCTTTTGCAAAATACCTTTATATGTAGTTAAGACGAAGTTAAAAACAACATAAAGCATTTTCACAAAGTACTTTTGAACATGAATCAATACTAATAAAAATTAAACACACATACGGAAACAAATAAAATCAAACAAACAAATAAATAAACACGCAAAGCAAATAAAACAAATAAAGCTTGGGTTGCCTCCCAAGAAGCGCTTTTCTTTATTAACGAGTCTTGTAGCTAGACTCAAAGTCACGCTACCCTATGTAAGTGAGCTCGTCATCAAGGACGTCTTTAGGGTTAAGCTTGGATTGAAGTTTCCTATTGGTTCGCTTAGTACGATATGTCTTTTCAAACTTCTCTCCATCCGGGTCATACAATGTCATCTTGATATGCCATGACCCGTCTCCATCTTTGGGTGGTTTATCCCAATTCCACTTATGATCATCTTCCTCACAAATCCACTTATTCATTCCTAGGTTAATTGGCAAAACTCCTAGGAAATCAATCATCTTTCTAAAAACTAGAGGGTCTTCAAATGGATCCAATTCGGTGTCCCTAGCCAAGAGTTGCTCCACCGTATGTGTTCGGTTAACAAAGTCCTCTTCTAGGTAAAATGGGCGTTGGGGTCCTATGAAGTCTCTATCAATCCAAGGTCCATATCTAGATGGTCTCCTATTTAATTCTAACCAATGGGGTGTCGGTTCCTCACTAGTATCATAGGCGTGTTTCTTAACATCATAGATTGACCAAGTATCTCCTTCTCCTACCGCTATCTTAGATTCCTTACAATCAATCATAGCACTAGCGGTCGCCAAAAATCCTCTACCTATCAACAAGGGGCATGTAGGGTCGCTAACCATATCAAGGACGTGGAAATCGGCTAAAATGGTTAGTTTTCCAATGTGTACTAACACGTCCTTAACTACTCCAACCGGGTAAGCAACACTTCCATCCGCTAAGCCTATTATCACCTCGGTTTCTTCAAGTTTTCCAAGTTTTAGAGAGGTGTAGAGAGGTAACGAAAGTAGGTTAAGGCTTGATCCAAGATCGGCTAATGTGTCATAAGCCTCCGAATTACCGACCTTGCAAGGTAGAACAAATAAGCCCGGATCATCTAAGTTCTTAGGTAGTTTGTTTTGAACGAAGGCGGTCCCTTTTTCGCCTAATTTGAGCTTCTTCTCATCCAACACATCAACAACCGGACTTTCAAGGTGGAGCTCCTTGAATTCTTCGTCAAGGTTTTGAGTGGGAGGTGTTTCAACTATGTTGTTGACCAATTTGGATGTCATAACTTCTTGGTCATTTGGAACGACTTGGGTTTGTTTGAAACACGTGCTCATGGAATTGACCGAATAATATTGTGGACAAGAACTAGGGGACGAAACCGATGAAATAGCGTTGACATTTAGTTTCGGGTTCTTGACCGTGTTGCTAGGGAGTGCTCCCATTTCTCGGTCATTGAGGGCTTTCAACAAGGTGTCAATCTTATCGGTCATCTCGCTTTGTTTTTGTTTGAAATCGGCTTCAAACTTGGCTAAACGAGCTTCTTGAGATGCCATAAATTGAGACATCAATCCTTCAAAGTTATTGGTACTACCATTGCCGGAAGGATTGTTGTTGAAAGTATGGTTCGAGTTGGAACCGCTTGATTGGAAACGATTAGGTGGGTTGGAAGAATTGGTTTGTTGAGAGTTTTGGTTTTGTTTCCACCTAAGGTTCGGGTGATTTTTCCATGAGGGGTTGTATGAATCACCATAATGGTTTGGCTTGGGTTTGAAAGTGTACCACTTGTCTCCCGCTCCGTCGGTACGCGAGGATGCGTAGTCCACAAAAGCTTGTTCGGGGAGTTCCATGCAATCACGAGTGTCGTGGGGACCACTACATAATTCACATGAGGAAGTGATTTTGTTCACTTGGCTTGAAGATTTAGGAGCCTCGTAGGATTTCATGAGAAACTTGACTTGGTCTTCAAGTTCTATGATCCTACGGTCGGAAGTGCTTGAATTGTTCGAAGGCAAAGATATTGCCTTGACCGTTTTATTCAAATCACGGGGATCACTCCAACTTTCGTTGTCATAAAGAGCAAGATCCTCTAGGAGAGCCCATGATTGTTCCGCACTTAGATCACGTAGCTTGCCACCGGCCGATTGGTCAATGGTTTGCCTCGTGGAGAGATTGATATGGTCATAGAAGATTTGGACTTGGAGCCAAAGTTCTATGCCATGGTGAGGGACTTTTTGGAGTAAGTCCTTGAATCGAGTCCATGCCTCGTAGAGAGTTTCGCCTTGACGTTGTTGGAACATCAAGATATCATTCCTTAGCTTGGTAGTTCTTCCCGGTGGGAAAAACTGAGCAAGGAAACGAGTGGTGAGATCATCCCAAGAGGTAATGGATCCTGCGGGTTGACGTTCTAGCCACTGACTAGCTTGGTCCCGCAGAGAGAATTGGAAGAGACACAATCGGGTCGTCTCTCGAGTGGCAACATCAAGGTCTATAGAATCAACGATTTTAAGAAAGTCCTTGAGATGTTGATTAGGATCTTCAGAACGAAGTCCACGGAATGCGCATCCACTTTGCACCAACCGGATGGTGTCGGATCGCAAGGGTGTGATATTGGCTCCTTGAGTGAGCTCAATGGTGTTTCGATAGCCATGGTGGCTAGGACGGGAATACTCTCCTAAAGTACGGGCTCTAGGAGGTGGTGGTGGTTGTTGTGGTGGTGGGTTGTGGGGGTTAAGGATATTACCATCTTCCATGATGTCGGATGGTATGGTTACGAACAAAGACACGAAGAAAATAGATAGACTAAAGAAAACCTAGAAAAATAAAATAAAAATCTCACTAGAAAGGAATCTAGTGAGTAGACCTAATAGAAATAAAAATTCAACCTAAACAATAACTATTCCCCGGCAGCGGCGCCAAAAACTTGATTGCGTGGTTTTGTAACCTTACAACAGGTTTTACCTCTCGAGGGATCTCAAGAGGCTTACAACCCCACCAGGCAGTATACCTGACCGATGTAGTATAGTGTAGTGGTAAGTACGGGGGATTGATCGTTCTCCACAGGGAATAGTGTTCGTTAGGTATGAAAGGCTACTCTAATTAGGTCTAAGGGTTGAGGAAGATTCTTTTTTATGTTTTTATAGTTTTTATGAAAGCAAGTAAAATCTCGGTTTTGAAGGAGTGGGCGGAATTAGTTGCTAGTCAACTAACCCAAAATTTACTACGAATGCAAATAAAATAAAATAACAAAAATGAAATGTGGTGAGAAACTTATGTGTAGAGAAATGTGTTTACTTAGATTTCCTTACTCCCTAACTATCTTTTACCGGTTAATTAGTGTGTATTAGTCGCGTGGATGACGGGTGTATTCCTTAATACCATTCGTGGGGTGGCGTACTTACTTCCCCAACTCTACAAGCTCCTACTTCACTCCTATGTCGAGCCGGCTAGGAAGCTCCTAACATGGGATCACTAGAATTCGCTTGTGCATTAAATACAACCATAAAAACCTTTAGTACGCGTTTGGTTCATGTTTCTTAAGACGTTCAAGCAAGTTACCGAATAGGAAGTTAGCCAGTTTTCTTAAGCCTAACATAGATAAACAATCATCCAATACAACTAACAACACACTAACAACCAATAATCAATAGCTAGGTTTCATTAGATCTAAGCAAACACAAGATAAAATTAGCCTAACATGTTAAACAAAAGACAAGCATAAGATAGAATCAAACAACACATAGACATATTGAATGATTAATTGATAACTTATCTTTCAATGAAACATGGAAGATCTCAAGGCAAAAAGCCCTGAAAAAGTAGCTAAAATCGTCTTAGGGTTTTATCCCAAAATTCCACACACTAAGCTCTCCCTTAATGACAAAAAATTAGAAAACTATATATAGATTTTTGGATCTGACGGCGTCACCTTATGCATTGTGACGCCGTCACCTCGCCGCTTTTAGGGTTCCCGGGTGACCTTCTTGACGCCGTCCCTCTTTAGCTCTTCAAAAATCCATTCTGGCCTATCAAGGCTTGACGCCGTCGGATCATGAACGTGACGCCGTCCCCTTATGATTTAAGCCGTGACGCCCTTGATTTAGTTAAAGCGTGACGCCGTCAGAATTCTCATGCTAACTCACTGGCCCGTCATGAGTAAATTTCACATCCAACTTTTCTTGCCAAGGCATGACGCCGTCCCATGTTAATTGTGACGCCGTCAAGAGTAACTTTTAGCCGATTCTTGAGACTTTGCCGTTTTCTTCACTTTAATGCTCCAAAAACGTCCAAAATGCCTCCTTTTCCAGATTTCTCCTCAAAAGTACCTAAAATGACAAAAGGAACGATTTAGGGCAATATTTGATCAAATAAATACGATTTCGGGCTTAAATGACCCCTTAAAAGCGGTACACTTTTCGCCTCATCAACTTTGAAGGTTGTGATTTGGTGTCTTAACACATAATCCATGTAGATATTATGACTAGTGAAGAACTACGGTCAAAAGTATGTTAATACATCACATAGATTCACATATTAACTATGAGCAATTAGGACATTTTAAATGGCTAGTTATAATTATGAGAAACATACCTTTGATATAATCGCTTTATTTGAATCCATAGACACGAAATACTTCATGATCTATAAAATACCTTTAATAGCTCTTTAGGATCTTCTTTAGTGTGAAAACTTCATTTTTCCTTTAATAGGATAAGTGATTGAATATTTCTCAAGGAAGATTTGTTAGAGACAAGATGGAATATCAATATCCAAAAATATATAGAAGTTTTGTTCTTTTTGTAAAATGAGTTATTTGTTAATTTTTACAAAAGTTTTTCCTTCGTTGTAGTTTTCAAAACATACACGGATCGTATCAAGTTTTTAAAGTACAATATACTTTAAGAAACTTGGTAACGAAGCTCTTATGCCAATTGTAGAAAACTAAAAAGGGGGTTGAATAGTTTTACTGATTAAAAACTCCTTTTAAAACTTATAGATCGACTTATGTCAATCTAGTTTTGACGTGTTGGATATTGATAGTGTTAAAGCATATAAAACTAAGCTACGAGAGAGAGAGAGAGAAAGACACAACCATAACAAAAGTATTTATAGTGGTTCGGCTAAAAGGTCACCTTCCTTGCCTACTCCACTCCCCGAGTCACCTACTCGAGAGTTCGTAAACACTTCACAACACAAACTCCTTTCACTTAGCGGAGAAGCCTTCACAACGTCGCTTACACTTTATCCGGTACAAAGCTAGATACCGGGCTTTTCCACGAGGTAAAGCTAAACATTCGGGTGGACCAAACCAACACACCTAGTACAACAAGCCTAAAGGATCCAACGTCCTTTTACACCTAACGACTCAACACATCTACAACACCCTTTTGAGAAGAAAGAAGAACAAGATGCACTTCTGTGATCTTGGAGGAGAAGAATCCTAGAAACTCATATCACGAGCTTGCAAGTCTTTGAGAGGTTGTGATCTCGCCTTTTAGAAGGAACCAAGAGAATCACAAAGAAAGACTACATAGGAAGATCCTTGGATCTAAGGTTAGAGAGTTTAGAACATAGAGAGAAGGAATGTCTAAAAGGGGTGAGGGATAAGAGAGAAATGGCTCACTATTTATAGGCAAAATGTCCACTCTTCACCCGGATCCGTCGGATCCCTTCCCAAAGGGACCCGGCCAGTGTAATCTAAGGGATCCGGCTATCTAGTAGTACCAGTTCGGATTTTGGGTTACAATTTCGGGTTTTGGTTTATAGGTCAAGGTCCATGGGTCAAGTGATGTCATGAATGATGTAAAAGACATCTTGGATCATGGGTCATGGACTTTGGGTTATGGGTTATGGACTTTGGGTCATGGGTCATGGGTTTTACCCATTATGAAGTCATGCATGATGTCATGAAAATGGGTTATGGGTTATGGATCAAGCTCCATGGGTTATGGGTTATGGGTTATGGACTTGGTTTTTGGGTCATGGATAGTCCAAGTCTTTTCCTAGTTAATTTACAAGTAACATGTATTTTATAAAAATGTAAGTAACTATTTTACTTAAGTGTTTTTATAAAATGGTTTTGGCTTTTATGTAAACTTGTTTAACTAAATATGTTTAAGGTTTGTTTTATGAAATGAGTTAGTAAGCTTTTGGATCAAAGCGTTTACGTATTTTATCTATCTCGTTATCATGATTTTACGTTTATTATTGACAAAACATTAGAAGATTGTAAAATATAAATAAACATTTTTAAGGTTTATTTGTATTAACAGTACCCTTGCTAAAATCAAATATGTTGGCAATCTAAAACTTTCTGATTTTGTTATTTTATAAGATGTGTTGGTAGTACCTAAATACTATGTCAGTCTCTTATCTGTTCATAAGCTTATTAAAGATAGCAGAATGTTTATTGGTTTTAATGAAACTGAATGCTACATTCAGGATTTGACTCAAAACAAAATCATGGGGACTGCTAGTGAGAATGGTGGACTTTATTTATTTGATTCTCCCTCTTCCTTCACTTTTAATAATCAAACAATAGGTAATATGTCTGTGAAATGCTTTGTGTCTAAATCTATGTGGCATAACAGACTTGGTCATCCCTCTGACCAAACTGTTAACTTGCTACAATCTGAACTTAAGTTCACTAAGGATTCTCATGTCTCACCTTGTGACATCTGTCACAAGGCCAAGTAGAATCGAGAGCCATTTCCTTTAAGTGAGCATAAAAGTTCTACTATTGGTGACCTTGTTCATATTGACCTTTTGGCACCTTATAAAGTCACTAGTAGAGATGGTGGATGGGAGGAAGGCAAGTTTGCTCTAGGTGGTGGTGTGTTTATGTCAACATCTAGGTGGTGGGATGGTGGTTGAGTTGACATTCTCTCAATAGATGAGAATGTTGGCAATGGTGGTGGATTAGAAGGTCTAGGAGGTAAGTCCTCCATTGAGTTAAAGTAGAGGTGAGGTGATGAATGAGGTGTGGTGAAAGAAAGGATTCTAGGTTCAAGAGGTGAAGGTTTTGTTGTTTGAGTGGAGATAGGAGTGCGTGGTAATGTAGGTTCAATGGGAGGTGTTTGTTCAATTGGAGTAAGTTGTGGTGAGGTTGTTTTGGTGAAAGCAAGTTGTGGTGGAGTTGGCTTATTTGAAGGAGGGGTTTGGATATAGTTTGAGAGAGGTGTTCTACTAGAAGGTGTTTTGATGGGTGAGGCTTCGGTTGAGCATATTTCATACATAATTCTTGCGATTTTTCTTGGTGGACTCTTACTGGATGATCTTGCACTTGGTGCCTTAGTCATGTTTTTAGGTAAGTTTAGAAGGTGAGTTTACAGTAGAAGATGGTTTGTTTAGGTGTGGTTTGGAAGCACAAACACAAGTGGTTTAAATAGTGAAGGATCAAGTATGGTAACTAAAGCCTAAACCACTAAAATCCTTTGAATTGCAATGATATGCATGCATCAAGGTCAACTACAGTGATACAATCTTCTAGGAGATATATTAAAGACAATATGGAGTGTTTGAGTGGATAAAGTTAAGTTTTGGAAGGTTTTAGATGATCAAAACCTGTGTCTATTTGCCCAGATCCATTGGATCCTTTTCAACAGGGATCCAGCTTGCCTTAGCTGTGGGATCCGGCTAACATATCAGGTGTGAGGAAAAATGACTGTGATTAAGCTATATCAGCCCTATTTTTCCTTGTGTAATGAGTGTGAGAGGGTGTCTTAAATGAGAAAATCCTGAGTGGTTTAAGGCTAATGATAAGAGATTGCCATTAGTGGACTTTAGTGAGGAGAAGAGATCTAAAGTAGGTCAATAAGTGAATACAAGTTAAGAAAATTATACCACTAAGTGTTAATTGTTTGTAGGTTTTAGGGAAAGGTTGTATGAAAAAATTAAAAATTCTTTAAAAATCATAAGAATTAAAAGATTGGTTTTAGAGCATTTTGAGGTAGAGTTGGTTGAAATAAACTTGTTAAAAATTTATTTAAATTATAGATAAGTGTATGATGATCAGAGAGAGGTGATTCAAGAAGTGGTAGTGAGAGATGATGGTTATTTTTAAGATGATAAATTAAAAACATCTCGGAAGAAACTTAAGTTAATCCTAAAAGATCAATAGAGCTACTAACCCCATAGTCAGCTCAAATGTGACTAATAGGAGATGGATACTTTGTCTACTAAGGTTAGAATGGTTGATGGTGATAAGAGGTGGTATAAAATTTCACTCTATATGCCCGGATCCTTCGGATCCTTTCTAAGAGGGATCCGGCTAGTTATAACTAAGGGATCCAGCTTCTGAGACTAATTCTTTCACAGTGGGCTCGTAGAAATTTGCTCACTTGTCAAATAAAAAATCTAACAGGTAAAGCAACACTTATACAATGATACGCATCTAATCTAGCAGGCAAATCACTTTAGAGACATAGACATGAATGTATGGAGAAGTTTCTCAAACTTCAAGCATTACAAAATGTTCAAGACAAAAGAGAAAGTATACAGAGAATCTAAACAAAATACAGATATAGAAAATAATATGACATAACCATATTTGACCAATTCACTAACTTTCATAGCCATTCTCTTCACTTGATTTACTTTTATTCCCCATCCTCGCTTGCTGAATCATCAGAAGGTTCATTGTAGATGGATGACTCGGGAGTGAGAAATGATGTTAAATGTGACTCATTTATTGGTTCCATTAATTTATAGAAATGTGTATATTGAGGATCTTGAAGGTATGGGTGAACGTTCATGAAGTGATGATAGATAAGAGTTAGGAACATCGCATAGGGTATTAGTTTGTTTCTTTTATCCTTGAGATGTGTGATTCACTTAGCGAAGAAGTAAGCAAGATTGTATGGCTGATGATTTAAAATGCGATAAAGCATGTGAGCACAACAGGTAGGTCGATACTCACAACTTTTGGCTAGGCTTAGAATATTTTCTCGTACGATGACTACCATGGGTTGAAGAAATTATCGAAGTTCAATCATACGAATTCTGTTAGGATGTCGTGTTGAATTGCAGAGAAGGCTGGTTAATTCTCCTGGGGAAGGAATGTATGTAGGATATAGACCATGTTCCTCTTGTTTAAGAGAATCAAGAGCAAACTTTTTCGTATAGGCATATTGCCCATGGTTTGGAAGTCTAAGGACTTGAGCGAATTGTTCAACAGGTAAGAGGAATTTGTAGTTTTGTATGCAAAACCAAAGGGCGGGAGATTGATCCTCGTCACATGTGAGATCAATATCACGAACGAATTCTAGTATGAATTGTGGGTAAATTAGTTCGTTAATGGTGAGTAAAGACTCAAAACCTATGGCTCGAAAGGCTCTGCTAACTTCTTCATAAAAGGTTAAGTTGGGGTCGATAATTCTACCTTCGTGAAGGTAGCATGACTCAATGTTTTGGAAATTGGAATACATTCTAAGGGTGTGTAAGGCTCAGTTGAAATGTTCAGAATGTAGAAGTTGGTTAGTTGGTGGTCAAAGTTGTTTGTATGTGGCATCTTTGAAACCAATACAAGATGATTAATTATTAGAGACAAGATTAAACTAGAAATAGGTTTCTTAGAAAATGTAGAGTTCTTGTATTAAAAGCCGATCTAGTGAGGTTTTAGTATGCAAAAATTATCAATTACGTTTTTATTTGTATTAACAATTCTAAATATCATTTCAAACACTGTTCGTTCTATTATTTTATTTGTATGGAGTTTTTGTGAAAAGATTGTTTAAGAGATGATTATAATGTAATGTTTAAACACCAAGGTTTTTTAAACATGATTCAATTTTTCCGCTTTCAATTAATTTTTTTATGAAGAACTAAATCCTAGAGTTAGATTAGAATAATTAAGAGAGTATGATTACTTACGGGAATGATTAGAGTTCTTGAGGTGATTGTTGATTGAACCCTAATACGAGTATGTGTATGTTTTTGTTTTTGATTGTTTGAGATGAGCAAGATGGAAGAGAGAATTGGTTTGTGAAGAACTAAATTATTAAAATGGTGTCTGGTGTGCTGGTTACGCTGGATCCCTTTAAAGAGGGATCCCGCCCGTTAAGTTATATGGATCCGGGACGACAGTAACAAAAATTTAATTTTTCTTGATTTACTTCTATTAATAAATCTTTAAGACATGTGTTTAGAGGAGTTAGATTGTTTTGATTGACTTTGAGATCGGAATAGATAAATTCAATACTTGTGGTGACAAGTATGTATGCGAGCTGAAGAGTATCATTCTTGATGATTCGAAAGAATGAGAGTAGTTTATTTATTGAAATGAAGATCAAGAAAAGGGAGAGGTTTCTTTGAGTTGACTCAATCTTTTTATTGGACAAGTGAATGGAAATGACACTTTGTTTAGAAGGACAGATGGAATACTATTCCTTATGGTTCGATACTTATGGAAGTTAGTAAAGAGAGACTTTGAAGGTTGTGATTTGGTGTCTTAACACATAATCCACGTAGATATTATGACTAGTGAAGAACTACGGTCAAAAGTATGTTAATACATCACATAGATTCACATATTAACTATGAGCAATTAGGACATTTTAAATGGCTAGTTATAATTATGAGAAACATACCTTTGATATAATCTCTTTATTTGAATCCATAGACGCGAAATACTTCATGATCTATAAAATACCTTTAATAGCTCTTTAGGATCTTCTTTAGTGTGAAAACTTCATTTTTCCTTTTATAGGATAAGTGATTGAATATTTCTCAAGGAAGATTTGTTAGAGACAAGATGGAATATCAATATCCAAAAATATATAGAAGTTTTGTTCTTTTTGTAAAATGAGTTATTTGTTAATTTTTACAAAAGTTTTTCCTTCGTTGTAGTTTTCAAAACATACACGGATCGTATCAAGTTTTTAAAGTACAATATACTTTAAGAAACTTGGTAACGAAGCTCTTATGCCAATTGTAGAAAACTAGAAAGGGGGGTTGAATAGTTTTACTGATTAAAAACTCCTTTTAAAACTTATAGATCGACTTATGTCAATCTAGTTTTGACGTGTTGGATATTGATAGTGTTAAAGCATATAAAACTAAGCTACGAGAGAGAGATAGAAAGACACAACCATAACAAAAGTATTTATAGTGGTTCGGCTAAAAGGTCACCTTCCTTGCCCTACTCCACTCCCCGAGTCACCTACTCGAGAGTTCGTAAACACTTCACAACAAAAACTCCTTTCACTTAGCGGAGAAGCCTTCACAACGTCGCTTACACTTTATCTGGTATAAAGCTAGATACCGGGCTTTTCCACGAGGTAAAGCCAAACCTTCGGGTGGACCAAACCAACACACCTAGTACAATAAGCCTAAAGGATCCAACGTCCTTTTACACCTAACGACACAACACATCTACAACACCCTTTTGAGAAGAAGGAAGAACAAGATGCACTTCTGTGATCTTGGAGGAGAAGAATCCTAGAAACTCATATCACGAGCTTGCAAGTCTTTGAGAGGTTTTGATCTCGCCTTTTAGAAGGAACCTAGAGAAGCACAAAGAAAGACTACATAGGAAGATCCTTGGATCTATGGTTAGAGAGTTTAGAACATAGAGAGAAGGAATTTCTAAAAGGGGTGAGGGATAAGAGAGTAATGGCTCACTATTTATAGGCAAAATGTCCACTCTTCACCCGGATCCACTAGATCCCTTCCCAAAGGGACCCGGCCAGTGTAATCCAAGGGATCCGGCTATCTAGTAGTACCAGTTCGGATTTTGGGTTACAATTTTGGGTTTTGGGTTATAGGTCAAGGTCTATGGGTCAAGTGATGTCATGAATGATGTAAAAGATATCTTGGATCATGGGTCATGGACTTTGGGTTATGGGTTATGGACTTTGGGTCATGGGTCATGGGTTTTACCCATTATGAAGTCATGCATGATGTCATGAAAATGGGTTATGGGTTATGGATCAAGCTCCATGGGTTATGGGTTATGGACTTGGTTTTTGGGTCATGGATAGTCCAAGTCTTTTCCTAGTTAATTTACAAGTAACATGTATTTTAAAAAAATGTAAGTAACTATTTTACTTAAGTGTTTTTATAAAATGGTTTTGGCTTTTATGTAAACTTGTTTAACTAAATATGTTTAAGGTTTGTTTAAAGAAATGAGTTAGTAAGCTTTTGGCTCAAAGCGTTTACGTATTTTATCTATCTCGTTAACATGATTTTACGTTTGTTATCGACAAAACATTAGAAGATCGTAAAATATAAATAAACATTTTTAAGGTTTATTTGTATTAACAGTACCCTTGCTAAAATCTGTTGGTCCCTTTACACGATTAGAATTAACTAGAAAGTTAATCTATTGGTGTTAATGACGAATACAATGTTTAAGGATTATTCTAACAGTTATAAAACGTGAATGTAAAAACAACAATATTTTTCAACGTTTAAATTCTTATTAGAAATAATTCCAAGAATCTATACCCAAGTGTTTTGCGGAACAAACACTTGGGATTGAATAGACAAGGGTATGGGGTGTCTCCTATCGAAACTCAAGTTTTGCTTGAGTGGTAACAATATACCCTACTGAGCTATCTCAGTGAGTTGTATACTCTTTGTAGGAGAGAAGTTCCTTTGTAAAAGTTCAAGACTTTAATTATACAAAGCACACTTTAACTTCTCTCACAGTTGCTCTATTTATACACAAGTATTCTAAGTATAAGTGATTAAATATAATACAAGTTGTTGAGGTTGCGTGTCTGACAATTACAAATAGTAATTGTCATTTCCAAGAACCAATAGGAAAGGGCTAAATAAGTCTTTGGGAGTTGTTGGCTGACACTCCATGACTTTTAGCCGCAATAGGGAAGGTTGAGTCTGACAAGAGAAGAGTGTTGGGTTTACACTCTTATCTTCTCAGATCTTTTCCCTATTGTTCCCGCCTTTTCTTCAGGCGTTGGTTCCTCAGTCATTCAATCACTTTGTTGGTTGAGGAGACTGGGGTTCAGTGAGCTCTTATCCAATACTCACTGAACCCATCATCTTCTTCTTTGGCTTAAGTCCTACTCAGGGAGTACCGCCTTCCTGAGTAGTGAATCCTTCTTCTTGAATTCGCCTTAAGCATCCTGAAGATGACTCACTGAGAGGCTGTTCTCTCAGTGACTTGAATTGTTCTCGGATTAAGTTAACACTTAGTTAATTTGTGTCCAAATCATGTTCGAAGCATTCTTGGGTTTTACATGACCCAACAATCTCCCCCTATTTGGATATAAATTATTCCTAAGTGTTTTGATCAGATATGAGTAAGCTAACGACTTCTGCTCATACTGAATGTACTAGAATGTAAATAAGGACACTGAAATAATAAAAACATCATTTTATTAATATCATTTACAAGTCCTAACAAAACTAAGTACAAAAAGGGATAGTGTTGGGTATTCAGGCAGGTCATCAGTTCAACTTGATTCCAAGGGCTTCAAGCTTGGGCTTCTTCGACTGCAGCTCATGTTGGTCAGGATGTTCATTGATTTTTCTTTTCAGGTCATGACAAAACCTCACATTCTCAGGACTCTTGAGTGGAGAGGCCATCATTAGAAAGCCTAGCATTGCTTTGATCCCTGATAGATCTATATCACTCCACCTCTGGAAGGCTTTGTCACCAAACTCATCAATGAAGAACAACCCTCTTTCAGGCTGTTCAATGACCATATTGTTTCTGAAAGGAACACCTTCAGGGAGAGCCCTATTGTAGTCAAGACCAGGAATCTTGATCTCAGGCTCAGCTTCTATCTTCTTTCTTTTCCTTGAAGAAGACTGAGAGGAAGCAGGTTGTGCAGATTCAGGGAGAAGAGATTGAATGCCAAGTTCCTGAGGTGCTGCTGCCAATCTTTCATACCTCAGACTCAATGACTTCATCAGATTAGGGACCACAACATTTGATTTCTTTGCTATTAATGGACCCAACTCGTCCAATTCAGTGATCCCAAAGTCAGCGAATCTGAAAGGTGAATGAACGTCAAAGTCTCTCTTGTCAGCACCTCTGTAGACAGTGACAATGGCAGGATTGGTGTTTCTTTGAATATGAACATCAGTGATTGGTTCTGGCTTCATCCTTTCAGTCATATACCACTGATATTTCTTAATCCTATTCTGCCTGATCTCTTCAGCCCTTTTGGCTCTTTCCTCCCTTTTCTGCCTGAGAGTGGTCATCTCCTCAGACTGAGCTTTCACAAAGGTCATACCACCTTCTCTTCCTGAGAGATCCTTAGCCTCAAGACCAATTTTCTCAGCCTCTTCATGAACAACCTTGATTAAGGCAGACTTGCTTGCCTTCTCCTCTTCCTTCAACTTCTTCTTTGCCTCCTCTTCCTGAAGATAAGTACTGAGTTCATCAGCTGAGAAGTGGTAAAGAACTCCATCAATTTCATATGGGATCCTGAGTGGTGATTCAGGATCCTTTGCAACCGTGATAGGTGCTGGTTGAGGCTCAGGCTCAGTGAGAATGCCTTTGCCTTTATCTTGATGGGAGGAAGAGGCTTCAGGAATGTCTTCCTTAGTGTGAGAAGGAATCTCCCCCTCAGTGTGAGAAGGTTGTTGGCTTTGGCTTGAGACTCCAGTGTCTTTCTCCCCCTCAACTGTTGCTTGAGCCATGGTGATAGCAAGAGTTGGAGTCACTGGAGTAGTAGGACCTTTGAAGGCCTGATAGATCTCAGTCATCATTGATTTGATGTCCGAGGTGTCTTTTTGAAGACTTGAGATCTGATCTGCCTGAGAAGCCTGAGAAGCCTCGATGCCTGACATCCTTGACCCAAGAGACCATGCCAAGGATGTTGAAGATTGTGCCCAAGTACCAAGATGTTTTTCCTGAAGACCCATGGAAGTCCTGATTGAGTCCAAGGAGGTAGTAAGACCCTGAAGTTTAGAATCCTTCAGTAAGCTGAGGAGATCATGGATTTCAGCTGACTGCTTCTGATAAGTCTCAGCAGCTTGAAGGATCTTTTCAGTGAGTATGGGGTCATCCTTAACAGCTGACTGAATAGTACCAAGGCTTTTGGTGATGCCTTCAAGAGAAAGATTGAACTTCTGGAAATGAAGATCAATAGCTGTCAGGGAATGTTTGGTGTCTGATTGGATTTCGATCACATCTTCATGAAAACTTTCAACATCTGCCTTCAGGTTGGCATAGTGAACAGCTGCTTCAGTGTGTTGATCAAACATCTCATCAGTGAGACCAGTGAAAAGAGCATTGTTGGTCTTCAGTAGGAATTTGACCAACTTTCTTTCAGTGAGGGGAAGAGAGTTATCATACTTCTGGAGAATGTCAGTAGATGAATCAGAAGATTAAGAGCCTGACTCTTCACTTTGGCTTGGAGAGGACTGATGTGATGGATCAGGTTGTACATCAGTTTCCATATCCTCTCCTGCCTCAAAAATTTCTTCTTCACTCTCTTCCCTGAGCTCTTCATCAGACTCCATAAAAGCCTGATAGTCCCCCATGGACTCAATACCCAAAAAATCAACCGGCTCCTCTTTATAAAAAGATTTGCCTTCGGTTTGGTCAGGTCCTGACCCCTTTGTCATAATAACTGAGTGGGTTGTCTCAGCCTGACTAGCCATAATAACTGGGGTAACACCAGCCTGGCTTGTGGGGGCAGTTCCTGAAAGACTGGATCCGCCTGAGGGGTTGATGGGTTCCATATCAGCGGGTTGTTTCTTTCCCTCTGAGTCTTTGTCCCCCTTAGCACCTTCAACTACTGATGGGTACTTCTCAGTAGTATCACTAGGTACTGATTGTGAGAGTTTGTGGACCCCCTTCCCATCAGGATTGTACTGTCCTTCAGGGGATTTAGGATCCTTTTCTCCCTGAGATCCTGAGGGTGATTGCTCAGGAACGTTAGCGGGATGTGAGTGTTTGTGGGTCCCCTTCTCAGTAAGGTAGTGCTGCCTTACCGAGGATTTAGAACCCTTTCCTCCCTTGGGAACTGATTGTTTTTTGACAGCTCCTTCATCGGGATGTGAGGGGGTGTGGGTCCTCTTCCCAGTAGGGTGGTGCTGCCCTACCGAGGGTTCAGGACCCTTTCCTCCCTTGGGCACTGATTGTGATTTATCAGTACCTTCATCGGGATGTGAGGGGGGAATGCTTCCTGATCCCTCTGACTTGTTTATGTCAGTTGGACCATGTGGAATGGGTGTGCCCGAGGTCACTGAGGATGATTTCTCAGTGACTTCCGTTGGCCTTTGTTTTGAGGTCTAGAGGGTCTCAGAAATGGGTGTCTCAGAGGTCTCGGCCTTTTTTAACCTCTTTTTAAGGTTGAGTTGGTTTTGAGGATCAGTCTTAGTGGCGAGTGGCTTGGGTCTAACCACCTGGCTGGACTGACCCTTCTTTGTCTTCTTCACCTTTTTGGTCGGTGAAGGAACTGGAGAGATAGCGTCATTACCCTGAATGACTGATTGCATGTATTCAGTCAGGGCAATAAGTGTAACCTCACTGATGCCACTAGTGAAGTTTGACTTGTGCAGTACCTCAGGCTTCGTACCTTCTGCATCAGTCCTCATATAGTCAGAACCGAGTAGGTCCTGAAGCACACAGGAAACAAATCTAGGATAGGACATGTGCCTTTGCCTATGTTTTCCTGAGAGCTTAGCAACGAGGTCTCGGAAGATTATTCCCCCGATGTCTATTTTTGTACCCTCAAGGAGACTGAACAACATCAATTGTTGTGATGAGTTTAACTGCTCCGTAGAGGATTTATTTCCACCCAGGACCTGAATGACAAATGTCATCAGTATCCTCCAAATAGGGTGGAACCATGTTTTGACTACTGGAGCCTTTTCCAGTAAGCCTCCCACAGACATTCCTGGACGTCTGGGGTCATGGGGTGCAAGAAAGATCAGTTCATTCTTTATGTCCTGATCAGTAGGGTTGGGAGAAAAGGCTTCAGCAAAGTCAAGGCCTGTGGCTTTGATGAATGCTGAGTAGTCAAAGGAGAGGGTTCTACTCCCATTCATCACCGTGAAGGTGATGATTGACTCTTTGGTGTCTTTGGGGCTGGTTGCCACAGCCGTACACCAGAATTCCCTCAAATAGTCATGGTAGATGACTGAGGGGGTATGTGTGAAAGCCTTTGCAAGAAAACAATTACGAAGATATTTCATAACGTTCTTGTAGGCTGGGTAGATTTGTGGATATGAGAAATTTCCCACCACATTATTTTTGGTTAGGTCTACACCCTCCATTGTGAAATCCACGTTGGGGGCATATTTCACAGCTTTAGAAGAAGCCATTTATGGGTAAGTCTGGGTTTGACTAAGGTTAAAGGGGTTCTAAAGCTTAAGAATGCACACACAATTTGTTTTTGAGAATAAAAAATGGCAGAGTTTTGCTTAAAATTCTATAAAAACGTGTGTATGTATTCTTCTGGTTGGGGTATTTATAGGAAAGAGGAGATGGGGGTGTTTTGGTCATTTGAGCAAATCTTTATTTATTCAAAAAATTATTTGGAAATTGGTTTGAATAATAAGTTTTGGGATCCGCATTTAATGCCAACACTCCACTTTCCTGGTTTGGCGCAACAGTCGAGGTGAACAGTTGAGCAGTTCTGCAAAAGTGCAACTTGCAGAGATGAGTCATCACATATTTGAAATGTGATTGGAGAGGCATTTAATGCCAAGTGGGAATGTGGTGGCCCATAGGTGGAAGCCAGAAAGGCTAAAAAAAACAAATATTCTTGAATTAAATATGTGTTCAGTTACCAACCTCGGACATTTACTAACTAGATACTTAGAGCATTTAAGTTAGTATTTAATGTCCTTTTCAGGGTCCTGAATGACTTTTCATTCAGTGATTGGTTTTCAGGGACTTGGGATTAGTCACTGATGACTCAGGAATGAGGAATGATTCCTGAGACAAGGATTCAGGAACTTGGGTTTAGTTCCTGAGGAAGAGGCTTCAGTGAGATGTTTTCACTGATATACATATTCAGTCAGGGACCTGAGATGTTAAGAATTTACACTTTTAGTTGGAAGAGAGAAAAAAAATTAGTCAGTGGACTGATTCTCTATATCCAACATTCCTAATTCAGCTTTCAGTCTTGTGAAAGTTGGTTCATCCAAAGGTTTGGTGAAGATATCAGCTAACTGATATTCAGTAGGAATGAAGTGTAATTCAATGTCACCATTTATGACATGGTCCCTGATGAAGTGATATCTGATATCAATATGTTTTGTTCTCTGATGAAGAACAGGGTTATTAGAGATTGCAATTGCACTTCTGTTATCACAAAAGATGGGTACCATCTTGTACTGAATTCCATAGTCACTGAGTTGACTTTTCATCCAGAGTACATTTGCACAACAACTAGCTGCAGCAACATATTCAGCCTCAGCTGAGGATAGGGCAACTGACTGTTGCTTTTTAGCACTCCAACAGACTAATTTCCCACCAAGAATTTGGCAAGAGCCTGATGTGCTTTTTCTATCCATGTTGCATCCAGCATAGTCAGAGTCTGAGTATCCTTTGAGATCAAGTCCTGAGCACTTTGGATAGTATAATCCAAGGTTAGGAGTGCCCTTCAGGTACCTGAATATCCTTTTCACAGCAGTGACATGAGATTCTCTTGGGTCAGATTGATATCTGGCACATAGACATACTGAGAATTGGATATCAGGCCTTGATGCAAGTAGATACATCAGTGATCCTATCATTCCTCTAAAGAGAGTTTGATTGACTGGTTTACCAGTTAGATCAGGACCAAGGTTGTTTGGGGGAGCCATGGGAGTTTTGACTGAGGCACAGTCACTGAGATCATACTTCTTCAGTAGATTCTTTACATACTTCTCTTGACTGATAGTGGTTCCTCTATCAGTCTGCTTGATCTGAAGACCAAGAAAGTATGTCAGTTCTCCCATCATGCTCATTTCAAACTTCTTTGCCATTAGTTTTTCAAATTGTTTGCAGAGTTTGAAACTTGTTGAGCCAAAGATGATGTCATCAACATACACTTGTACTAGTATGACATCATTATTTGTCTTATAGATAAACAATGTGTTGTCTATCTTGCCTCTGACAAATTTTTTTTGGATTAAGAAGGCTGAGAGAGTCTCATACCATGCCCTGGGAGCTTGCTTTAGTCCATAAAGGGCTTTGTTAAGCTTATAGACATGATCAGGAGACTCATGGCTTTCAAATCCAGGAGGTTGCTCAACATAAACTTCTTCTTTCAGTGAACCATTTAAGAATGCACTTTTAACATCCATTTGGTACACCTTGAAGTTCATGTATGTAGCAAAAGCAAGGAAGATCCTGATGGCTTCCATCCTTGCTACTGGTGCAAATGTTTCTTCATAGTCAATGCCTTCTAGTTGATTATAGCCTTTGGCTACAAGTCTGGCTTTGTTTTTAATGACTATGCCATTTTCATCAGTTTTGTTTTTGAATACCCATTTCATGCCAATGACTGAGACATTCTCAGGACATTTGACCAAGGTCATTACCTTGTTTCTGTCAAATTGTTCTAGTTCATCATGCATGGCCTGAACCTAACTTGGATGTTTAAGTGCTTCTTTAACACTTTTGGGTTCAATTGTGGAAATGAAGTCCACAAATAGGCATTCATTGGATGAGGCTGCTCTCAGTTCAGCAGCCATGCTTCTTGTAAGCATGCCTTCAGAAGGCTCACCAATGATATTGACAAGTTCTATATCCTGAGATCTGGTCCAACTATCCTGAGGTCTTGGGAGTGGGTTAGAACTTGTAGAAGCCTGATGGGTATGATCAGGATTAGACACAAGATTTTCGTTTCCTTGTGTGTCTAAGTGGGTTGAGTCATCACTGAGATTGTTTGGGTCCTGAGTATTTTGTTTAGACTGAAGGATATCATCAGTACTTGTATGTGCTTCAACAAACTCAGTGATGGTTGGGTTTGGTAGGTTGTGAGGGATAATGTAGTAGGAGAGGTTAGCATCTTCTTGATACTGAGTAGAAGAGTTGTTTTCAGATAGATATTCATCAGGAGGATATCTAGAAGAATTATCAATTCCTATCTCTTCTACTGAGGCAGTTGAGAATCTGATTGTATCAGTGCTCTCATCAAAGGTAACATGAAATGTTTCCTCAGTCTGCTGTCTCCTTGTGTTGAACACTTTGAAGGCTTTTGAGACAAGTGAGTATCCCAGGAAGTATCCATCATCAGCTTTTGCATCAAATTTTCCTAGGTGATCCTTGTGATTATGAATAAACACAGGACACCCAAAGACATGAAAGTAGCTGATGTCAGGGATTCTTCCTTTGAATAACTCATATGGGGTTTTCCCATGTCTCTTGACAATTATGGATCTGTTTTGTGTATAACAGGCAGTTTTGACTGCTTCAGTCCAAAAATGGTTGGAAAGGACTGATCCACATAGCATTGTCCTGGCAGCTTCAATGAGTGTTCTGTTTTTCCTTTCAGCAACACCATTTTGTTCAGGTGTGTATGGAGAGGAAAAGTTTTGGGAAATACCTTTCTCATCACAGAAACATTCAAGTTCATTATTTTTGAACTCAGTCCCATTGTCAGTTCTAATTTGTTTGACCTTAATGTCATTTTGATTTTCAATGTTCCTGACAAAGGACATGATTGTTTCAGCTGCCTGACTCTTTTTGATCAGGAAAAATACCCAGGTGTATCTTGAGTATTCATCCACTATGACCAGAGTATACTTCTCATGGTTAATAGACCTTGGACTGACAGGTCCAAATAGATCCATATGAAGAAGATGTAGGCAGTTTCTGATGGAAAAGTTGGTTTTGGTTTTAAAGGATGCTCTGTGATGTTTACCTTTTTCACAAGCTGAGCATGGTTTATCCTTAGAAAACACAACTGATGGTAAGCCAAGGACCTTGTTTTGTTTTACAAGATTGTTAATGTTCTTAAAGTTCAGGTGGGTTAGTCTCTTATGCCAAAGCCAGTTGAGTGCATCAGTGGCCTTAGCAAAGAGACATGTTCCATCCTGAGTTAGACTTGACATGTCTAATACATAAACATCTTGTCTCCTTGGTGCAATGAGGACAATTTCCTTATTTGCATTGAAGATGGTTCCTTGCTTATCATCGAACTGAACTATGTACTTTGCATCACATAGTTGACTGACACTGATCAGATTGTACTTAAGACCATTTACATATGCTATCCTAGTAAAGACAATACCATTGCAGTTAACTGAACCATAACCTTCAGTGAGACATGATGAGTTATCAGCAAATATCACTTTGGGTCCTGGTTCTTCCACATATTTGTACAGACACTCCTTAACACCAGTCATGCTCCTTGAACATCCACTATCTAGATGCCAAATAGGGTCCCTAGCATGTTTCTGCACAAATAGTAAACTAGGTCAGTTCTTTCTAGGACTCCATTTCATGGAGGGTTTGGTATTGTAGGTCCTTATGAAAGTATTAATTGATTCATGGTCAGTGGTTGAGTGGATTGAGCTACCACATGTTTTGCATTTGGTAGTAGGGGTAGCCTCAGTAGTCTGAGAGGATTGCTTCATTCCTCTTCTTGACTGAATGACCTTGTCTTTTCCTGAGGATTTCTGAGTGGAGCTTCCACTAGATTCACCATGTTTGTCATATTGACAATCGTCAGGATGGTGGTCATTAAACCCACACAAAGGGCAGGGAGGAAAAAGCTTGGGCTTTTGCTTCTGTTTCTGCTTAGAATCAGAAGGGTAGTTCAGGCACTGAGCCTTGAGTCCTGAAAAGTTTGACATGACTGAGCATTGTTTATGATCAGAGGTCCTGTGATCTTCCTTTTTGAAAATCATGCAATAAAGGACTCTATAGCAATCATCAGTGAGATGATTTGTATAGTTGCATAGCTCACATCTTTTCTGGGGTTTGGTGGGTTTGGGTTTGGTTTTTGAGGAAGTTGGTTTTTGTTCCTTCTTGGATTGAGAAGATTTCTCAGAAGATTCAATCTTCTCTCCTAGCTTCCTGACCATTTCAGCCAACTGATCAATTTTTGAGTCAGGGCTTTGGGTTGTTTCTTCAGAAGGGACTGAAGTTGATGAGTCATCAGTATTTACTGAGACATCAAGGTTTGCTCTCTTCAGGATGGTTGTTCCCCTTCCTGATCTCTCCATAGGAGAGTGTGGTGAGAAGACCATAGGTGGGAGGCCTAGGTTAGGTGTAGCACCCTGAAGGGTATTCAGTGGAGGAAGTAGAGGGTATGATTCTGATTCAGACTCATCCAAGGACTCAGTGATTGGTTCAGTGAGTTCAAGCTTACTGAGTTTTTCAGTGAGTCCTAGCATATTTTTCAAGGCCTGACTTTCAGGAAGCAAGATCTTTCCAGTCTCAAAGTTTGGTAACTTACTGACTGGGTTGTCCCTGACAATCCAGTCATTTGACTTGGGAAGCATTTCTTGCTCAAAAGATATGCCAGCTGGAACAAAGTTTAATTCATTTTGACACATAATTGGATCAACCATAAGAGGGTCAATGCCAATGGTTTTCTGAGAGATTAATCCCATAGTGTCAAAAACCTTAGGGTTCTTCTTGGTCCAGCTTTGAATGATAGCCTTTTCTTTGTTAAGTTCAGTTTGAAGGATTTGGTTTTGTTTCAAAATCTCAGTGTTCTGAATTTGTAGAGTTATTGTTTCTAGTTTGGCTTGCTTAAGTACAAGCAGTTCATCTCTACATTTGTTCAATTCTGACACAATATTGTTATATTTTGAAAGCAAGTTAAGTCTTTGTTCTTCAACAAACTTTAAATCAACACAAATATAATTCATGTAAGACTGCCAATCAGAATCATCATCCATAGAAAGTAAGGTATTTACCTTTTTCATGGTGATGTTGACCCATTCTCCATTTCTAGCATGGCCTTTTCCCACAGCCATCTGATCCTCTTCTGAAAGTGCCATCAGTGCACTAACTCTTATTTCCTCATCTGAGGAAACTTCTTCATCATCCCAATCATATGCTTCAGCTATTAAAACCTTGTTCTTTGTCTGAATAGGTTTAGGTGTTTGAACAGCTTGAGACAATATGGGGTTGGCTTCAAGAAGTGCAAGTTTAGCTTTGATATTCCTATATTTTGTTTCAAAATCCTTTAGACCCTTGTTTTGGTATTGTTGGGTGGACTGAAACATTTTAGGTTGAAACTTGCTAGTTCCTGAAAATTTGTAAGAGGGTTCTGAGATAGTTTTAGAATAACAGTCCTTAGCAAAATCACCCTTTTTACCACATTTAAAGCATTCTGTGATTTCATTTGCTTTTGATTTTGTAAAGTTGGACTGATTTCTTTTGATGAAACGTTTTGAACTAGCAAGGAGTGCCCTCTCTTGGAATTCCAAGTTCAGGTCATTCAGGTATTCCTAATCAGTCCTTTCATCAATTTCTTCTTCAGAAACCTCTTGAGTATCCTGCACAACACCATTAGAATAGAAAGCAGTTGATATGGGTGTTGAGGTTAAGGCCTTTTTGGACTCATGTGTTTTTGAGTCAGGGTATCTCCTTGAGATCAAGTTGTCTTCATAGACAAACTTCCCATAAATTTCAGGGAGCTCAAGGGTCTGAATGTGGTTAGCATTCCTCAGGCCTTGTGAGAAGTTGAGCCACTTCTCAGGGAGACTGTTGACAAAGCCAACATTTGTCTCATGTTTGGTCAGTACAACACCATCATTTGATAATTCATTTATCAAAGTTTTGTATCTGGTGTAGGTCTGTGAGAGACTTTCAGAGTCCTTTGCCCTGAAAGTATTATACTCAAGTTTAAGGTCCATGACCCTATTTTCCTTGGTATCTGAGGGACCCTCAAAGCTGTTTACCAAGTCATCCCAAGTTTGCGTGGCTGTTAGACAGTTGATGACTGATTCCATTATATCGTCAAGAAGACATGATATAAGGATGCTTTTCAGGCGTTGGTCTTGATTGACCACCCTCCTCTCATCTATGGTCCATTGGGCTTCAGGCTTGTTTAGCCCTGTGCCAGTCTTAGGGACAAATGGGCCATCCCTGATACAGGTGATGTAGTAGGGTTCCATACCAGTAAGATAGCAAATCATACGCTTCTTCCATTTGCTAAATTTCCCAGTTTCAAGTCTGGGTGCAACAGCTGAGTAGCTGCCACCCTTTTTGTCGACTAGCTGGGGTACATTGATATCAGCCATAGTAGGATCTTGGTTTTAAAAACCTAGAGCACTCTTGGTTAGTTTAAAAGATTTTATAAACCAGAGGCTCTGATACCACTTGTTGGTCCCTTTACACGATTAGAATTAACTAGAAAGTTAATCTATTGGTGTTAATGACTAATACAATGTTTAAGGATTATTCTAACAGTTATAAAACGTGAATGTAAAAACAACAATATTTTTCAACGTTTAAATTCTTATTAGAAATAATTCCAAGAATCTATACCCAAGTGTTTTGCGGAACAAACACTTGGGATTGAATAGACAAGGGTATGGGGTGTCTCCTATCGAAACTCAAGTTTTGCTTGAGTGGTAACAATATACCCTACTGAGCTATCTCAGTGAGTTGTATACTCTTTGTAGGAGAGAAGTTCCTTTGTAAAAGTTCAAGACTTTAATTATACAAAGCACACTTTAACTTCTCTCACAGTTGCTCTATTTATACACAAGTATTCTAAGTATAAGTGATTAAATATAATACAAGTTGTTGAGGTTGCGTGTCTGACAATTACAAATAGTAATTGTCATTTCCAAGAACCAATAGGAAAGGGCTAAATAAGTCTTTGGGAGTTGTTGGCTGACACTCCATGACTTTTAGCCGCAATAGGGAAGGTTGAGTCTGACAAGAGAAGAGTGTTGGGTTTACACTCTTATCTTCTCAGATCTTTTCCCTATTGTTCCCGCCTTTTCTTCAGGCGTTGGTTCCTCAGTCATTCAATCACTTTGTTGGTTGAGGAGACTGGGGTTCAGTGAGCTCTTATCCAATACTCACTGAACCCATCATCTTCTTCTTTGGCTTAAGTCCTACTCAGGGAGTACCGCCTTCCTGAGTAGTGAATCCTTCTTCTTGAATTCGCCTTAAGCATCCTGAAGATGACTCACTGAGAGGCTGTTCTCTCTGTGACTTGAATTGTTCTCGGTTTAAGTTAACACTTAGTTAATTTGTGTCCAAATCATGTTCGAAGCATTCTTGGGTTTTACATGACCCAACAAAATCAAATATGTTGGCAATCTAAAACTTTCTAATATTGTTATTTTATAAGATGTGTTGGTAGTACCTAAATACTATGTCAGTCTCTTATCTGTTCATAAGCTTATTAAAGATAGCAGAATGTTTATTGGTTTTAATGAAACTGAATGCTACATTCAGATTTGACTCAAAACAAAATCATGGTGACTGGTAGTGAGAATGGTGGACCTTATTTGTTTGATTCTCCTTCTTCATTCACTTTTAATAATCAAAAAATAGGTAATATGTCTGTGAAATGCTATGTGTCTAAATCTATGTGGCATAACAGACTTAGTCATCCCTCTGACCAAGTTGTTAACTTGCTAGAATATGAACTTAAGTTCACTAAGGATTCTCATGTCTCACCTTGTGACATCTGTCACAAGGCCAAGCAGACTCGAGAGCCATTTCCTTTAAGTGAGCATAAAAGTTCTGCTATTGGTGACCTTGTTCATATTGACCTTTTGGGACCTTATAAAGTCACTAGTAGAGATAGTTTTAGATATTTTATGACTATTGTTGATGACTTTACCGGGCTGTTTGGGTCTATCTTATTAAAACCAAAGATGATGTTTATAATTTGTTTGTCAGTTATATTAATCTGATTCTCAATCAGTTTAAATGTAGTATTAAAACTGTCAGGTCTGACAATAGGACTGAATTTGTGAATAATAAAATGAGTAACTTGTTTGACAGACTTGGTATTGTGCATCAAACTTCTTGTTCTTATACTCCTCAGCAAAATGGGATTGTTGAGAGAAAGCATAAGCATATTTTAAATGTTGCCAGAAGTTTAGTGTTTCAAAGTGGTATTCCTTTAAGTATGTGGCCTAAATGTATCTTAACCACTGCCTATCTTATTAACAGGTTACCTTTTTCTGTTCTGAGTGGAAAATCTCCTTTTGAGCTTGTGTATGGTCAAAAACCTAAATTGTCTCATTTGAGAAGTTTTGGTTGTTTATGTTTCTCTTATGTTTTAAACAATTCTGATAAATTCTCTTCTAGATCTGAAAAATGTTTTCTAATTGGTTTTTTAACTACTAAAAAGGCTTATAAAGTTACAACCTTGAATCTAAAATGATTTTCTATTCAAGTGATGTTCAATTTTATGAAACAATTTTTCCATTTAAAATGAATTCTAAACTACAAACTGATTAGAATTGTGATACTATTGAGACTGCTTTAAATGGTCAAAATTTCTTTGATGAGAAACACTTTGATCAAAGTCCCAATGATGAAGGGAGAGGTACAAATACCCCCTATGATGATGGTGGTACCTATTCTTTCCCTAGAAGTACAAATACTTCTAATGATGGTAGGGATACTGGTACTGCAACATCCATGGGTGACAATACTCCACCTGGGGGCAGTGTTCCTTCTAATCCCAATCTTGATTTAGCTCAAAATACTTTCCCATAGAACATAAGTCAAGAGCAGCCTGCTCTTAGGAGGTCTAGTAGGAATGTTAAGTTGCCTGCTAAGTTTAATGACTATGTTGTTAGTAGTAATGTTAAGTATGGGCTTGAAAAATATGTGTGTTATACTAACCTGGGTCCAGTTAATTATTGCTTCTCTACTACTTTAAACAAATCTGTTGAACCAACTTCTTACGATGAGGCTGTTAAGGAAAATAATTGGGTTCAGGCCATGAACAATAAGGTTACTGCTTTAAAAAGAAATAACACTTGGACTAAGTGTGATCTTCCTAAAGGAAGAAAACCTGTTGGTAGCAATTGGTTATGTAAAATTAAGTATAAGTCTACAGGTGAGATTGATAAATATAAGGCCAGACTTGTTGCCAAAGACTTCAGCTAGAGGGAGGGATTTGATTATATGGAAACCTTTAGTCCTGTTGTTAAGATGTCTACTGTTAGATGCATGATCAATGTTGCTATTTGTAATAATTGGAGTCTTTTTCAATTAGATGTTAACAATGCTTTTCTATATGGTGACTTAACTAAGGATGTGTATATGACCTTGCCCCCTGGCTTTGATAATCAAGGATCTAAAGTGGTCAAACTTAATAAGTTTTTATATGGCCTTAAGCAGGCCCCTAGACAATGGAATGCTAAACTTACTTTGGCTCTTACTGAACCTGGTTTTGTGCAATCTAAATGTGATTATTCTTTGTTCACCAAGAGGTTTGGAATTGTGTTTTTGGCATTACTTGTGTATGTTGATGACATTGTCATAACTGCCAATGATGATAATGAAATTGAGAAGTTTAAAGTGTTTTTGAAAACAAAGTTTCAAATCAAAGATTTAGGAAAGTTAAAATACTTTTTTGGAATTGAAGTTTTGGAAAATGATAATGGTGTTTGTCTGAGTCAAAGGAAATATTGTCTTGAACTTTTGCATGAGTATAGTTTGCTTGCTGCTAAACCTGTTGACACTCTTTTGCATGAAACACCACTCTAAATCACATTGAGTCTGTTGATGATAAAGCTTTGAGATATAGTGGGAATTATCAAAAACTAGTTGGTAAGTTAATTTACTTAACTAATACCAGACCAGACATTTCTTATGTTGTTCATTGCTTAAGTCAGTATATGCATGCTCCTCTTGAGTCTCATTTGGAAGCTGCATTAAGGGTTTTGAGGTATCTAAAAGGCTCACCTGGTAATAGTGGGCAAATTAACAAAAAAGGTAATCTTATGCTTAAAGATTATGTTGATTCTGACTAGGCAAGATGTCCTATTACCAGGAAATCTGTGTCTGCAGGAAATCTGTGTCTGGCTATTGTATATTTCTAGGTGACTCTTTAGTTACTTGGAAAAGTAAAAAGCAATCTACTTTTTCTAGATCTTCAGCTGAAGGTGAATACAGAAGCATGGCTTCACCTACATGTGAAGTTATTTGGTTATCTAACCTGCTTGGTGATATGGGAGTTAAAAACCTTTTACCTGTGGTGTTGTATTGTGATAACAGTCCTGCATTACAAATTGCTAGAAACCTGTGTTTCATGAAAAAAGCAAACACTTTGAGATTGATGTTCATCTTGTCAAAGAAAAAGTGTCTGTTGATGTTTTAACCAAAGCTTTAGACTGCAAAAGTCATAAGTTTTTGTGTGAGAAACTGGGTATGTTGGATATGTTTGGTGTGAAAATTTGAGGGAGGGTGTTAAAATACCTTTCAAACTTTCAGGGACTGTTTCTGCTATATGCAGAAACTTACTAACACTAACAACTTTGTTTTGTCTTTGTTTGTCATGTTTTATATTTTGCAGGGACTAAAGCTAGACACAAGCATAGTTTCCGCCTCTATAAGGATTGCTATCTCCTAGGGTTTCTCACTTTTCATTCTCTAATAAATTGATTCTATTGTTGTCTTTAGGTCTTGTGATCTTGTAATCATTTGACTATCATTCCTGTTGATCGAGTCTTTAGTTGTTCTGTATTTGTATCATAGATCATCTGTTGTGATCTATTCTCTTTTCGGGTTTCTTGTATTTATACTTTAAGTTGATTAATTTGAATCAAGGGGTGGTTGCTTAGATTCAATCTTAAGTGTTTCAAAATTTCTACACTTACAATTAAAGTGTTAAACATTCACGAGAGCATTTACTCCTTCTAAAACTAACTAACCCTTTCAGTGAGTTAGCATAGTTCTTACTTAAACACATACTTTGGTTCATCTTTGATTGTTATTCCGCAAACAATCATCGTAAATTCTTTGGTTCATTTTTAATAAAAATTTAAACGTTGAAAACTTTGTTGTGTATTCTGTTTGAATTGTCTTCAGTATTCTTGTTTTAAAATTGTTTAAACCAACATCAGATTATATGGAGAGACTTAGTAACCATAAGTCATATTCACTCTAAAGGCAACAAGTATGTAATCATACTTTATACCAAGTAGTCATCTGTATGCTATCATTCACGTAATTTTCGTATAGTTCTTCTACAAGTTGCAATGAAAATTTCTCTCCATTATACAAAGTTTAAAACATAAAAACTTTAAAAACAGTGAGAGGTAAAAGCAAAAAACCTTGATCTTATGCTCTCCGGTCAACACATTATCTCCAACAACCTTCTTCTTGCACAATAAGTATGCTTACTTTTTTATAACATTGATTGTAATTGAAGGAACCGGGTATCAGCTAGTATGAATATTTCTTTGTTTTCAGTTTAATGTTGTATCGGTTGTCAAAACTTCCTACAGCTTCTTCTACTTTTACTTTCAAGATTCTATCATCTTGTAGCTATAATATTAGTTATTCAATTGGTCCTTCTGTGCCACCGTGTGGTATATATTCTTCGTGTTCTTGGGTAATCTATAAAGGTAATATTATTTGTAGAAAAATGATTTGTATGTCTAAAACATGAACCTAAAGTTAGGCCTAAAAATTTGATTGGTGCATTTGAAAAAATGGTTGGTGAAAAATGATGAGAGAGAATATTGTATTACACTTGTCATGAAATGAATGGAGTAGGTCTAATTTTAGGTCTCCTTTGTAGGCATATATATCAACACTCTTATTTGTAAGTGAAAAGGTTGATTTCATTGATTGAGATTGATGTACATTAGTATACTGAAAGAGCTACACAATTATAGGATTTTATGTACTCCGTATCTTATTGTTACAACAACAATGAATTGATAAGATCAGAATATACTAGAGCTTAAATTAGTCACTCCTTGTGCTTATCCTTAAATATAATCTAGATGCTTTATCCAACATCATTTAGTTTCTGTCTATCTATGCCATTATAATGTGAAGGTAATCCCTCATAAATTTTTATTTATTTATTTATTTATTTTTGTGAACAACAAATGAGATATAAGACTAGCAAGGAGCTAGAAAATTACATGGGAATGGATAGGGCATTACAATGATTATAGAGCCACTCTATCCAATTGAATTTTGCTTTTTTAAACCTATTTGGTATCCAATCGAAAGAGAACTGCTTTACAACATTAAGAATTAGGCTCGATGGACGTTTGGCTGCAAATGTAGAATCACTACGGAACCGCCAAAGGATCCATAAAGTGGACTGGATAACAGCATCAAACACGACGGTTAGGTTGGATGGAAGGTTTGCACGACTTGCTGTAGTGAACACTTCGTTGAGGTTGTCGATACGGATATGATGAATATTCCACCATTTGAGGATCTCGATCCATGCATTTTTTGCAACAACACATTTTACTAGGATATGCTCTTCCGTCTCTAAGTCATCAATACCTCTATAATCCAGATTTACTCTAGTTAGGATTCTTTGGTTTTCAATACCTCATAAAGTTAGTGGTTTAGTAACATCTAACTATAAAAGAGTGTATTTTTCAGTTGTATTATCTAATTAGTGTCTTGTACGAAACACAAGTAGTTAATAAGTTTGGTACATTATATTACGGAATACCCAATATAATACCATATATATTACATTCGCATATATAAACATTCACATGCATAAAACATGATAACTTTTCTACGTATAAATAGATGTAATCATTCAGACCAAGTAATATCCAAATCTCCCCAGTTATCTTCGGATACTCCCAAGGCTTTCCACACTGCTTTTGATGCATCAACGATATTGTTAGGACAAGGTGGTTGATAGTCATGATCTGAATCACAACCCATTGTAGAGTCACACTCATCCACAACCATGGCCTTCACGCTCCTCCCATTTCCATTAATCGTAATATACTTGTGGCACCTATCCCCTCCCTTGTACCATCCGGTTGATAGTGCGACAACCGGTGTGTCATCAGAGTGGTATTGGTTGTCACACTCTGATGGACCACCACCATCACCTCCCTTTTGGAAACTGTTAATCGTCAGTGTAGCATTAGTACCACTTGTCACTGGAGGTGAGCAAGTATACGTGGTGTAGAACTTGCCTTGGACACAACAATCCGAATCATTTTCACGATTGCATTGTCCAGCGGGTGGTTTCTTTCCCCGGATACCACCACTTGGTTTGCAAGTTTGAGCTTTTATCTCAAATAACGATGCTACTAGTAGAGCCAAGATAAAAAGTAAACAAAAGCTCTTCATTCTCTATCTAATAGTATGTGTATATATATTCTTATACTTGTTTTGAATGCATTGTAAGGTAACGTGATTTCTTTTTTATAGACTATGGCTCATCAACAAGCCAAAATTGTGGTCTTTAATTTCTGGGTCCTAACATGGGTAAAATTGTAGCGCTGTTGCACCTTCAATTTCTTTATCATAAAATCAAGAAATGCAACATGCCATTTCAACTGATTTGCCATACAGGACAAAATTGTCTACTCTATAGTTGAATACAAGTTTGTCCACTCTGGTAGTCATAAAAGATAAAAGTTTCATTTTGACTATTAGGACTTCTTTTTAATTTAATCAGAACATCAGCATATTAATACTACTTTAACCTTTTCTCCCCATCATGTATGTATATTGTAAACTTATATTGATGGCTTTAAGACAAATTGGACAAGAATTATTTTGGAATTGTTACTCTTTTAATTATTATTATTATCATCATCATATTCGAGTTCATGGTTTACAAGATCTTTATAGTTTACATGTAAAGAGAGGCCATATACTCTACTTAACTGACTAATGAAAAACACTATACTAATATATAGATATTCTAAGGGTCTCACAGAATATTAATTCATGGATGAAATAAAAGTCTATTTTAAACATTAAAATGGGTGAGAGCTCACAAGAGCATTGTTTTTCCAACAATGATTTGGTGCAACATCAATCAGGTGATTCAATCTTTGTTCAGTTCAATATCACATTATCACTGGCAATCACCCCTTTAATATAAATGCGAGTTCATTAATTTTTATAGTTGAGCTTCTTATGCACCTGTTTTAGTCTCAAAGTCAACCATGATCAACAAGTTTGTAATCTATCATGTTGATTATCTCATTTTCTTTTCAAAGCACTCTATTGATGTATATAATCACATGATTGATGTTAGAGCGTTGTTGAAGTAATTTTCTGCAATCACTTCGGACAAATGAATGAGGCATTTCGGATGAACTAGGTGAGAGTTCTTCCGAAAGGCTGATGTATCGATCCCTTCGGCTTTAGTGGGTCCTTCGGATATCTGCACACAACAGCACGCGTTAGGCTCGCCCCGGGTGTTAACCCAGTGTTAGAATATGTGAATCATAAAAACAATAAACACATAAACATAACAACATAACATCAAAGCATACGCAGCGGAAAAACAAGATCTATATACACGTAATTAATTAACTAAAGGAAGCTTGTACTCGGTTCTTGTACATACGTAATACTAACGTTTCAATGAGAAAAGCTAGGTTCTATATTCACAAACAAAAACCTAACTTGTTTTGAAGCAATGTCAAAAATCCCAAGGGTTTGGGAGGAGGTATTCGACCGGCCACAAGAGAGGAGAGGAGAAAAGAATAGGGTTTTAGCTTGGAACAAGATTAGGGATTAACGAACATAATGGGATTGTATTTATAGGCACCTGGTTTCTTGTTCCCCACTCCAAGAATCGATCTACACAACCCTAGGGGAGGGTTTCGGCCGACCTAATCAATTAGGAAGATTTCTAGATCCTTCTTGATCCCTATTTTCAGCTTTGGTCCTTGTAGTTAATGTTTAACGTCCGTTAACCAAACTCCGTTAAATACTAATGACCGTTAAGTGGTTGTTTGTGAAATGAATAAATAAATCATAAAAATATAATTAATTATTCAAACCATTGAGACTCTTACGTATTGTGTACAATCCCGAAGTCTCGTGTTCAAAACCGGGCATACGAATATTAATTATTATCCATAAACTATAACACCCAGGACCAACATCCGGCGTGAGAATAAGTATCGGATATTGCGAAAGGCTCTAAACAATAATAGAGAGTAAATGTGGATGGAAAAAGTTAGTTGAGGGTAGTAAATGAGCTGGGTATTTATAGCACCCAGCCTTGGTACCTGAAATGGCGACGCCGGATTTTCTGGGAACATGTCGCAGACATAATCCCGTAAATCCTAGGGCGGCGACGGCGGTGTCTGCTGCTGCCATCTGTCCAAAAGGTAATGCCACTTGTCCCATTGCTTACAGTTGTGCTGGTCATATAAGTAAGGGGTCTTCCGACCTTTGCCGGATGATTTCATTCTGTTCGGACGGCCGGACAAGTTAGTCCGTCCGGACACATACGCCAACATGTCCCCCCCCCAGTATCACAGTATCGGTTTCACCGATATTGTGATACTATGGAAATTTTAAAGTCCCATTTTACCAATTCCGAGGGGCCTAGGCCGCCAAGAATCATTAAAGAACAGCTGTTGTACTAGCCGGGTGAGTCAACATGCTTTTTGTTCCTCATCCGGAGGGCTCCAAGTCCCCCCCCCAGTATCATAGTATTGGCTGTGCCGATGGTGTGATACTTTATGCCAATTGTGGAATCCCATATTAATTTTTCCAGAGGGCCTGATCCGTTAGGCTTGAGTATGTTGGGTGCCATGCATAGCCTATCAAAAGCTATTGTGGCTTTGCTTTTTGGAGTACCGTTTTTTTTATATATTTTTTTTTAATATAAATAAAACTGTAGTCATGGGATGCTTGACACGCATGCGCGTGGATGGAAACGCTTCTACGTCAGCGTCTGATTGGGTGCGACGTTTCATATCTTTCTTTTTACCTATAAATAGTGCCATTTGTGTCAATTTTACTACCGTAATTCTATATTCTTCTTTGAGACGCCTTCCGATATTATCTTCCGAACGATCATTGTACATCAATCTGAGTGGTTTCCACATTAGCCATCCGTCCTTAAAGGTACGTTCCGAACCATCCATATCTTGTATTTTTCTTTGTTGTCCGGCTATATCCCGCTTTCCCTCGGTTAAGTTATGTCAGTTTCTCCCGCTTCGATTCATGACGAGGATACCCAAGGGGCTGGGAAATTTCTTCCTAAATTTGATATTCAAAAGTACAGCTCTCGGATGGATGAAGGGGCATTGTACACGGTAACAATGGACTTTGGAATACCTGCAAACCTACATCCGCGGCTACCTCCAAAAGGCATGACCATGGATGAGCTACCGAATGATGCTATTGGCTTATACCTGGAATATTTTTACGAGGGTGGCCTCAGTGTGCCTTTCTCTACCTTCTTATTGGACGTTTTCAAATACTACAACATTCATATTTCTCAATTGGTTCCGCTGGGTATGCACCATGCGACCCTATTTGAAGTGTACTGTCGAAGTTTGCACATCGATCCTACTACTCCTTTGTTCCGGGCTTTCTACAAACTGGGTAAACAAGGCCATTGGTTTTCTTTTGAGAAGAGGGGTGGCAGGGAGAAAAGGGTCTGCTTCAGGGAAATTCTTACTGGTTTGAAAGGTTGGAAGCATGATTTCTTTCTGATAGATAGACGGGCCATCCCATTTTCCATGCCTTGGAGGCATTACGATTCGGACATATCGGATCCCTTTCCGAAGGGTGAATTCAACGTTGCTGATGCCGACCGACTGGCCCAAAATGTGATCGATCTTATTCAAATTCCTCGGGGTTTTCTTTACGCCGTTGGGCTTACTTCTCACTGGGATCATCCCGGTTTCCGGGCGGCAATTAGAGATGCCGAGGGAAAGGGTATAGCCTTACAGCCTTTGCCTTTGCCCCCTTCTCTTTTTCTTTTTTCTTTTGGTAATATATTTATGCGTTTATTTCTAACTGTCTTACGATCTTACATTCCGCAGCTATAATGATGTCTGAATATCTGAAGAAGCCAAAAATCCGAAAGGGTGCATCTGTGACGAAAGGGGATCAATATCGGGAGTGTCAATCCTATGAGCTGCACGTGACCAATCCTGCCACTTCCAATGCTGAAATTCCGGAGAAGACGGACGAACTGAGGAAGGTCGAAGTGCCTGATGACAAAGTATTGGAGGCAAAAAAGAGGAAACAGAAGCAAAACTCTGCCCGGCAGACGCTTCAGTCCCAGCAGGGAGGGACCCGATTCCGCATTCAGCGCGGTGAGGGGGGAAGCGGTGTGGTCCGACCGATCAAACGAAGTAGGCCGAATGAGGGTGTTGATGTGGTAGATCTAGATTCCACGGAGCAGCCCATTCCTCGTCCTTTCCCCATCCGGTCATTGCATCCGGAGGAGACAAGGAAACAGCCTGCGGGCCAAGAAGGTATTGGCGTGAGCTTCACGTTCGAGGCTACTGGCGTTGGCAAGCTTTTCGGAAGTTTCCATCTTTGTACTTCGTCTCTCTGCACTTACTTTCATGATAACCGTGTTGTTCATTCCTTTTGACTCTGGTCATGGGAAATAAAAGGTAACCGGTGAGGATGACTCGGAAGCTTTGTATGTGCCGGGGTGGTCGGTCAGGAAGGACGATCGATTGGATAGTTGGAAAGTCTGTCGGGATTTAATGTTGAACCTGCCTACTCCGAAGGAGGAGTCATATTTTGAGAGTTTGGGTGATGCTGAGGCTGCCCAAAGGGCTTGGAAGCTATTGGGCATGGGGACCACAACTCAGTCGGACCTGTTGTTCCGGTTTGAAACTCTCCTTCATGAACATAGCGAGCTATATCGGGCCCATCAGCAATGTGGGAATGTTGGGAAGGAGGGGGAGGAGCTTAAGCAGTTGAGGATTGAGCATTCCAACTGCATGGTGAAAGAGTCAGAGCTGATGGGTCGTGCTTCGGAGTTGGAGAAGTTGGTGGAGGAGGAGAGACAGGCTGCGGCGGAACAGATTAGTGCCTCGGAAGCTGAGTTGGGTAAGGCCAAGGCTAAGTTGCTTGAGGAGGAGAATGATAATTCAGCCCTTCGTCAAGAGAAGCAAGATCTGACCACTAGAGTGGGTCGCACGGAGATGGACCAGTTTAGGGTAGTGAAGGATGGCATTCTGGAGGTGGTCCGCTGACTTTTGAACAGTCATGAATATAAACACCATTTGGCGGGTCCCTTCAGTTTGTCCTCTCAATCCGGGTTTCTAGAGGGTGTTTCTTTGGGTCGCAAGCCGGAGGATGTGGAAAAGATTGTGGCCGAGGTGGATGATCTGGATGTGGAATATCCTTACATCAAGAAGATCAGTGATTCTTACCTTCTGTCTCTTGATGACATAATGAAAATTTTTCCTGGCCTCGCTCTGTCCACATCTGTCGAAAATCTGGTTGCTGAAACTACCACTGGACCAACATCCGAGGGTCCCGAGATCTAAGCTGCCAATGTCCCGGATTCTACAGCGGAGGAAGGAGGATCAGCCTCTTGAAGGATTGGATTGTAATGGAAATCTGGGTAATTCCGTTTTGACTACGGGTGAAGATTACTTCGGATTTCTTGTGAAGCTTTTTAAACTTGTTACTTTGAAAAACATTTAGGAATGTAAGGCCTTCGAGCCGTCGGGCTAGGTCTAAAAAATGACCTATGTGATTTGGATGATTGTAATAATTTGAATAATTTGTACGCTTGCTTGTTTAGTTTTATATTTAGCCGTATGGTTTCTTTGCTAACTGCGGAATGTATCGTGTTTCTATTTTTATGTATGTCGTTTTATTCTCATTTTCGAGGCGATTTACTCATCCAGCCGGTAAGGCTGGTTAGTTTGGCGTCCTGGGACGACTTGCTATCACGCGGCCTTTTGACCTAGTTACTATAGCCATAGTTGGTTCCCCTTTTTGGGCCCGAGCCAATTCCGGGCATCATACGCCATTTGGTCTTATGCTCTAGCTTTTCGGCCTTTTTACCTTGGTATGCGCGGCGGTACCTTTCTTTGCATGTTCGAATAGGTTGGGTCTATCGGACCACATACATTTGCCATAGTCAATGATTATCTGACCTTTCTTCCCCTTTTTTCTTTTATATATATATATATATATATATATATATATATATATATATATATATATATATATATATATATATATATATATATATATATATATATATATGTACTAGTCTTTGAATGGTTAAGGCTTGTTTGGTTGGCTTTAGCCTTAAACCGGGAGTCATACATCGTCCTTTCGTTTCTGGTGCAGACGAAGCATAAGTTCTTACCATAATCGTTACTACTTCCGAAGTGCCATCGTGCACCCCTTATGTTTCGACCCCAAACATATGCCGAACACTTGTTTTTTATTGCCGTCGCTACTTGCATAGCTCCAGAGGCACAAGCTGACGTCAGGCCAACGTTTTGGTTGTGAACGTACAGCGCTTGTTTTTTATTACCGTTGCTATTTTCATAGCTCTAGAGGTATAAGCTTACGTTTGAGTAGAGCTTCGATTGTGAACGTACAAAACTTGTTTTTTATTACCTTCACTATTTGCATAGTTCCGGAGGTACAAGTTTATATGTTTTCGGGCGACATACGCCGTTCGGCCTTTTTGGCTTATAGATACGGCAACCACTTTTGGGGTATGAACCGTTTTCGGGCGACATACGCCATTCAGCCCTTTTTGGCTTATAGATACGGCAACCACTTTTGGGGTATGAACCGTTTTCGGGAGACATACGCCATTCAGCCCTTTTTGGCTTATAGATATAGCAACCCCTTTTTAGGTATGAACCATCTTTGAACATTGACCACTGATCTCCAGAGGTCGCGAGCCTACCGGAGGGATCACTTTCGACTTATGTTCAGAATGTGACAAGTACTGCAAGAATATGACATGTAGAAAAATTGCCTCCCCTTGATGGCGGGATAGCTGCATTTGTCATTTAAACGGTCAATACCAAGCCCTTTCGGGCATTACATAAGATATTTAAAAGAAACATTCATGAAAACACTTTCTAAAGTTGGTTGCATTCATAAGACAAACATCTGTGGTGTTTCTCTTTCCTTCATTGCCCATGACTTGTGTGATCCCGCTCGGTGGGCCTCCATGGCACGGTAGGGTCCTTCCCCGGTGGGTTCAAGCATTTGTTGGTTTACATCTCTTCTGGTCTCGTTCCTTCGGCACGTGAGATTACCTGCCTTTAGTTGCGAAGGTATTTTTGTTCCTTCCGTTAGTCCATAGTAAAAACGAACATTGGAAAAAATGGAGTAGCGGTATATTATAACGATATATTGTTTTAAGAGAGTTACCTGAACTGTTGTTCTTACCTTGAGCGATCTGTCGTGAGCCTTTCGGTCGTAGCATTGAACAATCTTCCTTTCATAACTCTCTTTCCAGATTGTAGGCTCTTTCCTTTGTTTCTGCGGTGGGTTCCGTGATGCGTACACAGTGCTGTAGGACCCTGTCTTCCCGGTTAGTTCCCCGGCGATCTCGGCGTTCCGGGTTTCATTCTTTACTTCTCCTATTGTTTGCTTCTCCCCTGACTCGTGGTGTTCTCGACTACTGGCTGACCGAGCGATCAACGTTGCTATACCACCTGGAGTGGGGAATTTTATCATCGTGTGGATAGTCGAGGGGACGGCTCGTAGCTTCTTTAGTCCGGCACATCCCAATATAATGTTGTAGGGAGAGGGAGACTTGATCACGGCGAATTCTATCCAAGTTTTTTGGGACAAGCCTTGACTCCCAAAACAAACCTCCAATCCTATCACTCCCAGCGGCTTAATAGACCTCCCCGTGAATCCCATTAAAGCCGTATTGGCCTCCTTCAGCCGGGCCTTGACGGAGGAGCCCAAGCGTTTAAAATAGTGTTCATACATCACTTCTACTGAAGCGTCAGGGTCCACATAAACCTCTTTTACTATCTGCCCTTCCACTTCGGCCTCGATTACTAATGGCTCATCTGACATATCTTCCGGACGGATAGGTGGGAAACTGATCAGGGCGTCCACCCACTCTTCTTCTACGTCTATCATCTTTCATCCTCGGACGACTACCGGGCTTCGAATCATGTTAATAACCTTTCCCTTGTTTCCCTGATTATCTCCCCCCTGAGGTCCCCTTCCCCTCTGCCTCATATCTTTCAGCAAATGGTCCAATTTCCCTGTATCTAGCGCCATTCTTATCTGTTCTTTGAGCTGCCAACAATCATTGGTGAGATGTCCTTTCTCACCGTGGTAATCACAATACTTATCCACGTTTTCTTTGAGGGGTTTTTGTTGGGTCATGAAAAACCCAAGAATACGTAAAACATGATTTGGACACAAATTAACTAAGTGTTAAACTTAAACCGAGAATAATTCAAGTCACTGAGGGAACAGTCTCTCAGTGAGTCATCTTCAAGATGCTCAAGACGAATTCAAGAAGGATTCACCTCTCAGGAAGGCGGCACTCCCTGAGACGGACTTAAGCCAAAGAAGAAGATGATGGTTCAGTGAGTATTGGACAAGAACTCACTGAACCCCAGTCTCCTCAATAACAAAGTGATTGAAGACTGAGGAACCAATGCCTGAAGAAAAGGCGGGAACAATAAGGAAAAGATCTGAGAAGATAAGAGTGTAAACCCAACACTCTTCTCTTGTCAGATCCAACCTTCCCTATTGCGGCTAAAAGTCATGGAGTGTCAGCCAACAACTCCCAAAGTCCTCTTAGCCCTTTCCTATTGGTTCTTGGAAATGACAATTACTATTTGTAATTGTCAGACACACAACCTCAACAACTTGTATTATATTTAATCACTTATACTTAGATTACTTGTGTATAAATAGATCAGATGTGAGAGAAGTTAAAGTGTGCTTTGTATATTTAAAGTCTTGAACTTTTGCAAAGAAACTTCTCTCCTACAAAGAGTATACAACTCACTGAGATAGCTCAGTGGGTATATTGTTACCACTCAAGCAAAACTTGAGTTTCGATAGGAGACACCCCATACCCTTGTCTATTCAATCCCAAGTGTTTGTTCCGCAAAACACTTGGGTATAGATTCTTGGAATTATTTCTAATAAGAATTTAAACGTTGAAAAATATTGTAGTTTTTTATACTCACGTTTTATAACTGTTAGAATTAATCCTAAACATTGTATTAGTCATAATACGAAATAGATTAACTTTCTAGTTAACTCTTATCGTTTAAAGGGACCAACAAGTGGTATCAGAGCCTCTGGTTTATAAAATCTTTTAAAATAACCAAGAGTGCTCTAGGTTTTTAAAACCAAGATCCTACTATGGCTGATATCAATGTACCCCAGCTAGTCGACAAAAAGGGTGGCAGCTACTCAGCTGTTGCACCCAGACTTGAAGCTGGGAAATTTAGCAAATGGAAGAAGCGTATGATTTGCTATCTTACTGGTATGGAACCCTACTACATCACCTGTATCAGGGATGGCCCATTTGTCCCAAAGACTGCCACAGGGCTAAACAAGCCTGAGGCCCAATGGACCATTGATGAGAGGAGGGTGGTCAATCAAGACCAACGCCTGAAAAGCATCCTTATATCATGTCTTCCTGACGATATAATGGAATCAGTCATCAACTGTCTTACAGCCAAGCAAACTTGGGATGACTTGGTAAACAGCTTTGAGGGTCCCTCAGATACCAAGGAAAATAGGGTCATGGACCTTAAACTTGAGTATAATACTTTCAGGTCAAAAGACTCTGAAAGTCTCTCACAGACCTACACCTGATACAAAACTTTGATAAACGAATTATCAAATAATGGTGTTGTACTGACCAAACATGAGACAAATGTTGGCTTTGTCAACAGTCTCCCTGAGAAGTGGCTCAACTTCTCACAAGGCCTGAGGAATGCTAAGCACATTCAGACCCTTGAGCTCCCTGAAATTTATGGGAAGTTTGTCTATGAAGACAACTTGATCTCAAGGAGATATCCTGACTCAAAAGCTTTTAAGTCCAAAAAGGCCTTAACCTCCACACCCATATCAACTGCTTTCTATTCTAATGGTGTTGTGCAGGATACTCAAGAGGATTCTGAAGAAGAAATTGATGAAAGAACTGATGAGGAATACCTGAATGATCTAAACTTGGAATTCCAAGAAAGGGCACTCCTTGCTAGTTCAAAACGTTTCATCAAAAGGAATCAGTCCAACTTTATAAAATCAAAAGCAAATGAGACCACTGAATGCTTTAAATGTGGTAAAAAGGGTCATTTTGCCAGGGACTGTTATTCTAAAACTATCTCAGAACCCTCTTACAAATTTTCAGGAACTAGCAAGTTTCAACCTAAAATGTTTCAGTCCACCCAACAATCCCAAAACAAGGGTCAAAAGGATTTTGAAACAAAATATAGGAATATCAAAGCTAAACTTGCACTTCTTGAAACTAACCCCATATTGTCTCAGGCTGCTCAAACATCTAAACCTATTCAGACAAAGAACAAGGTTTTAATAGCTGAAGCATATGATTGGGATGATGAAGAGGTTTCCTCAGATGAGGAAATAAGAGTTAGTGCACTGATGGCACTTTCAGAAGAGGATCAGGTGGCTGTGGGAAAAGGTCATGCTAGAAATGGAGAGTGGGTCAACATCACCATGAAGAAGGTAACTACTTTACTTTCTATGGATGATGATTCTGATTGGCAGTCTTACATGAATTATATTTGTGTTGATTTAAAGTTTGTTGAAGAACAAAGGCTTAACTTGCTTTCAAAATATAACAATATTGTGTCAGAATTGAACAAATGTAGAGATGAACTGCTTGTACTTAAGCAAGCCAAACTAGAAACAATAACTCTACAAATTCAGAACACTGAGATTTGAAACAAAACCAAGTCCTTCAAACCGAACTTAACAAAGAAAAGGCCATCATTCAAAGCTGGACCAAGAAGAACCCTAAGGTTTTTGACACTGTGGGATTATTCTCTCAGAAAACCATTGGTATTGACCCTCTTATGGTTGATCCAACTGTATGTCAAAATGAAATGAACTTTGTTCCAGCTGGCATATCTTTTGAGCAAGAATTACTTCCCAAGTCAAATGACTGGATTGTCAGGGACAACCCAGTCAGTAAGTTACCAAACTTTGAGACTGGAAAGATCTTGCTTCCTGAAAGTCAGGCTTTGAAAAATATGCTTGGACTCACTGAAAAACTCAGTAAGCTTGAACTCACTGAACCACTCACTGAGTCCTTGGATGAGTCTGAATCAGAATCATACCCTCCACTTCCTCCACTGAATACCCTTCAGGGTGCTTCACCTAACTTAGGCCTCCCACCTATGGTCTTCTCACCACACTCTCCAAAGGAGAGATCAGGAAGGGGAACAACCATCCTGAAGAGAGCAAACCTTGATGTCTCAGTAAAAACTGATGACTCATCAACTTCAGTCCCTTCTGATGTATCAACCCAAAGCTCTGAATCAAAATTTGATCAGTTGGCTGAAATGGTCAGGAAGCTAGGAGAGAAGATTGCATCTTCTGAGAAATCCTCTCAATCCAAGAAGGAACAAAAACCAACTTCCTCAAAGACCAAACCCAAACCCACAAAACCCCTGAAAAGATGTGAGCTATGCAACTATACAAATCATCTCACTGATGATTGCTATAGAGTCCTTTATTGCATGATTTGCAAAAAGGAAGATCACAGGACTTCTGATCATAAACAATGCTCAGTCATGTCAAACTTTTCAGGACTTAAGTCTCAGTGCCTGAACTACCCTTCTAATTCTAAGTAGAAATAGAAGCAAAAGGCCAAGCCTTTTCCACCCTGCCCTTTGTGTGGATTGAATGACCACCACCCTGAGGATTGTCAATATGACAAACATTGTGAATCTAGTGGAAGTTCCACTCAGAAATCCTCAGGAAAAGAGAAGGTCATTCAGTCAAAAAGAGGAATGAAACAATCCTCTCAGACTACTGAGGCTACCCCTACAACCAAATGCAAAACATGTGGTAGCTCAGTCCACTCAACCTCTGACCATGAATCAATTAATACTTTCATAAAGACCTACAATACTAAACCCTCCATGAAATGGAGTCCTAGAAAGAACTGACCTAGTTTACTATTTGTGCCGAAGCATGCCAGGGATCCTGTTTGGCATCTAGATAGTGGATGTTCAAGGAGCATGACTGGTGTTAAGGAATGTCTGCACAAATATGTGGAAGAACCAGGACCCAAAGTGATATTTGCTGATAATTCATCATGTCTCACTGAAGGTTATGGTTCAGTAAACTGCAATGGTATTGTCTTTACTAGGATAGCATATGTAAATGGTCTTAAGTATAATATGATCAGTGTCAGTCAACTATGTGATGCAAAATACATAGTTCAGTTTGATGATAAGTAAGGAACCATCTTCAATGCAAATAAGGAAATTGTCCTCATTGCACCAAGAAGACAAGATGTTTATGTATTAGACATGTCCAGTCTAACTCAGGATGGAACTTGTCTCTTTGCTAAAGCCACTGATACACTCAACTGGCTTTGGCATAAGAGACTTACCCACCTGAACTTTAAAAACATTAACAATCTTGTAAAACAAAACAAGGTCCTTGGCTTACCATCTCTTGTGTTTTCTAAAGATAAACCATGCTCAGCTTGTGAAAAAGGTAAACATCATAGAGCATCCTTTAAAACCAAAACCAACTTTTCCATCAGGAACTGCCTACATCTTCTCTATATGGATCGATTTGGACCTGTCAGTCCAAGGTCTATTAACCATGAGAAGTATACTCTGGTCATCGTGGATGAATACTCTAGATACACCTGGGTATTCTTCCTGATCAAAAAGAGTCAGGCAGCTGAAACAATCATGTCCTTTGTCAGGAACATTGAAAATCAAAATGACATTAAGGTCAAACAAATTAGAACTGACAATGGGACTGAGTTCAAAAATATTGAACTTGAATGTTTCTGTGATGAGAAAGGTATTTCCCAAAACTTTTCCTCTCCATACACACCTGAACAAAATGGTGTAGTTGAAAGGAAAAACAGAACACTCATTGAAGCTGCTAGGACAATGCTATGTGGATCAGTCCTCTCTAACCATTTTTGGACTGAAGCAGTCAAAACTGCCTGCTATACACAAAACAGATCCATAATTGTCAAAAGACATGGGAAAACCCCATATGAGTTATTCAAAGGAAGAATCCCTGACATCAGCTACTTCCATGTCTTTGGGTGTCCTGTGTTTATTCATAATCACAAGGATCACTTAGGGAAATTTGATGCAAAAGCTGATGATGGATACTTCCTGAGATACTCACTTGTCTCAAAAGCCTTCAAAGTGTTCAATACAAGGAGACAGCAGACTGAGGAAACATTTCATGTTACCTTTGATGAGAGCACTGATGCTATCAGGTTCTCAACTGCCTCAGTAGAAGAGATAGGAATTGATAATTCTTCTAGATATCCTCCTGATGAATATCTGACTGAAAACAATCCTTCTACTCAGTATCAAGATGATGCTAATCTCTCCTATTACATAACTCCCCACAACCTACCAAACCCAACCATCATTGAGTTTGTTGAGACACACACACATACTGATGATATCAATCAGCCAGTTCAAAATACTCATGATCCAAACAATCTCAGTGATCTGAGAGACACTCAAGATCCAATCAATGATCATGTGTCTACTCCAGAACCAAACCCTCTACCCAATCAGGCCTCCACAAGTTCAAATCAGTATCCAGGACCTCAAGAAAGTTGGACTAGGTCTCAGGATATTGAACTTGTCAATATTATTGGAGAACCTACTGAAGGCATGCTCACCAGGAGCATGGCTGCTAGTCTAAGAGCAGCCTTTTCCAATGAATGCCTATTTGTGGACTTCATTTCCACAATTGAACCCAAAAGTGTTAAAGAAGCACTTAAACATCCAAGTTGGGTTCAGGCCATGCATGATGAACTGGAACAATTTGACAGAAACAAGGTAATGTCCTTGGTCAAATGTCCTGAGAATGTCTCAGTCATTGGCATGAAATGGGTATTCAAAAACAAAACTGATGAAAATGGCATAGTCATTAAAAACAAAGCCAGACTTGTAGCCAAAGGCTTTAATCAACAAGAAGGCATTGACTATGAGGAAACATTTGCACTAGTAGCAAGGATGGAAGCCATCAGGATCTTCCTTGCTTTTGCTACATACATGAACTTCAAGGTGTACCAAATGGATGTTAAAAGTGAATTCTTAAATGGTTCACTGAAAGAAGAAGTTTATGTTGAGCAACCTCCTGGATTTGAAAGCCATGAGTCTCCTGATCTTGTCTGTAAGCTTAACAAAGCCCTTTATGGATTGAAACAAGCTCCCAAGGCATGGTATGAGACTCTCTCAGCCTTCTTAATCTAAAACAAATTTGTTAGAGGTAAGATAGATAACACATTGTTTATCTATAAGACAAATAATGATGTCATACTAGTACAAGTGTATGTTGATGACATCATCTTTGGCTCAACAAGTTTCAAACTTTGCAAACAATTTGAAAAACTAATGGCAAAGAAGTTTGAAATTAGCATGATGGGAGAACTAACATACTTTCTTGGTCTTCAGGTCAAGCAGACTGATAGAGGAACCACTATCAGTCAAGAGAAGTATGTAAAGAATCTACTGAAGAAGTATGACCTCAGTGACTGTGCCTCAGTCAAAACCCCCATGGTACCCCCAAACAACCTTGGTCCTGATCTAACTGGTAAACTAGTAAATCAAACTCTCTTTAGAGGAATGATAGGATCACTGATGTATCTACTTGCATCAAGACCTGATATCCAATTCTCAGTATGTCTATGTGCCAGATATCAATCTGACCCAAGAGAATCTCACATCACTGCTGTGAAAAGGATATTCAGGTACCTGAAGGGCACTCCTAACCTTGGATTATACTATCCAAAGTGCTCAGGACTTGATCTCAAAGGATACTCAGACTCTGACTATGCTGGATGCAACATGGACAGAAAAAGCACCTCAGGCTCTTGCCAAATCCTTGGTGGGAAATTAGTCTGTTGGAGTGCTAAAAAGCAAAAATCAGTTGCCTTATCCTCAGCTGAGGCTGAATATGTTGCAGCAGCTAGTTGTTGTGCAAATGTACTCTGGATGAAAAGTCAACTCAGTGACTATGGAATTCAGTATAAGATGGTACCCATCTTTTGTGATAACACAAGTGCAATTGCAATCTCAAACAACCCTGTTCTTCATCAGAGAACAAAACACATTGATATCAGATATCACTTCATCAGGGACCATGTCATGAATGGTGACATTGAATTACACTTCATTCCTACTGAATATCAGTTAGCTGATATCTTCACCAAACCTTTGGATGAACCAACTTTCACAAGACTGAAAGCTGAATTAGGAATGTTGGATATAGAGAATTAGTCCACTGATTGATTCCTACCAACTGAAGTGTAAATTCTTATAATCTCAGGTCCCTGACTCAATGTGCTCTTCAGTGAATTATTTCACTAATCCTCAACCTCAGGAACTAAACCCAAGTTCTTGAAATTTTGAGGGTTCAGAAACTAAACCCAAGTTCCTGAATCCTTGCTACTCAGGAATCTTTCCAAATTCCTGAATCATCAGTGACTAATCCCAAGTCCCTGAAAAACCCATCACTGAATGAAGAGTCATTCAGGGCCTTGAAAAAGGACATTAAAAACTAACTTAAATGCTCTAAGTATCTAGTTAGTAAATGTCCGAGGTTGGTAACTGAACTCATATTTAAATCAAGAATATTTGTTCTTTTAGCCTTTCTGGCATACACCAAATGGGCCCCCACTTCCCAACTTGGCATTCAATGCCCTCTCTCACACAAAACACTGTGTGATGATGGAAACTCTGCAACTTTTCCTTTGCAGAAACTACTCAACTGTTCACTCTGCAAATTGAGAAAAAAAGAGGAAAAGTGGAGTGGTGGCATTTAATGCGGATCTCAAACATTTTATTCAAAATAACTTCCAATAAATATATTTTGATTAAATAAGATCACTCAAATGCCAAAAATACCCCCATCTCCACTATCCTATAAATACCCATCCAAAAGAATACACACACACGTTTTTAGAAATTTATAAGCAAACTCTGCCCTTTTTATTTCTCAAACAAATTGTGTGTGTGTTCTTAGCATTAAGAAATATCCGACCATTTTTCCGACCTAAACCCGATCATAAAATGGCTTCCTCTAATGCTATTACCACCGCCCCAAATGTGAGCTTCACAATGGAGGGCGTGGACCTGACCAAAAACAATTTGGTTGGAAATTTCCATTACCCGCAGCAATATGCGGGTTACAAGGATGTAGTTAAGTATTTACAAAACTGCTTCCTTGCCACAGTCTTTACAACCACCCCAGAAGTCATCTATAATGACTATCTCAGGGAGTTTTGGTGTACCGCAACGGCTACTAGCCCTAAGGACACCAAAGAGTCTATCATCACTTTCACTGTGATGAATGGAACTAAGACTCTCTCCCTGAACTACAAGACCTTCATCATGGCCACTGGTCTTAACTTTGTTGAGAACTTTGAGGCTAACCCTACTGATCAGGAAATAAAAGCGGAAATGCTTTTCCTAGGGCCACATGATGTTAGGCGTCCTGGCGAGTCTCCTGAAGCCTTGTTGGCAAAGGCTCCAATAGTGAAGACATGGTTTCACCCTGTCTGGAGACTTATGATGACATTCATCATTCAGGTACTCGGAGGAAACAAATCCTCCACTGAGCAGTTGAACTCATCACAACAATTGATGATGTTCAGTCTCTTGGAGGGTAGAAAAATAGATATCGGAGGAATAATCTTCCGAGACCTCGTGTCAAAGCTCTCAGGGAAACATAGGCAAAGACATATGTCTTATCCTAGGTTCATTTCCTGTGTGCTTCAGGATCTTCTTGGTCCTGACTACTTAAGGTCTGACGATGAAGGTACAAAACCTGACATCTTGCATAAGACCAACTTTAGTAGTGACATTACTGAGGTACAACCGGTCGCCCTGACCACCTACATGTTAATGGTGATTCAGGGTGAAAATGTATGCTCACCAGTTCCTTCACCAACCAAGAAGGTGAAGAAGAAGAAAGGGAAAGGGGGACAATCCAGTAAGGTGGTTAGACCTAAACCACTCGTCACTGAGACTGTTGCCTCAGGCACCAAGAAAGTTATTGTGACCTTGACCTCTCCGACTCCCATACAAGAGACCACTCTGGCCACAAAACAAACGCCACTAGAGGGTGCTGAGCAATCATCCTCAGTATCCTCGGGAAAACCCTTTCCTAATGTCCCTTCTGACAAAAACAAGTCAGATGGGTCAGGAGCATCCACCCACTCACATCCTAATGAAGGCACTGATAAATCACAATCAGAGCCTGAGGGAGTTCAGGGTTCTATATCCTCGGTGGAGCAGTACTACTCCACTGAGAAGGGGACCCATACCCACTCACATCCTGCTAAAGTCCCTGAGCAATCACACTCAGGGTCTCAGGGAGTTCAGGACCCTAAATCCCCAAAAGGACAGACCAATCCTGATGGGAAGGGGATCCATACATCTTCACAAGGAGTGCCTCATGATTCCACTGGAAAACACCCATCAGTGGATGAAGGCGCTCAGGGGGACAAAGACTCGGAGGGATTTAAACCACCCGCCGATACGGAACCCAAACCCACCTCAGGCATTTTTGTTCTCTCAGGAACTGATTCTAAAAGTCAGGCTAGGAAAACCCCCCAGTTATTATGACTAGTCAGGCTGGTCAAACCCCACCAGTTATTATGACAAAAGAATCAGGACCTGGCCACAACGAAGGTGAGCCCTCTTCTGAGGGGGAGCCGGATTTACTGAAGGCTCCTTCTCTGGCTGACTATAAAAATTTGTTGGCTGATGAGTCAGAGGAGGAGATTGATTTTGGTGATGATGAGATCCCTGATGCTGAGGAGGAAATGGAAACACAAGTAAGCCCTCCTCAGCCCTCTGAGAAACAACATTCCTCACCTCATCCTGAGGATCAATCACCCAGTTCTCCATCAACCTCATCATCATCATCAGGTGCATCAACCACTCCAAAGTGGTTGCAAAAGTATGACGATGCTCATCCGGCTTCTGAGAGACAAATGGCAAAAGTCCTTCGCAAAGCCAACGAAGGTCTTTACAACTCTGTTGCGGATGAGCTATGGGATAAGCACACTGAAGTGGCAGCCTCCTATGCTGACTTCAGGGCTTCTGTTGAAGAATCTCAGGCAAAGATTCTTCAGGCCGCCAACCTCACTGATAAACAACTTGGCGACCTGAACAAATCTGTAGATGACATAGCCACTGGACAGCATCAGGAACTGTCCAACATCCTCAAGGCTATAGAATCAGTACAAGAACATCTTGCAGATGATCCCACTTTTGTCACCAGATTGGATGCATACTTGGCCTCTCAGGCTAACACCTCCAACAGCATTACTGAGCTTCTAAAGCTCCTTCAGGGGGTAGATCTTCAAGGTTTAAGGACCCAGCAAGAGTCCATTTATCAGGCTGTTAATGCATCCAAGGAGCACCTGATCAGAATCTCCTCAGCCTTTGAGCAGCTCTCAATAACACATAATGAGTTGGTCAATCACTACACCACCCAAGTAACTGAACTCACCTCCCACCAGAAGGAAATGGCTACCGAACTGAGTGCCGTAAAGAATGAGACTTCTGAAACAAAGTCTATGGTCTCCAACATTTTATCCATTCTTCAGGCCTCTCATACTCCTCCACCTCCTCAGTCAGCAGGTGTCTCCACTGAAGCTCCGCCATCTGCTGAGGGGGAGAAAATTGATGATCCTCCAATCCCTGATCCCAATTCTGCTTTAGTGACTGTCCCTGAGACATCCACCAGTCAACCTCCTCCCATTGACAAAGGGAAGAAAATCATGGTGACTGAAACTAACCCTCCTCCTGAATCACTATTAGTCAAGGCTTCTTCTGAAAGACGTGCAGATCCTGATGCACCATTCTATGTTGATTTGGAGGATGGGAGAAGGGTCTATGGGACTCCTGATCAACTGGCTGAAATTTTACACCAAGAAGAGCTCAGGAAGGAAAGAAAGAAGGAGCTAGTACTCAACAGGTCTGAAATCTCTAAGGTTGCCAAAGAAGTGATCAAGGAGTCTGAGCAGAAGGACATCAAAGGGGATGAGTTTCTCAAGCTTCAGGCTGAAATCCTTAAGGAACACAACAAACAAGCCAAACTTAAGGAAGAAAAGAGGCAGAGGATTTATGAGAGGTATGTATGGCACATGACCAATACCAAAGGTGAAGGCAAAATAACTGACATCACCATTCACCCCACCAGACCTCTGAGCTTAACAATCCATAGAGGTCCAAGAAAGTCTGAACATCTTCCAACTATCAAATTCTCAGACTATGGGTTAAGAGAATGGGATATGATGATGCCTATCCTAAGGAAGAAAACCGCAAGCAAGAATGCCCCAATCATCATCAAGTCACTGAGTGCTAAGTATGAGGAACTTGCAAGAGTGGCAAAGAGTCTGGGCATTAACCATGATGAGGCACTTGCTTCTCAGGGACTAACTATCCCTGAGTTTACTCAGAAGGTTGGGAAGAAAAGGAAATCTGTAGCTATGGAGCCTGAACAATATATAGCTGCACTTCACTGCAATAGAGTTCCTCCTCAGGGAGTTAAATTCTGTCCCAACCTAGTCATTAAGGAACCTGAGTATGGCATCTTCTTTATGGATGAGTTTGGTCAGGAAGCATTTCAAAGAGTCTCTGACATCGACAAAGTAGAAACGACAACACTCCTTGCTTACAAACTGATGGCGCTTAATATCAGGAGACCTGAAAATGAGGAGTTTGTAAAGTTGATGGATAAGTTGAAGAAAGAACGACCTGATAAAGAGGTGTTGATGTCAAAGAAGGCGAAGCTTGAACTCATGGGTCTTGTTGAGGAACCATGAGTATTTTGTACTTAGAATAATAGGACATGTAATGATATGAATAAATTGATGAATGTTTTGTTATATCAGTATCCTTATTTATTTTCTAGTACATTCAGTATGAGCAGAAGACTTTAGCTCACTCATACTGATCAAAACACTTAGGAATAATTTATATCCAAATAGGGGGAGATTGTTGGGTCATGAAAAACCCAAGAATACGTAAAACATGATTTGGACACAAATTAACTAAGTGTTAGACTTAAACCGAGAACAATTCAAGTCACTGAGGGAACAGTCTCTCAGTGAGTCATCTTCAAGATGCTCAAGACGAATTCAAGAAGGATTCACCTCTCAGGAAGGCGGCACTCCCTGAGTCGGACTTAAGCCAAAGAAGAAGATGATGGTTCAGTGAGTATTGGACAAGAACTCACTGAACCCCAGTCTCCTCAATAACAAAGTGATTGAAGACTGAGGAACCAATGCCTGAAGAAAAGGCGGGGAACAATAGGGAAAAGATCTGAGAAGATAAGAGTGTAAACCCAACACTCTTCTCTTGTCAGATCCAACCTTCCCTATTGCGGCTAAAAGTCATGGAGTGTCAGCCAACAACTCCCAAAGTCCTCTTAGCCCTTTCCTATTGGTTCTTGGAAATGACAATTACTATTTGTAATTGTCAGACACGCAACCTCAACAACTTGTATTATATTTAATCACTTATACTTAGATTACTTGTGTATAAATAGATCAGATGTGAGAGAAGTTAAAGTGTGCTTTGTATATTTAAAGTCTTGAACTTTTGCAAAGAAACTTCTCTCCTACAAAGAGTATACAACTCACTGAGATAGCTCAATGGGTATATTGTTACCACTCAAGCAAAACTTGAGTTTCGATAGGAGACACCCCATACCCTTGTCTATTCAATCCCAAGTGTTTATTCCGCAAAACTCTTGGGTATAGATTCTTGGAATTATTTCTAATAAGAATTTATACGTTGAAAAATATTGTAGTTTTTTATACTCACGTTTTATAACTGTAAGAATTAATCCTAAACATTGTATTAGTCATAATACGAAATAGATTAACTTTCTAGTTAACTCTTATCGTGTAAAGGGACCAACACTTATCCACGTTTTCTTTGAGGGGTTTTCTTTGAGGGGTTTTCCTCTCATAGGAGGGGGTTGTGGTAACTTTAACAGATGCTCAGTGGCAAGGATCTCTTTTGGAGTCATCGTAAGAGTGTTCAGATCTATCGGCCTGGTGTCGCCTCGGCGAATGTCGTTGCGACAGGCATCGGTTCTACCAACGTTGTCATTTCTAGGGGGAGCATAAGGAGTGTAGTAATCGTTCCTGCGAGCTATGAACTCATTCCTAGGGTTTTTCCGACGGTGATCTCCTCCGAAAAGGACCTTCGGGGGATATTGATCGCTTCTGTTGTTATACGGACTAGGACGATGTTCTCTGAAGGCATCTGCTTTCTCTCCTTTCGGTAGTCCGGAAGGCCTTCTCTGCACGAACAAAATCGTCGAACCTTTCCAACATCTCATCAACCATTTTGGGAATCTTATCCGAAAATTTCTTTGCCAATTCCAGGCAGTGGTGGCCATTTATGAATGAAGAGATTTGCATGATTTCTGGAGCATCTGGAAAATAGTTGGACTCACTCACCCATCGCTCTTTGAAGTCTGGGAGGCTCTCAATGGCCTTCCGATGAATCTTGTTGATCTCCGTAAGGTCCTTGAAACACACCCTCAACATACTGAACCTGTTTAAGAACCTCCTTTGAAGCTCATCCCAGCTATCTATGCTTCCTGTCGGCAGTTTGTCGAACCACCCTCTGGCCTTCCCGTCCAGAGTTTGTTGGAACATTCGACACCATACGGGCATGGGCCATTCTTCGTGATTCCCCGCTCCGGTGAAACGATTGATGTGGTCGTCCGGATAGGCTGTCCCATCATACAATTTAAGGTTTGTCGGTATTTTGTGCTTGGGAGCTGAGAACTCTATGATTCTTCTCGTGAACGGACATTTTATCACCTCTTTGAATGGCTTGCTCAAGTCATCATCCACCACTACCTTCCCCCTACCGTGTAGTGGTCTTTCGCCATATTCTTCTTCGGTATCCGTATGTTCGTCTTCAAATCTCAAAAGCGTAGGGTTTACCAAGTCACGGTTGCCTTGTTGCTTGAACAACTCCTTTAGGGCCGATATGTGACCCTCAATTACGGCTCGAGCATCCGGAGGGTCTTGCCCGCCCCCTCCGGATCCTCCAGCTCCTCCTGTGTTTTAGATGCGGGTAACGGGTGTAGAACCAGCCATTCTAAACCTCAGGTAGATCGAACAGAAGGTCCCACGGATGACGCCAATTTGTTGAAGTAATTTTCTGCAATCACTTCGGACAAATGAATGAGGCCTTTCGGATGAACTAGGTGAGAGTTCTTCCGAAAGGCTGATGTATCGATCCCTTCGGTTGCAGTGGGTCCTTCAGATATCTGCACACAACAACACGTGTTAGGTTCACCCCGGGTGTTATCCTAGGACCAACCTCCGGCGTGAGAATAAGTATCGGATATTCCGAAAGGCTCTAAACAGTAATAGAGAGTAAATTTGGATGGAAAAAGTTAGTTGAGGTTAGTAAATGAGCTGGGTATTTATAGCACCCAGCCTTGGTACCTGAAATGGCGGCGCCGGATTTTCTGGGAACATCTCGCAGACATAATCCCGTAAATCCTGGGGCGGCGGTGGCGGTGTCTGCTGCTTCCATCTGTCCAAAAGGTAATGTCACTTGTCCCATTGCTTACAGTTGTGCTGGTCATATAAGTCAGGGGTCTTCCGGCCTTTGCCGGATGATTTCATTCCGTCCGGTCGGCCGAATAAGTTAGTCCGTCCGGACACATACGCCAACAAGCGTCGTGCTAATAACGTGAACGTCGCAGGTTCGAGACCTGCATGGGCCATTTATTTTTAATTGCTTACACAATTTTTATTTATAAAAATAAAAAAAAGTCATTTCTACCGCCAGGACTCAAACCTGGGACTCTAGGTAGCAAGAGCCGAAACATGTGTATTGCTAAACTTTCTATATGCAGTTTGCAGCTGAGTTTGCATTGTTGTCCTTTAGTTTGGTTGTTTATTTGAAAATGTGTATGACATGCAAAATATTACATGGGATTTGTATAAGAAATGGAATAGATGAGGGAATCTGAACCTATAAATATATATAACCAGAATGATATTCAGTTTACATGGAAAAACCTATAGCAATAGCTTATTACAAACGAGCCATTGTTATAAGCATAGTTGTTAAGATCCCGATCCTGATCTTAGGATCTTACGATATTACGATTCTACGAAGCAAAAACGATCCGGATCCTACGTAGGATTTTAAGATCTACTCCGATCCGATCTTACTTTTCTCGAACCGCAAACTAAAAAACTACAAATTTATGGTTTATGTTTTTATATAATTTAAAAAACAACATGTGATTCTTCTTAAACATTCCATATTCATAATTTAGAACAATATTTTCATAAAATATTCTTATAATTTCATGTTTGAATAATATTACAAAGATCATTGAAAAATAGCATTATAGTAGGATCTTTGGACCCCAATCCGATCTTACGATCACGATCTTGCAAAGACGAAAACGATCCTAGGTAGGAACCCGATCTTAAAAACCTTGGTTATAAGTACTAAAAGTGTTATGCTTTCTCCGCCAGAGGTGGCATTCACTTTCCCTTTGTACAACACAAGTGGACTGTGGACTTTATGAACACCATCTGTCCACACCAATGACTCTCGTCTCATTGTTAGCGGCTTCATTTGTTTACCCCTTACAGTCACTACAAAGCTCAAGTTTTGGTTTAACTGCATAGTACTGGGCTCGACACTGATCCTTAGAACAAACATAATAAGGTTAAGCATTTATTTCATTAAATAATATCATTTTTGAGTAACTACGATACATTTTAGAACATCGGGAACATAATTTAAAAACATAAATAATTATGAAGGTAAACACTTGAATGTTGAAAAAACTTATTTTGTTTTTATCATATAAACATCAAATAATATGATTATTCACAAACAAAACGAGTGTCTAACCTGTATTATGAAGGTAGTCTAGTCCACGGACAACACCGTTGTCAAAACAGAAAGAGAGGATCGCCTTAATGAAATCAAAAGCCATGAGCTCGATCGAGTAGTGTTGAGCCTGAAAGAAAAGTTTTGCTTGCAAGGGATTGGAGATGGGCGGCCAAACAAGTGAGTAGTATGTTTTAGTGTTTCAATTTCAATAGTGTGTTAGTAAAAGCACATGGAAGAAGTTAATGACATAGTTGAGTAATGAATGTGCAGGAAGTAGTTGGTGAAGGAGTATAAAGGGAAGTAAATATATGAATAATAATTCAATGTAAAGTTACTACAATACAAGCTCCTCAACTACCACATGTTGTTTCTAATATTTACTGTTATGAAAAGCCAGTAAAGAAAAAGTAAAGTAAAAGAGTATTGGTTTTCCAAAATAGGTCTCTTAAGTAAAACAAGGTAAACCTGAGTTTTTTGATGGCATGGATGATTATGGAAGTGAATTGAATTTGCTCACTTCCTCAAAAGAAAAACACTACACAATTTCTTTGGAAATTATGTGAAGATGTATAATCATTGCCTACTTGAGTTATTCATTTGTGTTCGTCTGATTTTTTTTTTTTTTTTAAATTAGTGTTTCTTAGCTTTTAAGGGCCTTTAGATTAATGGGAAAAAATGGAATTATTAACTGTTCGTCGGAGGAAAGTGAGTTAACTATTTCAGTTTGTGGATCGTCGAAGCTTCCTCGAGTGTTCATTAGCCTATAGTTGTTTTTTAGTGTGTGTGTGTGTTTATTTGTGGGTGAAAATTATTCTACTGATGTGGGGGGAGAAGAGTTTATTAGAAATTTGGAGGGAGAGTTATGGAGATGACCCCTATGATGATGATCCTTATGATGATGATGATGATGAAGTCCACGAAAAAACTTTCTGCTAGTCAAATTGCCTTTTGTGACTCCTATGACATAAGAATTACTAAGAACTCTAGACGTCAGTTTATGTTTGGTTTTGTGTCAAATGTATTCTAATGAGTAGTGGGTTGTTTTCTTGTTTTAAACGATAGGAAGTGTCTTGTTACGTTAGCTTTACCGTCTATGTAACATGCTGAGGTATGGGACCTCACCCATATCCTTTGTACTTAAACAGTTTTTGGAGTAATACGTTTACCGGGGAAACCCTTTACCCAAAAAAATTGTTCTACTGATTTTGTTCGGACATAGAGGTGGTGGTGGCGAAAATGGTGGCCAATGACGTGGGGGTGGTGGTGGGGATCCGAATGTGCCCCATTTGTGTGTGGCATGTGAAAAAAATGAGTTTAATAGAACATGAAATTAGAAGGGCCACCTAAACTAATCTTATCTGTATAACCAGTAACATGTTAGAACATGTCAACCTAAGTATGTATTGAAACAGAAATGACAAATAACTTCATAGTAAATATTTATCTGTATGCTACTCTATCATTTATGTTGTTTTAGTATCTTCTTGTACAATTAACAGTAAAAAATTGCTTACTGTTAATATGAAATAGAAAAATAAAAGCATTAAATATACTGAGAGCTACTAGCGAAAGAACTTCGATCTTATGTACTCCAATTAACACATTATCTTCAACAACCTTCCACTTGCGAAAATAAGTATATACTTGCTCTTTTTCAACATTAATGTATCAATGCTGTGATAGACAACTGTGCGGTTGTTGTATAAAAGTATGAAACTTGGGCGAGAGTTTAAGCAGTCTCTAAATGATTTCTTCTGTTGGATCATATCACATTGCAGCAAATCTCTAACCGAGTCCACTATATATTCCAATGGCGCCTTCCTGATTTCGTCTGGTTTTGATCCTTGTGGTTCTCAGCTAATAAAAAGATTGAAGGGGCTTAGGTGTTGTACATTTTGTTATGGTTTGGCTTTTTTGTGTTTGTTTTTTTCAGGATATACATCTCGTTAACATTGTATATTATGCTATCTTCTTAGTATCGTCTAGAAAAATCAGCAGAAATATGAGTTATATAAAACTAAAATGAATGCTAACAAGAAGAAGCTAGTGAAGGCAATACTTATTACAGATAGCTAAGTAACGATCAAATATGTCATTTTTTGTTCTCAAAGCCATCCTATCCAAGCTATATTCACCTTTCTACAAAGTCAATATATCCAATATAATGACAAAGAAAAGATGTTGAGCCTCCTCTGTTGCTAGATTATACATCAATTACAAGGCATCAGTATTCCTTGGAAATTAAAAGAATGATCTACGCATATATTCGCAGTCTTTATATATATATATATATATATATACGCAGTATATATATATATATATATATAGCTGTTAGAATCCTTAAAGAAAAGTTGTGCATAACAGTAACTAAAAACTGTATTTTGCAAAGGTACTGGGTACTCATATGATGTTATATTGATTTTTGAAACCTCCTTTTGCTTCTTACAGTCTTGAGTTCTAGATTTCCTTTGCTGCCAACCGAAGTATGTTGAATGTTAATTCATTAATCCATGTTTAGGGGCCGTTATGTAATTAAGTATATGTGTATTCCGAGTCAAGTATGTAAAGCCTAAGGGCTTAGTATGTCAAAAATATAGTTACTAACCGAATGGTAGTTAATTTCGGTTATGGTAGTTACAGGTAGTTATTTATGGAAAGTTGTAACTTTTCATGAAGAGTCACAATGGTTCGTATCTATGTCTATAAATAGAAGCGTCCATGTATTGTAAAAACTTATCTGATTCAATATACAGAAAGTCTGTGTGTGTGAGGTTGTTCAATAGATATGTTTGATTTGAGCCAGTGATGATCCGGATGGGCCAACAGTGGCATCATAGCCTGAGGCTTGAATCAAACCGGTATTTCAGTTTGCGTTTCATCAGAGGCAATTAGAGGAGTGCAGTGATTCAAGAGGAATATGTTTTGCAAATTGCAAGAAACTAAACCAGAAACACGAGACAAAGAGAAGAACAATTTGATCAGGTGTATCAAATTGACAGACGATTCAGAGGAATCGTTATAGAGTGAAGAATTGATCAAGAGAAGATCAATAGAAACAAATTGATTCAGAGGAATCAATTGAGAGAAGAACCGACCGTGAGCAGACCGGTCAAAACGGGTTAGAGAAACCCAGAGACAGATTGATTCAGAGGAATCAATCAAGAGAAGAGAAATCAAGAGAAGAGAGACAGACAAATTGATTCAGGGAATCAAGTTGACCAGTGATTCAGGGAATCGTTCCAGAGAAGAGAGATAGAGAAGAAATTGATTCAGGGAATCAGTCAAGAGAAAGACACGATCCGATCGAGTGAAGATCGAATCATAGAAAGTGGAAGAAAAGAAAGAGAAGTGAAAGAAACAGCCTGGTTTTTTTGAATTCGGTTAAGGAAAATCGTTTCAGAAATTGGGATTAATTACAAGAGGAGTGTTGAAGACATGAAGATGTTGAAGACATGGATTAATAAATTAAGGGGGGGTGTTGAATCTTAATTCATTAATACATGTTTAGGGGTCGTTATGTAATTAAGTATATGTGTATTCAGAGTCAAGTATGTAAAGCCTAAGGGCTTAGTGTGTCAAAAATATAGTTACTAACCGAATGATAGTTAATTTCGGTTATGGTAGTTACAGGTAGTTATTTATGAAAAGTTGTGACTTTTTATGAAGAGTCACAATGGTTCGTATGTATGTCTATAAATAGAAGCATCCATGTATTGTAAAAACTTATCAGATTCAATATACAGAAAGTTTGTGTGTGTGAGTATGTTCAATAGATATGTTTGATTCGAGCCAGTGATGATCCGGATGGGCCAACAAAGTACTCCGTATTATTTTATCTATTGGTTCAACCTGTGTCTCCAAGTGACTCGCAATATATAGATGCTTCATTCAGCACCACTTGGTTTGATCTATTGTCCCTATCTACTATTTTTTTAATAAAAAGATTATGGTGTACCACTTTTTATCTTTTAACCTGTGCCTACCCAATATAAAAAAGTTATAACTAGTACTATTACTGTCTTTATATCCTAGCTAATTGTAAAATTAAAATCTGAAATGAAACCCTCTGGAAGAACAAGAGAGACTTATAATTTACTGTACGTATTGAACGACAAACCACCAACTTTTCTTGGCTGCTCCACCATCTGATGGGCTTGTTATTAGTGTGTTTGCAATATATTTATGCAAGAAGAATCTTAACTATTACACAATCCACATATCTCGTTACTTTGTTGTTTATCACCATAATATTAAACATAATGGTGTAGCTGAAAGAAAGAATAGAACACTAATTGAAGCTGCTAGAACAATGTTAGCTGATTCTAAGCTACCAATAAATTTTTGGGCAGAGGCAGTCAACACTGCTTGCTATGTTCAAAATAGAGTTTTAGTTGTGCAGCCTCACAATAAGACATCATATGAACTTTTTAATGGTAGAACTCCTGCAATAGGATTTCTTAGACCTTTTGGATGTCATGTGACAATTCTCAATACTTTAGACCATTTAGGAAAATTCGATGGTAAGGCAGATGAAGGTTTCTTTGTTGGTTATTCTATTAATAGCAAAGCATTTAGAGTTTACAACACAATAAAAGAAATAGTAGAAGAAAATCTACATGTGGAGTTTTTAGAAAATATATCCAATGTAGAAGGTCAAGGACCAAAATGGCTATTTGATCTGGAATATCTAACCAATTCAATGAATTATGTGCCTTTTGTTGCAGAAACTAATGATTTTGCAGGTTCTTATACAACAAATGAGGCAGAGTTAGAGAAAGATCAAAATGATGTGATAATGCCAATATGGTCAAGTTCATTTGTGGAATCAACTTCGACAACTGATGAATCTTCTTCTAGCAAAGCTAAAGAAGGTGTTGAAGATGAAAGTAAAGAATATGGAACCCAGGAACAACAAAACGTTTCTGCTGGTAGTATTTCTGTTGTTGCTGGTAGTGTATCTGTTTCTGCTGATGATTCTGCTGATAAGCTTACTGATTCTGCTGTTCGGCCAAATGACTCTGCTGCTGGCCCTTCAGAAACAAAAGAAGCAGAATTCTCAGATAATGAGGTGGATTTCAACAATCTTTCATCAAATTATCAAGTTCTTACTACACCACAAACAAGAATTCACAAAGTTCACTCCCTGGATCATGTGATTGGAGATATACAGTCAGGTGTGAAGACAAGACAACAATTGATGTCTTCAGACCAACAAGGGCTTCTTGATGCCCTTTATGCTTCAAAACAGCATGAGCTTTTAAACTCTTGCTTGTTTGTATGTTTTCTCTCACAAGCTGAACCAAAGAAAATTCTTACAGCCCTAGATGATTCAAGCTGGTTAGAGGCTATGCAAGAAGAGCTTCTTCAGTTCAAGATTCAAAAGGTTTGGGTGCTAGTTGATTTACCTACAGGTGTGAAGGTAATTGGCACTAGATGGGTTTTTAAGAACAAAAGGGATGAAAGAGGAATTGTGATCAAGAATAAGGCTAGATTAGTAGCCCAAGGGTACACACAAGAAGAAGGGATAGACTATGATGAAGTTTATGCTCCAGTAGCAAGGATTGAGGCAATTAGGCTGTTTCTAGCTTATGCTTCATTTTTAGGCTTCACAGTCTACCAAATGGATGTCAAAAGTGCATTTTTATATGGTGAAATTGGAGAAGAGGTGTATGTTTCACCAGGCACCAAGAGCTTGGTATGCAACACTAGCTTCCTACTTATTAGAAAATGGATTTCAAAGAGGAAAGATTGATCAGACACTGTTCATCAAACAGCACAAGAAGGATCTTCTGTTAGTGCAGGTGTATGTGGATGACATTATCTTTGGATCTACTAGGAAAGATATGTGTTTAGAATTTGAGAAGCTTATGAAAGATAAGTTTCAGATGAGTTCTATGGGAGAACTTACATTCTTTTTGGGTTTGCAAGTTAAGCAATCATCTGAAGGCATATTTATTAGTCAAGACAAATATGTTGCAGAGATACTTAGAAAATTTCAATTTGCTGATTCAAAAATAGCAAGCACACCAATGGACTCTGAGAAGCACCTTCTGAAAGATGAAGATGGAGAGAGTGTGGATGTACACACTTACAGATCTATGATAGGCTCTTTGATGTACCTTACATCATCTAGACCTGATATCATGTTTCCTGTTTGTGTTTGTGCAAGATTTCAAGTTACTCCAAAGGTTTCTCATTTAACTGCAGTCAAGAGAATTTTTAGATATCTCAAAGGTCAACCAAGGTTGGGTATATGGTATTCTAGGGAATCTCCTTTTGACTTGGTAGCATATTCGGATAGTGATTATGCTGGTGCTAGCTTGGACAGAAAGTCAACAACTGGAGGATGTCAAATCCTTGGGTGTAGACTTGTCTCATGGCAGTGTAAGAAGCAAACAAGTATGGCAAATTCAACAACTGAAGCTGAATACATAGCTGCTGTGGTCAAGTTCTATGGCTTCAAAACCAACTTCTTGATTATGGGTACAATTTCTTAAACACTGTTATTCATATTGATAATAGTAGTACAATTTGTATTATTAAAAATCCAGTGCAACATTCTAAAACAAAACACATTGAAATTAGACATCACTTTATAAGAGACTGCAATGAGAAAAGATTAATTCAAGTTCTTAAAATTGCTTCAGAACATAATTTTGCAGATCTGCTAACAAAAGCTTTTGATGTTTCAAGGTTTCAGTACTTGGTAGCAAGTATTGGAATGCTTAATCTTTAAATTTTCAATATGATGTGTTTTTGTAAATAAATTTTTGTTGTTACTGCTGATTTATCTAATACTGCTGTTATTACAAAAGTTTGTGCTGATAGTACAAATTTAAATTGTGTTATTCATATAGTTGGTCTTATGATTATACTAATGCAAGACAAGTACTTTGTATTTTGTTCTTTTGGTTTTAGACTAACAATTTCAGGTATGAATATGTAAACACATAGGATGTTTTCAAGTGAAATGGAAACAGCAGAATTGAGATACTAGCTGCTGACCATAATAGGTTTATGATGGACTGAGTTTGGGAATTCAAAACTCCTTAAAACTTCTTTCTTGAAATCTAGTTATGATATTTCACATTGAATTTATGACTTAGTTGATCAGATAGTAACTGATGCAACTCACTTTCTATCATTTTATACTTTTAAGTATAATGTGCAAGTCTGAGGACATCTGATAGAAAGAACAGCTAGTAAAAGTGAATCTAACACTTGTGTTAGAGGCAACAATTACTATGAGCTGGAAACCCTGTCAGGAAAACTCTTTGAATGAGTTTATCTTTACACAGGCAGTTATTTCTAACTGAAAAATATTGGTTCTCACACAACCAGAGGTTGCTTTAAACCGAAATGCTGATTAAGTGTCTGTTATACACTTGATTCCTTCAAAATGGTTGAAAGTAGTATGATTTTTCAATTCTAAAATCATGAACATACTACTAAGTCAAATGATTTCTTAAAAGGATTTTCAAGGATTCACAAAAACCATCCATTGATGGATCATGAATCAAAATGTCCACTGATTCACCTCTCATAGGAATTAACACACCTAGAAGTGATGAGGGCAGTAACTTAAACTCTTAAGGAATTGATGGCTTCATGTACAACATTGTCTGACAACAAGTTCTAAATGTTGTATCAGATGATAAGGAAAGATATATTTTGGTACATAGTGAGATCTTCCAAACAAGGGGAGGAAACAAAAGTTATTTGCTTCAGGGGAGGTAACAATCTCAGAGGAGGAAATAATGGCCCAGAAAAGGAAGATAATCCAATAAAAGGAAGGAGAAGACAAGAGCATACAAGATGATGAGGAGGTTGAAAATGACAAGAATAGAGCTTATTCTGGAGTATTATATATATTCAGAAGGGATGAAGCATTCCAAAGGAGAAAGTTCTATCTAGATCAAACGAAGAAAAGTTTCAATTTCACTTCAAAGACATGCTGGTTAGATAATTTCACTTGTTGAAACAAGCATCCAAGATACATAGCATCATTGCCTCTTATAATTCCTCCATCCAAGGAAATTGCACCATCTTTTAGTCCAAAATTGGTTCAATATGTTTTGATATTGTTAAAGTCAAAGAAGAGCAAAGTAGATGAATTACTGAGAAGATATTCAATCTTGAAGAACATAAGTGTTTGAAAGATCTTCAATCCATGATTTAATTCAGAAACATGTTTGAAAGGATTCACATGTTTAGGGGAGGATTGTTGGGAATTAAATATTCAAGATGTCTAATATCGGGTTCTAATCCAAGAAATACTCTAAGTGTAATTCTGCTGCTAGTGCAAATGGTTCCTGCTGTTAATGTTGTTCCTGCTGATAGAACATTTCACTCTGCTGTTAGTGATAAATGTTTCTGCTGATAGGCTTAGCATTCTGCTGATTGATCCTGCTGCTAATGATACTTGTTCCTGCTGATAGCGATAACTCGTTGCTACATATAGTGAACATTCTGCTGCTGAGTGGATAAGATCGAAAAGATATTTATTGTATTTTGGTCAACAATATACGGTAGATAATATCTTACCCCATGTGCTTAGTTAACAAGTTGTATACATAGATACATGTTGTATCTTATGTACTGACACTCAAAAGGATAAGTTAACAAAGTAAGTCGGCTAAGACTTTAAGCAATATGTAAAGATCTTTTGGACTATAAAAGAGATCTTAGTTGTGTTAGAAGTGTAGTTGTCAAGTGTCCATGCATATGTTATTTTGCAAGAACATATAACTGTTAGATAAGAACAAACACAAAAACATCACAAGTTAGAAAAACTTAAGATTCAAGGTTGTAACCCTAGTGATATCTCAAGATCACTCGTATTATTATCTTTAATAATATTGAATCGTTTGGTGATAATCTTTATGTGTTCATTGCTAACTAACAAACATAACAATTCCATTTCCATAACATACACAACCTTCTAAGTTTGGTTGAGTGAATTCCGCGCACTTAATCATTTTAACACAACATATCATACACACAAAGTTACAAGGTTTAACCACCTTAATCGTGTGTCCATGATCCTAGCAAGGTAGACAGGGGAGTGTGAAAACTCGTATTAAACCTTCTTACATGTACTAAAACAAGTTACGTGATCATTTATAGGCTCTAGGGTTTTAACCCTTTGATCTAGGATTTTAACTATGACGAGTATGATGATAATATTCACGAAATATTCTATGAAAGATACAATACTATCACAACAAGGTTTTGCCAAACTTTCTTTTTGTTATTAAATTCAGCCCCAATACTACTTGATCATTAGTAATACGGTTACACTCTAACAGGGATCAATGATCCTTGAGGCTTAACAAAAATAAACAACATCAGACCCCTGGTCTGATGTTCCCACACACACTCTTTAAGTGCTTTACATTTTAACACAACTTTGTGTTGTTGTTATTTGAGAGTACGAAGCACTTTGGTGTTGATTGTTTCAATCACAACCAAGACACGCTTTTGTCTAAGGGGAATGATCTTCCTTTTATAACATAAGGAGATCATTACAAACTTGATAAGTCTTTAGTCATCCACTTGCTTTAACATGTGTCAAGTCAATAAGATACAACTTGTATCTTGAGTGTTCAACTTGATGACTTGATAAAATATCTAGATATTATATTGCTATAAACATGACTCATACAAAATAATATCTTCTTCGTTCTTATCTTTGTAGCAGTAGAGTGACTCATTGATTCAGCAGCACCTTCATTTGAACTAGCAGGAGGTTGTTACACTGGCAGCAGTCTCATTTTGTACTAGCAGTACCTTGCTGTACTAGCAGTACCTTTGTGTTGAACTAGCAGTACCTTTGAGTTTGTAATGGCAGTACCTTTCTTGTGAATCAGCAATACCTTTCTTGAACTGGCAGTACCATGTATTTTGCTTATCATTCAGTATTCTATATGTTTCATTCTTCTTGTTTTTTATCATCAAATCTATGGAATATTTAATTCCTAACACATTGGGATGTTCGTGATCAAGGTCAAGACTTGGTGGTTATCTATTTTTCAATAGATTCGAGGTTAGTATTTATCATGTGTTTTAATTATGTGTTTTAATTATGTGTTTTAATTCATAACATTAAACATAGATTCATCCGCTGCGCACTCTTGGTATTGATGGTTTAATCAATATGAAATCCAAACAGTTTCTTGATCATAAGTTGAAGATCATATGTCCTTTTAGCTAGTTCATGGTTCATTTCACCTAAATCTCAATCAATCCCATCATCTTGGTAAGTATCTTCTGTCTTTTTAATCTCATCTTGGGTTATTAGAGATTTCATTAGGATTAAACTAATCAACTCTTGCATGCACTATTTTGGATGATTTGATCAAGATCTCATAGGATTTTAGGTGTTAGATTAGTTAGTTAGGCTTGATTGGGTTTGATTTGCAAGAGTTGTTAGCTATGAGATTGTTAATCTTGATTTTCACCTTGATTTGTTTATAAGAAAACCATTTTAGATTTTATTTAAAAACCACTAAACCCCTGGTCATCTTGATATTGAAATCTATAAAAATGGTGCTATTGAATTAATCCTTGCATGTTTCTCACAAAAAACCCATTTATTAGACTTAAGTATCTTATTTTCGATTGGTCCATAACCTATCCAGGATTTTATGCAAAAAAAATTATTCACCATTTTATCCTCAATGGGGTTTAAGCTAAAATAAAAATATTTAGAGTTTGCCTCAGGTCTTATGATCATTTCCCCGAAAACCTTGCATCTTAATTCATCCCGATGATTTTTGGAGAAAATCTACACTAAAACTTGTCCAGGATTGCATGTGAGTTTTGAAAGGCCATTTACTCTAAAATGTTGCAAAGAACCTTAGGTTGGTCAAAACATGCAAGTATTATCTAAGACATGTAGAAAACTTTTCCACTGGCCTTTGTGTCCACTAGACCTATAGATAAAAAGATATACTCATTTTGCTAAGCCTAACTGGATGCTGGTAGTAACTTCATAGAGACACAGGGGTAAATTAGTAATTTCACCCATGTTCTGAAGTTCTCAGTTAAGTGAGGCCTTGATTTTTTAATAATAAAGAGTCATACCTTTCCAACCATATAAAATTCATAATTTTATCCCTTATGGTTTAGAAATGGCGACCCGTTTAGTACGGTATTTTTACCAAAATCCAATCAGCTTTGTATTCAAACTTGTATAGGCACATATAAACAACATTTTTGACCCATGACTTGTTATAAACCTTACAACAAACTTATATTATGACTAAATAAATATAAGATACCAAATAAAACCTGAGTATAAGTATTACTTAATATTTCCCCGAGCCTAAGACGTGTTATATGTTCTATATAGGTCCTTAGTGGGGTGGAATGCATGACTTGTGTTTTATTTAAATTCTCATGACTTGCTTTGAAACTTTTGGCACATTTACTTGAACACTTGAAATTGATTCTGAACTTTTACGACTTGAATTGAACTTAAGACTTGTTTTGAACTTATGACATGCTGTACGCACTTAAATTTTAGTCTCCCTTGTCTACGGAGCAGGCTTGATTAAATTTGTATATAATAGTTGTAATGATGAACTGCTCGTACATTCGCATTGTTAGTCCCCGATTGATTTGCCGTTCGCACTTCAATTTTAATGTACCGTATGTACTATAATACATAGTCTCCCCTGTCTACGGAGCAGCAATACAAAGCCTCCATCTAAGCAATACAAAGTCTCCCCTGTCTACGGAGCAGCAATACAAAGCCTCCCTCTGAGCAATACAAAGTCTCCCCTGTCTACGGAGCAGCAATACAAAGCCTCCCTCTGAGCAATACAAAGTCTCCCCTGTCTACGGAGCAGCAATACAAAGCCTCCCTCTGAGAAATACAAAGTCTCCCCTGTCTACGGAGCAACAAAATAAAGGCTCCCCTGTCAACGGAGCGTTCTTTGATTTATTATATACATGGTGCTTTTAATGTGAACTTGATGATCATTTGTGCTTGACTATAAAATGTACAATCTTCTATGCAATGGTTTGTGAAAACACAAGTTACAAGTTTTGTATGGTCGTGACATGTAACTGAGTGGTTTGACGTTACCTTTGCCTATTGGACTTTTTCTCAAAGACTTTGGACTTACTTTTTTTATGGAAATGTATGTGAACTCGTATGTTAAAAGTCTTGTATGGGCGGGACTTGTAACAGGATGAGTTGACAGGATGTTTGCCATGAAGACTTTCTCTAAAGATGAAGATTTTATTATTATATAAAACTTGTGTACTCACCAACTAGTTTCATAGTTGACCCGTTTTCTCATGCATTTCAGGTGATCGTCAGTAAGAGTTTTTTCGAAGGCATTTCCATAAAGGGTCTTCACATGTCATCTTTGCTTTCATTAAGATGTCAAGAAAATATCTTTCAAGAATTCAAACTTACTTTTATTTGCCGATGTCGGACAAAACAATGTTTTAATGTTGTACTATTTGATTTAATTAATGATGGAATATTCTATTATCTTGTGATTATGCCTTTACTCGTTACATCCCGTGTTTCCGCTTTAGCGGGGTGTTACAATAATCATAGAACATATAACATAATTAGATCGGAAAATTGTTCCCCCTGTTGCAGGGGAACTATAGATTGTCATAAATATTAATGAGCTTCAATTTACAACTTTTACAGAAAACAATTTCGTAGATTCATTGCATGCCACGTCCGGGGTACTTCTCGGTCATCCATTGTCTGAAGCTTGTATGAACCATTATGGTAAGCCTCGACTATTCGGTATGGACCCTCCCAGTTAGGTCCCAACTTTCTCTGGTTCTCGACCCGGCTGGCTTCATTCCTTCGGTACACAAAGTCTCCCACATTAAATGTTACCGGACGCACCCTTTGGTTGTAATACTGTTCGACTTTAGTTTTATAATTGACTTCCCGAATAGCTGCCATCTCTCGCCTTTCTTGTAGCAAGTCAAGGTTTAAACGTTGTTGTTCTTTGTTATCTTCCGGATTGTAAAGCATGGTACGGTGGGTAGGCATTCCAATTTCGGCCGGGATGACTGCTTCGCTTCTGTATGTCAGACTGAAGGGGGTCTCTCCATTACTTGTTTTCAACGAAGTTCGGAAGGCCCATAGAACGTTTGGCAATTCATCTACCCATCTAGCTCTTTATCTTCCTAGCCGGGTTTTTATACCGTGCATCAGGCTCTTATTGGCCCTTTCAACAAGGCCGTCGGCTTGGGCATGTACTACCGCCGTGTTTATTAGCTTAATTTTTAATTTTTCGCACCAGCTTTTGAACAGATCATTGACGAAGTTCGTTCCGTTGTCTGTGACTATTATACCCGGCTGTCCGAACCTACAAACGATGTTTTCCATACAAATTTCTACACGTCCAATAACAAACTTTACCTTCTACTGAGCCTCAAGCAGAGGACCTAGCACGTCCATTCCCCACTGGTAAAAGGGTCACGGTGCCATGATGGACGTCATTATAGTTTTTGGTAGTTTCGGAACCGGAACATGAATCTGACAGGAGTCACATTTGTCAATTTCCTCCCTAGCGTCCCTGTGCATGGTCGGCCAATAATAATCTTGCCTCATCAATTTGGCCACCACTGACCTTGGTCCGGAGTGCATTCCCCACGCCCCTTCGTGGACTTCCCGGACGACATAATTTTCCTGTAACGGACCTATGCATCTTAACATTGGACTTAAGTATGACATCCTGAATAACATGCCTTCTTCCATCACATACTGGGGGATTTTCATCCGTAACGCCCTTGATTCATTTGGATCTTCTTGCCATACACCTTCTTTCAGACACCGGATGATTGGTGTCATCCAGTTATCTTCCTCTTCTTCTACAATTGCCCCTACCCGCTTTTCGTCGGTCGAAGACTTTTCCAACACTTCGACAAGAATCTCTTTGGTTAGATGATTAAAGGCTACTGAGGCTAACTTGCTTAGCACATCCGCCTTTTGATTTTGCGCCCTCAGTATGTTGTGAATTTTGAATTTTTTGAAGCTGCAGATATACTCCTTTGCCTTCGACAAGTATTGTATCATACTTTCCTTAGTTGCCGCGAAGTCTCCATTTATATGACTTGCCACTAGCTTAGAGTCCACCCTGACCTCTAGAGCTTCTACGTTCATTTTTCTGGCGAGCCGCAGACCGGCCAGAAGTGCCTCGTACTCTGCTTCATTATTGGTGCTTTTAAAATTTAGGCGGAGAGCATATGTGTGCTCGGTTTAACAGGGTCCGATCAACACATGACCCGCTCCGGAACCTTTCTTGTTTGACGCTCCGTCCGTGTACAATATACAATCCTCTAGATCGGAGATGTCATGGATTTCTTTCCCCGGCTCTCTTAGATGTGATTCTTCCGTCCCGACAGGAATTTTTGAGATAAAATCTGTGGAAAACTAGAATGGGGGTTGAATAGTTTTCACCGTTTTTCGAGTTTAATTTGTTTTGTTGTTTGTTAGTTCAAAGGAAACAATCACAAATTAAGTTATCACACAATATAAACTAAAGATAAAGAGATGAAAGATCAAACCACATAACACAAGTGTTTATAGTGGTTCGGCTTGCAAGAGATCCTTATCCTTGCCCTACTCCACTTCCTCGAGTTACTTACTCGAGAGATATCTTTCACTAAGAAATAAACTCCCTTCAAGGTGGAGAAAACCTTTACACGTCGCTTACTTCCTTTTCCGGTACTAAGCTAAACACCGGGTTCTTTCACAAGGTAGAACCAACCTGACTTCGCCTAATTACTTTACCGACACTAAGCTAGATGTCGAGTTCTTTACAAGGGTACAACCACTCCCTACTCTCTTTGTGCTTTGAGGACTAAAGCACTAACCACACTTACTGATCTAACTGATACAAATGATAAAAAACACTTAAAGTGTTTACACAGAACCTATACTGCAACTTCCAAACAGTCTGCTTGTTTGAAGCTTGTTAACTTGATCTTCTTTGCTACAAAAGAAACATCAATGATATATATATAACTACTGTGGTTAGTAACTAAAGTGAATGTATGTGTTTTTCTTTTCTAAGTGGATGATTAGATCAAATGCCAAGTCTGCTATTTATAGGCAAACAAGGCAAACCTCCCACGGATCCGGCGGATCCCTCAGAAGGGATCCGTCTTTGTATGGACTTGGATCCGTGGTTATGACAGCTAATGTTGCACATGAGATCTCCTCAAATCTTTCCATATCCTTGTGTTGTCAAATCAATATCTTCCAATGTCAACTATATAACTTGAGTATCTAATCAAGATATCACACAATCTTACCAAGATTGTATTTGTGATGTATACCATGATGTCACTTTGTAACTTTTAAATTAAAGTTTCCATTTAAGGAAATACACATGTATATGCAATATAATGTTAGTGATCATGTTAAATGAAAGATGTGTTTTGAAAAAGACTTTAACTAGTATTTATAATTTGCTTAAGGAATATACTTTGTGTTTGTCATGAACAAAACATAAGCAAAGATCGTAAAATATAAATAACGTTTTTAGTACGATATTTGTATTAATAATCTCCCCCTTTTTGTTGATGACAAAACCTAAATTATATTTTTAAGCAAACAAGTAAATATATAAGTCCTTTTAAAAATATAGATTAAGTTTTGAGTTATTCAAATTTTGATTACTATTATGAAATAACTTAGTATGAATCTAATTATGCAAACTTAATCCTTTTTCCTTTCTCCCCCTTTTTGTCGAAACAAAAAGAAGAGGTGCGTAGCGGAATGCGATTTTGAGAACTTTAATAGCTCCCCCTTGTTTTAAACTCCCCCTAAATGGAGTAACAAGTAAATGATGCATGAACCTACAAAAACAATTGGTTAGAATATGAAATGCTCATGAGATGCTCCCCCTCGATGTATACTCCTCACTTCTCGAGTACCAATGTATACTTTGAAGGGTATAATATGCTGCAAATGAAGTGTTAGTAATGAATAACTTCAATGAAGAAGTAGAATGCTTGTGAAGTACTTTTAAAAGTCAAACTAAGTGTGTGATCATTATTTTTACCTAAGGCAATCATAATCAAGGTATAATATAGGTTATATAATGATGTTAGTTCACAATGATAATGATAATATGCAATATGTTGATCACTCATAAGCATAAAACATCACATTCATAGATATTGAAAATTTTGTGACAAAAGTCACAATGACGTTATGAGTACCGAAAGACATCCTAAAAAGTCCTAAACCAACAATGTAAAAGGTCCTAAATAACTAATCTAGAAAGCTTATATGATATATGACGTTTAGATGCTCAAGAATGTGTTGGACTAATGTGTTGAGAATGATGGTTTTGTTTGTACTGACAATGACTTGCTTGATACAAATCAAGAATGAAGATGATGAGATCCTATGATGGTGTTCTAGACACTGAAGATGTTCTAGATAATGAAGTTGTGAGATGAAAATTCTAGATTCGTTGGTTACGAGAAGGTTGTTTGGTTTCTGAATGGTTAAAAGCTGACCAGGTACCCACGGATTAGGCGGAACCAAAATTTTGGTTCCGTCCTTCTTATCTTAGGGTTCCGTGTGACCAAAATTGATTTGGTCATTTTTTTTTCGCTTTGATCTAATGAAGGTTCAAGCTAAGGTTTATTTACTTACAACTATTGATTTGGTTTTACTAATCCTAATCAAAGTTTAAGGAGACTTAGAAATTCTCTTTTAAGAGGTTTGTTAAACACATGATTGTGTTTTCATGAGGTTTTGGTGCAGAACTATAATGTTGAGCTAATAAGGTGTTATGATGATAGTTTTAACTAATCTTAAAAGGTGTTCATCTTGTATGTCTAAATCAATTTTTGTGTCAAAACAAGATATCATTAATTATTTTAAAGCATAATCATACATTGAAAATTAGTTTGTGACAAAAGTCTCAAACATAAGATTACACATGAAGGTTCCTAGAGACGATAAAATATTAAGAGTAATTATTGCGATGATACTACAAACTTCTATTTTGCTTGTTTTGATGATGACATGATAGAGGCAAGCCATTTAGTTACTAGTGTCGTAGAGGTTAGAGACAATATTGTTGTCATCTTGAGTGTTTGTTTTATTGATCCACATTGATTCATCCAAGTGTTGAAGTGTGGTAATTATGTCATGTGATGGATCTATTATTAAGTTTGAAGATGGGGATGAGATTCTTTCTTTAGGTGGTGATGATTGTGGTGAGGAGTCAATTGTTGTGGAAACACTTGGTGAAGTGACAATTGGTGTGGCAATTGTTGTGGTGATAATTGATGTGATATGGTATTGAGGTCCATGAATCTCCGAATGGAGAGGATGGAATAGCATGGGTTCTAAGTTTTCAAGACTTATTTGTGGAGAATTGGTTGATGTAGGTGGAGGATCTTCTAATTCTTCAAGATGTGGTTGTGGAGATGTTGGTGGTGTCTTAAAGAGTTCCATGGGTTTGAGTTTTGGTGAGGATGGTGATAATGCAGACTTCTCAGTTTGTGGTGGAGCGGGAGCGAGTGGTGGTGTGGTTGCTACAGGAGTAATGGTAGGAGGTGATGTTGTTGTATTGGATGAGTTTGTAGCGGGTGAATTTGAAGAAGAGGATATGTTGACTATGGGAGTCATAATAGGAGTTGTTGTGGTGTCTGTGGATCTAACAGGAAAGGTTACATTACGAAGTGGGTTTGCATACCAATAAGGTCTGACACTAATTCTAGCCGTTCGTCTGTATGGTCTAGACATGTGAACTTTCTGGAGATGATATGTAAATTTTGTGGAGGTTTAGTGTGCTAATTTATACTTCCTAATTGTATGAAAATTGGTGTTTGGATGAGTGTGAATATCCATGACTTGAAACAAGATAAATTTGTTTGTCCTATTGACAAAGTCAAACCATAGAAATGGAGTTGTGTAGAAAAATGACTCAAAAGGGTTAAATTTGATTGATTAATAGGAGTAAGTGCAGTCTGTGTGTGATGGGATAGAACAGATAAATCAAATTTTGCAAGAAAATATTCTTTGAATTTCATAATGGTTTCTAATGGTTTGGAACAGAGATTTGTGCAGGTCATATCAAAGAAGTCAATCCATTAAGCTTGGGTTGAGTGATGTGTTGTGGATTTGCAGTAAATACAAGGAGATATTGGAAAATCTTATGATTTGATATTTCCACAGATTTGACGGATCCTTAAAAAGGGTTCCTTATTTGTATTAGTTTGGTAACTCACACCTAAAGTTCAAAATTTTCAATTTTGGTGGGAAATTTTGTTCCTAAGTTTCTAAGAATTCCTATATGATTCTAAGATGAATTATGATCAGTGAATGAATTCTTAAATGATACTAAACACTAAGATTTAAGAATCGAGATGAGTCGAAAAAGTTTTAGACTTACTGAGAAAGCTACGGATCCAAGTAGTATCAAACGCGGAACCAAAGTGAGGGGTCCGCAAAATCCGCAGGTTGGCGGATGGCGGAACCAACGATAAGCCTTGGCGGATCCAAGTTTAAGGATCCGTCGGATCCGTATCCTAATTTTCTAAAACTAAACAGAAGACTTGTCATATTTTGCGTTATTCGACGAAAACCCGAAAATTCATCTAGACCTTACTTAACATCTAATATGTATAGCAAAACAACTAAATGTGATAATTTTAACACATGATTAACACATGATTGATCATAGGTTAATCCGTTCTTAGAAACGTACCATAGTAGGAGTTAAACAAAACATAGGTTTAGACTTGGTAAATTGATAACCCCGAGTGTTATCAATCTGCAATAATCAGTTAGTTCACATACACAAAATAAAACACAACTAAGTATGAAAATAGACCTGATCATTAAACTTCATCATGAACGATGTTTAAGCCAAACAGTGGCATAAGTTTGGAAAATTGATGACCATGGGCATTATCATCAGTTAAAGTTGAGCTAGAACACATAAGCATAAAGTACTAAAGACATGTCTTAACAAACATAGAAATATGATCATATAGGATCTAAAGGACAACTGTTCCAAACATTCATTTATTCTCGCTTATCTTTTAATAGTTTGAGTATTTTCTTTTGATCTTTTCGGAGTTTCATCATCCATCGTCCTGCACACTTTAGAACCCCTTTGTTTGTCGGCTTTCCACAGATTCATTATTGAGAGATGGAAGTTGACTCAAGTAATCTAATAGCGGGAGCTTTGAGTTAGGTAATCCATCTTCGTCACTAGCTGATGAAGATGATGAAGATGAAGATAAGAGACAAGCTCGTTTCCCTTTTCCTACTTTCACTCTATGGTCACTAAGAGGGACAAAGGTGGTGTTTGATTTTGGGGTAATCTGGGACAAAACCAACAGAATTTGGAAGGATAGGAGTGGAAGCTTTGAACAAACGAGTGAGTAGCATTCCATATGGCAATGTGGTTTTCCCTAGGACACGTATATCAACCATCCTCTTGGTGATATAGTAAGCAAGATTGAATCTTTGATGAGTTGAAATACAATAGAGCATATAGCACAGTCCAGCATTCACGTGATCTTTGTTACCAATAGTACTAATGACATTAGATCTTAGAATTTCTTCGAGTCTCTTAAACTCAGGTTTGAGTTCATTGAGTTCCATGGCAAATGGATCTCGATTGACATCTTTGCCCCGAAGTTTCTTAATTGGATTGGTTCTAGTGTTAAAAAGATGATCTCGGATAATTTCTTTAGGAGTTAGGGGAGTGTCATATGGATGTTCCCTTCCTAGATTTGAATTTAGAATGGTTAAGGACCATTTGTCAGAGTAGAAGCATGTTCCTTCACTTGGGATGTGTAACACTTTCCCAAAATGATCTAAAGGAAAATTGTAGGAGTTTTGGTTTACATTGAAGTTGATGCTAAATGATCCATTGTCATCAGAAATAAGTTTTACTGAGGCATAAAATTCGAGAATGAATCGAGGAATGATAGGTTCATCTATGTCGAGAAGTGAATCAAATTGAATGGTGGCCATTTGTTCACGAATGTTTGTTTCTTCTAAAAATGAAGAGTCTACGGTTCTACCCTCATGAACATACCGACTTTCTAAAGCTTTGAAAAGTTGGACTTGCGCTTCTGTGAGTCCTTTTGTTTGATGATGTTTGGGTAGGTACTTCTTTGTTTTCTTGTGATCGTAATTAGTGGCAGGAGGCATGATTTTCCTAGTCATAAACAATTTTATAGTTTTAGTTACATTAATCTAAAATACATGAAATGTGGACAAATATGGAGGTGTGGTTATCTTTGACTTATTATGATGTTTGAAAATATACGTTTTGTGACAAAACACTTTATACCCCAAACATTCCTGTTTGACGTTTTCTTTGATTTTGTATTAGCAATGTTTGAAATTCATTTTACCTAGTTATGAAAAGATTTCTCATGGGGTTTTTGCAAGAAAATTTATTCTAATTGTTTAGAAAATTAGAATAGAGGTTTCTTTGGTTTTATTGAATTTTGTTAAAGAGTTTAACAAAATGGAATTCCTATTAACTTTTGACAAAAGAAATATCTGTAGTGTCTAATTAAGAATAGTAATCTGAAATGTATTATTGAAATTGTATGAACCCTAATTTTGAATTGAAATGAATTAGTGAACTTACAGTGAGTGATCAAGCACGAATTAATATGAGATGAAGGATCTAATTTTTGAGTTAGGGATGATGAGAGTCGATTATGAGTTGATATTGAGAGTTTAATTAAGTGTGTAGTGCAGTAAGGAGTGTTTGGTAATTCATAGTCTATAACATCCCGTAAATTTCCCTTTCATTTGTAAATAGTAAACAAAGAGTAATCCATCGTCACGATTTAATTAACCATTTTTACGGACTAAATTTTTGCTTTTATTCAACTATGTTAATCTAAACGTCGTAACACGTTCACACATTCTCTAGGTCACAATCATTTGTACGAACTTTGATAGTCTAAAAATCGCGAACATACATAAAACAATTAACGTTTAGTATTTAACGTTTATATGCCTCGTCAATTAACCAAATGTGATCACATAAATTCCCAAGCTCACGAAAACAACCCAACCTATATAATCTAATTTATGAAAACTCGACAAGGCACATTTACCTTGCCACATTTTCTCTTGATTAGACTTAACAACCATGTTATTATCTCGCACGACTCAATTCTCAACCCGGCTGAGAATCGAGTGTGACAAACCATTTAACTTAACTCGATCGATTGCTTATTTAAAAACTTCCAAAGCTCGGCTCACTTATCAATTGTTTGAACTAAACTCAAAATTGAGTTTAATCTAAGTAACTTATTTCGTTCGACCTACAAACGACTCCCCACGACCCTTATTGACATTTAGCCACGTTCTATACCTATGGAGTATTCGACTAAAGCAAATCCAAAACCGAACCTTTTAATTCCTTTGTTGTCTAACTTCGGCTAGCACACTCATTTCACACCAACAAAATACTTTCAAATCCCTTGCTCACTATTTTCAGTCGAAAAGGAAATAAGACCAAGCAACAAGAATAAACATTAAAACCCTTTTGTCTCTTCCCTTTGTTTATAAACGTCGGCCAAAAGATCCAAAAATAACCATCATTTGGCCAACTTACACACTCAAGTCATCCCACAAATTTTAAAACTAACACGTTTTGAAGATATTGTTGATCTCTCAAATACATCAAACAAGGCATGATTCATATTTTTCTTTCTTCTGCTCGAACACAACCACAAGGACCAACATTACAAATTCATTTTGTCATTTCCCCTTTGGCCTTAACTGCCGACTAATACCACCACAAGAAACCATCATTTCCAATCTTGCAATAACTCACTTCTCCACTGTCACACTCAATCTTTCTTACACTCTATTCTCACGCCACAACACAACAAGGACTTGGGTACATGAATTAGCTCCAAATGAAAACCACTTGCATTCTTTGGTCTATATATACGTGTACAGAAAGAACTCACACACACACACTTCACTCTTAAACTCTCACCATGCAATCGCACATACAAACCCACCTTCCAAATATTTTTCTAAGTCCTTTTCGTCACTGCTGGAAGTCGACTAGAGTTGAGAAGATTGCAAGAATTCGAGCTAAGATACTAGGTGATATTATACTCGTTCCTGAGTCCTTGGTGTGTGTAGGAAATAACCTTCTTGATTGTGTGTATGATTCGGGTGGTCTTGATTCATGAAAGATCAAGAATCCCATGGTGAGTTAGTGAGATGTTAGAGAGAGAGGGAACTATGTGAAAATCTGGATATTAGATTAATTGTGACAAGAGTTCCAAGAGTTCCAACCCTTCCCAAGTGTGGGAAGGGGTATTTATACTACTACATATTGGTGCCCCTAGTGGGCTGTGGAGTGAGCTGACAGTGGGGAAAGCCCCGACCCACTCCACAAATATAAATACGACTAAGCTAATACTAATATTACTAATAATACTAAACAAATATATATAAGCCTACGAGCTATATAAATGCTAATTAGATGCTCGGGGTGACCGAGCCTTCATATGAATATTTATATTCCTAACAATCTCCCCCTAAGGGAGGTCACCCCGGAAATAATAACTTGAATTCTAGCATTTTATCTTCTGAAGTTGTCGTCATAGCTCGTAGTCTTTGATTCTTCATTGTCTTGAAACTTTGTGCATTCAGCAGTGTACGTTAGATGACCTTTCTTTGTCTTGGATGATCTTTGAGTATTCTTCGACTTTATCATCCAACATTTGTTTCCAAGTCATCTTTCAGGAGTATGTTTCCATGTGATGTGTTATTCTTTGAGCCGACATGCTCACACTATTTGGTGTCATGATCTTTAGCATCAGAGTTTGCAGAAGCCGTGTTAAAGGTCTTTTAGGTTGATCATGACTTTGTTGAATTACAATGATGATGTAGTGTGAACATGTGGTAGAGGATTGGCATCTTTACTGCAACCAGCTACAACCGCATTCAGCTGCAACTTCAATCAGCTACAACTGCAAACAGCTGCAACAGCAATCAGCTACAATCGCCAGAAGTTCCTGCATACGACAGTTAGCAATAAAACGTCCGGTACTTACAGGTTCGGACTTCGAGATTGTTAACAGCATAGTGTGAAAACTCTCTCTAATCCTTACCAAGACCGTTCCTAATCGAAAACCCACAGAGGGCTTTTTAAGATCGAACCGTAGCACATCAACGATTAGGTGAGTCGCTGGAGATCACTCCACGACTGTAGACCGTTTGAAACCGCCGCGACCACTAAGCGTAATCCATAAAGAATTACCGAAGTGACCTGCTTTCAGGGCTGCTTGATGTTGACCCTGGCAGGAATTTCCATTCAATCATTGAGAATTAAATTTGTAAATTCCCTCATAAATGTTCTGGCAGATTGCTAAGATCTGCGTAGGACTCTTAAGATTACAACTGGTGTCCTTAATGTTGAACACCCAGTGTAGAAATAATTTGTGTCCCTATGAGATCTTATTATGCATCTCGTGGCTCTAGACTCTATTGTGCGTTTTGATTTGGTGATCGGAGGCTGGAGAGGACTGCCACCTTTTCAATATCATCTAACTCGGAGTGAGAAAGACGATAGGAATGTATTAAACTCCGTGACAATTGAAACAAGAATCCTTTGAGGGACCTTGAGTGGCTAGGGAGGGTTGTGCAGTGTATCACTGGGTCCATGATACTTTGTCTTCAATGCCAGCAATCAACTAAGTGATTCTGACAGCATATGTATTGACCCGGTTTCTGCCTAAGTTGTAAGGAGGGCTATTTCTTTTCACCCTTTATCTTTACAATTCTTTTTCATTCTTCAACCCCTTCAGTGCTTACCGAGACTTCATAACTAGCACCTTGTTGGGTTTGTTCCAGCACTAGCTCCATCTCAGTCGGCACTTTTCCCTTATCCACTTTTCTCCTTTTTAATCATACCTAAGGACTTCTTCACTAACTAGTGGATAGTCCCTGGGTAGATCCCTCCGGCTCTGGCGGGATCGTGGGAACTTGAGCCTAACCTAACCATCCTTATAACTCCATACTTTAATTAAAATGGTCGGTCTTTGGTGTACTTCCACGATTGCCATAAACCAAATCTTTGAAAAATCTCTCAAAGTGTTCATGATTCTGAAACACATTTTTGCAAACACTTGAGAGTTTTATATTTTTCAAATGCTCCCCCTCACCATGTGCTCAAATGATTGTTTTATAAATTTGCACATGTCAAGTGAAGCTCGCACTTTTGAATTGATTGATTTTCCAAGAACATGATCATCGCGAGACACGCTTACATCACTAGTAAACTAGCTTGAAATTATTACCCGTCCAGATCACATTCAAGGAAGATCGCTCGAAATCGGTACATTCTACTCAGACACGTCCTTTGCGAGACACGCTTACATCACCAGATAAACTGGCTTGAAATTATTACCCGTCCAGGACATGTCCTTTCGACTACTGACTTTAGCTATCGTCAATTCATTGGTGAAGTCTGAGCCTTGCTCACAAAAGATGCATGCCAAATCCTTTGCTCCCCCTCAATAAGTGCATTGGTATACAAAAGATTTAGCACTTACTGGAGAGCTTACTTTCTCATCAAAAACATTTTGCTCCCCCTCAATATGTGCATTGATATATAAAATGGTTTAACACATATGGGAGAGCTTACATTTACGTCCAAACATCACATTTTATCAGATTTCATATTTAAATCACATTCTCTCCCCCGATCAAAAATTTCAAACCATTTGAGATTTGTGATCTCAATTGATTTAAATAAGTTAGAAAATGTGGGAGAAAATGTGTCCGATTTAATGTTTTCTGATAATGGAACATACTATGCTCCCCCTTAATCTAAGAGGGAGATTCACTGCTAATTTAGCACAAATTGATTATTATGACACAAATGATATTGACCTTTTTGCTCAAATGATGTAATCACCCACTTTACTGAGTGAGTCAGTGGTCAACATCGATTATCCATCCACCAACAAATCTTCTCACGTATTGTCGATCCCTTCTTGGCGAGATCCGAGTAAGTACTTCTTTGTTGAAATTGATGGTGGTGGAGGTGAAGGTGTTGTTGTTGTTGTTGCCGATGTTGTTGTCGTGGTGAATTCCGAGCCAATCAATAGAATTTGAACGTCTGATTAGATGGTTAGAATGGGAACTGGTACATTCATTTTGGCTATGAAATCTGCATAAGAATATCAACACAGATATACATGCATACAGATACACTATTCCTTAATAGCTACCCTTCAGCAGCTTGCCACATTATAATACCAAGTTCATCTTATAATCAAACCCCAATCAGGAACTACGTCAAACCACTATCTAGCATGAAGAGCAATTAGCAATCATGAACATGGCAATTCACACGAATTTCAATATTCAATTCAGGATCTTAGGAACATAATTCTAACATCATAGCAATCTACCTAAGCGAATCCTGAGAACATATGCACAATATCAACAACAATTAAGCAGCAGAGACAAACAACATTTGAAACTCATTCACTTAGTTCATACAAATGTCAGTGGAGTATTCAAAAACATCAAACACAACTGGTTTTCTAACTTCTTTTAGGTTTTGAGTCTTAAAGCATTTTGGGGATTATACGAGGATTCCAAAGTAACACAAATGAACCTTCTAGATACATAAAGCTAGGAAACTATAAGCAAATTGCACATAATGTCCTAAACTTTCTAGCAACTAACACACTTGGTCATTTGATATATTTAAGCAAGATCCTCTTCAACTAATTCCCCATTAACTACAAAACCATTACTAACAAGTATGATTTAACCAATAAATCCGTTTGATGATATAAAATTTGAATTCACTCTCCCCCTCAATCAATGACCCTTAACCCCACAACTCATCAAACAAGAACTGTCATGAGGTTTTATAGTCGTTGATTGAGTGACAAATTTTATGCATAATCCAAGTATAAACAAATTTCATACAACACATATTCACCAAGTGTCTCACAAATAATTTTCAGAAGAATCATAGAATGAAAACTATTTGTATGCAAAGAAGACTTCTCTTCTTTTTCAAGAAATGATGCACTGAAACGTACATCAGATCGAAGAAACATGGATATAAAGTAATCCATGCCCAGGTGAACATCACCCAGTTGGAGGAACAGCCGTCTTTTTGGCGACGTGCTTTCCCCAATATGAAGCGCGGGTTGCTATCTAAAGTAATAGCAAGCCATTTAGACATGTTTTAACAATCCATTTTAACTTCTGCTCGAGCTTCATTTAAAGACCCGTGCCATTATTGAATGACATTTCTAAGTCCGTAAATGTTATCGATAAACAGAAGACATGCCTAGGTGAAACTATTTTTGGTATTTTCTATTTTTCAATTTTTTATGGTTTTTCTGGTTTTACGTTTCTCTATTTACAATTTGCAGGATTTCTATATATCTATTTACAAGATGGTATAATGTATGAATAAGTATATATGTACAAGGATACGAACCAGAAACCATTACTCCTCAGCATTCTGAATCTTCTCCGCATTCATCACTTGAGTTGCTGAAGAGCAATGTGAGCACTTTCAATCAGGGAATGATTCTGGCTCAACACTCTCCCCTAATTAGTGCTCTCCCCCAATCTGACAACCTCTGACGATCACCCATAATAGGAAGAAGACTTTGGATGAACGCCCGAAATATGAAGAAGTCTTTTGATAACCAAATGCATGCCGTCTTTAATCTTCTAACACTCCCGTCCTAGAGTGACTCCGTCAAAAACCTTAGGCAACTTTTCGGTAGTTTAAGTTGAGTCTCAACTGAAATCTAGCTTAGCCTCACAACTCATCAAACAAGAACTATCATGAGGTTAAGTTAACATCAAGTTGGACCTAACCTTACACTACGGAACAAATTGAACCTAACTTAACTCCACAACTCATCAAACAAGAACTGTCATGGGATTAAGTTAAATATCAAGTTGTAAGAAAAGAGCTCAACATTCTTGACTGTGGAGAAGACTGTAGACTCGACCTTCTTCAAGATTGCCCAATGTGGAGGAACAGAATACCAATCAACTTTATCTCACCAAATGCCTTCCAGTAACCTTACATATATCCCATCAGCCTGCAGCATACACATGAGAAGATAACTCCCAACAGAGAATGTAGAGTAGACTGACGACTCGACCTTCTTCAGTCTTTAGTATAACACCAAAGTAACAAGTTGAACCACTGATCATCTATAGTATGTATCCATCCTTGGATATTAAGCCCTGATCACGTGAACCTGTTGTGCGTCCTTGATGTACACATTCTCTCTCCCCTGATGGTTACGATTAATCAGCCCATGACGTAACAGTGAAACGTAAATACCAAGGTAACAAGTTGAACCACTGATCATCTATGCGGTTATCAATACCGGAATATATGATTAAGCCCGATCACATGAACCTGTTGTGCGTCCTTGGTGTACACATTTCTCTCCCCCATGATGTTTACGATTAATCGGAATCATCATCATGATGTGTACATGTAGCCTGATGACGTGTACTTGAAGCATTGACTGGAAACCCATTGTTGCTGATTATACCAACCCGTGAGACTTTGTCGATTAGCATTCCCTGACCATGTTCTTCAACACCTTGATAGACGGAAGAAGTAGTGTTGGAGAACCATGGTTTGCACGACTCCTGAACTGACGTATTCAGGAGTCGTATGACCATTTCTCAATCATCAATCAACATGTAGAATCATATTCACCCTTTCCCCCCCTCAAAAATTGCATATGCCTGCCAACTGCAACTTTTTGATGATTGAACTAGTGAATATGAATACCATCAACGGTAAGTGGCTCCACTTGACGGTTCTTGACGACTGACATGTTGTTTATTCACCCTTTCTCCCCCTCAAAAATTGCATATGCTTGTCAACTGCAATTTTTGGTTGAACAAGTGAATAAGAATATACTCCAAGGTGCGCCGATCCACTTGAAGACTGAATAAGCACGGAAAGAGCATGAATCTTGTTGATGAGAATGGCCATTAATAAGAAGACTCCTCTTCTTTTGAAGATAAAGTGCACTCAAGCGTACACTTTTCTTTTCTTTGAAGAATGAGGCCTGAACTGATGTATTCAGACGTCATTATGTTGAAGAGCGAGGCCTGCACTGATGTGTACAGACGTCATAATCTCTCTCTTTACTTCTTCTCTCATCTAACTCGTTACCAACCCCATTATCATTCTGTCGGCTTGATGTCGTGACCACTGATGGAGAAAACCCAATATGATGAACTTGATACTGAAGTAATATAACCCGAACTTGTGACTTAAACTTGTACTAATGCGTGACAAAGAGCGGTGTAGAGACTTCGTGCAACATCGAATCCCTAAGTACTCTATACTCTTCAACCAACCAACCATCAAGTATAAGACGTACATCACCTCTTGGATATCCACAACTGCGTGTGACACTGAGCACTACAACGTGACTCCTTAAAGTGATAGTTATTTTGTAATAGGGAGAAAGAAAAAATAACTAGATATCCAAGTCCTTGTCATTGTATTGAAAGCTCGAACAAGGATCTCGAAGAATCTTCATCCAACCTCCCCGATATCTTCAGATGCTAAGTACACGCACCCATGAAATTTCACTTCAGCCTCAAATAAATAATAATGAATCAACGCCGTAGTCACGTCTTGTGGTTAATGCTCAAATCTAGCCCTTCATGATGCTTTAACTGCACTTTGATAATGGTTTTAACCCGATCATGGTTAAGAGCGCATAGTCCATCATCACGGGATTTTACGAATCTATGATTTAAACCGAGAAATAGGTTCTTTCTCGGGATTTTACAAAATCAAGAAGAAACCGTGAGGCAGTAACAGATTGAATGTGGCATGACTGATTTTGATTTTAGGTGAACATCAGTTTGGGTAAAGAATATCTTGTGAAGATTACAGAACACATCACAACTTTAAAAACCTTTGGCCAACTAATCAACCTTGTACATAGATTAGTGACCACTCGATGAAGAAAGCCCGATATACCAATACTGAAAACTGAAGTAGACGTCCTCAAATTTGTTACTTAAGCTTGCACTAATGTTGGAAGAACGGTGTAGAGAATTAATGCTCCAAGCAAATCTCTAAGTGCTCAATACCCAACCACAGTATGAGACATTAACACCTCTTGCGATTATCGACATCGTCATTGACGTGTGACACTGAGTACTCCAATAACTCTTAAGTGATAGTTACCCCGACTACTGGTAACTAGATAACCCAAGTCTTCAACTTAAATTTTACGCACGAGCAAGTTATCATTGAAGGTCATGCATCCAACCAACCCCGACTTCAAGATAAAATAAGTAGACGCCTTCGTGAAATTCAACTTCAATCACAAATAAAGAATACCAGATTAACTTCGTGATCATCTTGTGCTGTTGACTAGCCAAAAAGAGAAGAAACATAATTCTTAGAGGTGCCCATGACTCATAGTCAGTCCTATCATAGTTGTCGTACTGTGTACAGGATTTTACAGTTCTTGAGATTTATCTGAGAAATAAATTCAAGAACTAACTGCACAACAGTAAGCTTCAAACTGCTGTAGACTGAACCACTGAATCCTGAATCGCTACGATCTGACCCGCTGTAACCGGAACCGCTAAAATTCACATCGCTGGAGACAGAACTTCTAGGAAACTTGCGATAATTCTCCCCCTCAAAAAGGACATGAAATGACCTTTTTGCCAAAGCTGAGAGTCCGTGATGTTTGTGAATTTGACAGGCACAAAACATGGAAAGAGACAAATGAAACTACTGCAACGAAGATGGTGATTAAGACTCTCTTGTAGTAACCCCTTGCTTTCCTCATCATCAATGGTTTAGTAGATTAACAATTCATTGAAGCTCGTGATATGCCAAAACCGCTTGATGAAATGCATATGACTTTAAAGTGAGTAAAAGGTTAAAACATGTCTCCAAACAAATCACCTCTTGTCTTTAAGCCTGACTACCTCTTGAGAAGATCTTGAACAACAATCCCATTAGAAGCGTGAGAAACAACAATCACTTGATGAAGCTTGATAAAGAACAAGTCCGCGACTTAAACTTGCACTAAATTATGAATTAGAACCTATATTGAGCACAACAACGTAACTCATTTAAATATAGGTAGTGATATATATACCCAACCTTCCATCCTTAATTGTATATATCCACTTCATGAACATCCAAGTCTAATCACCTTAAATTGCAAATTGTGATTTAGAACCTATATTGAGCACAACAACGTAACTCCTTTAAATATAGGTAGTGATATATACCCAACCTTCCATCCTTTATTGTATATATCCACTTCTTGAACATCCAGGTCTAATCACCTTAAATACGCTTGAGCAAGGGTCAACAAACATCGTGCATCCATCCACCCCGAGATGTTTGTGACACTAAGTACACCAACCCGTGAATTAACAAACCAACCAAGTTACCATAATTTCCCAATTCCTGCTGATCTTGAAGCACAAACTTATCCCGAAAAAAAACAGTCAAACCCCGTAAGTTTCAATATGTCTACATACTAGTCTAGCCTACTTGTCCAATATTAATTTCACGGGATTTTACAGCTCTTGAGATTTAAACCGAGAAATCGAATCTTTCGCGGGATTTTCTAAAATCTACAAGAGAAACCGTGAACTCAACCAGAATACCCAAGAGTGAGGTGCAATACCAATCTTCGAAATTCAAATCTCAGAAGTCAAATCACAACATGATCAAATTGCAACAGGCCAAGTCACAGATTGTCAAATTGCACCAAGACAGATTGCAATCAACCAAATCACAATAAGTCGAATCGCAAGTGTTGACTCGCAACGTCATATCGTAACTGGTCAAATAGCAATCCGTCAAGTCGCAACAAGTCAATTAGCAACTTGTCAAATTGCAAATAACCAAATCACAATTTGTCAACTGAAACTCAAATTACAAAGGTCAAATTGTAGACTCACTCTAGTCGTAGGTACCAATAGGACACTGCTGCCAAATCCACACCTCTGAATTAACGAAGACATTCATAAACCCAAAAAAAATAGCCATGACATGTGTATACTCTTGAAAAATTATCAAATGCCTTCCAAGATCATTGTGATGTATTCATTCCAGCCAATCAAAAGGTTTAGTCCACGAGGCAGCCCATTGTCACGATAGCCCAACATCAATTCGAAATACAATTTGCGTAGGCCCATTGAATTGCTATAATAAATTTCGAATTAAGGCCCAAGTCCAATTCTCACTTAACCCTAGAACTCCGGTATTTAACTCCCACATAACACCCAAGTTAAACCCTAATCCCTTAATTAATCCGCCCCTCTCATCACTAACTTCATCTCCTCAAATCCTAATCCCAAATCAGGTAAACCCTAATCACTTTTCTTTGAAACATCAACTCAAACCGATCATCATTCATATTCTTGAGTCTGAAATATCCAACAAAGAAAAACACAGTCGCACTCCTTTCTTCATTAATTGGTTCGACTAAAATGAGTACGGGTAAGGTGGTTTTTTTTTTTTTTTTTTTTTTTTGTGTTTTTTTATTTTGTTTATCTTTCAACGAGCCAAAGTAAGAATGTAACATAATTGTTATATATCTTTCTTTTGATTTTCGGATAATTAATTGAAGCTTAGTCTTCAAAGAAAATTTAGATCAGTGATGAAAAGTCTCTTGTGGTTTTATCTATGAACGAATCTTGGTTCACACAACGAGATTACTGAGATCTTTATGTCATATGTTTGGTTCTAGTCTTGTCGATATGCTGATTTTGTGATGGAATTTGAGGTTGTGTATAGTGTTAGGATGTGGTTGGTTTAGGTTTTAGATTGTGGATAGATTGTATCGAACTGATGATGTTCTTGTATGACTGAGGTCGACAATACTGGTGTTGTTGGTTTGTTAGGTTGTGGTCATATTCTTCTTCAACTTCCATCGTGATATTAGATAACTCGTTGACCAATTGAACGTTTAACCGAGTGATAGACAAATCGCGTCCACCTCATATACACAAACCGAGTTCGTGGATAAGCAGACAAACCGAGTACACTTAATGTACACAAACCGAGTCTTAGACAAACCGCGTTCACAACAGATAGACAAACCGAGTTCATGATAGAATGGACAAACCGAGTCCAGGGTTAAACAGACAAACCGAGTCTGTGGTTAAATGGACAAACCGAGTTAGTGACTGTATGGACAAACCGAGTCCAGGACAAACCGCATTGGAGACAAATTGCCACTTTGACCGGTCAACGCTGTCACTTTCGTACTTTCCTTAAAAACCGGATCTGGGTCTTTCATAACAAACCGCATTCAAGAATCACCCTTTAACACTAGCAGTAGCCAAGAACAATCCACAAAAAAAAACCACACTTTTAATCTTAACCGAGCCACAAAGAGAACTGCAAAAATCAATCTTGTGGTGTTGCTTATAGAAACGTATGAAACGAGAAAAGGAAAAAATGGACAACAAAAATGTACTCAATAAATGGGCTAGATCCAAGAATTATAGCTCATAAAATCAAGTCATTGACCACAAAAATAAACTTTCGTTAAAACACTCTTTCTTTTTTTCTTTTTTTTCTTTTTTTTTTCGGTTATCAATTCAGTGGACACCTAAATCCAACAACTGTTAAGGCCCATATCTTTCACAATATATCCTAAGCAAGAGCAAGACAAATGAAGTGATACTTGACATCCAGTTCGAATCAAAACAATCAACAACAAAAAAAAAAAAAAAAAAAGGAGAACCAAAACAACAATAAAAAATATAGAACTGTTAAAAGCAACAAAAAATAGTGTTCGAACAAAAGAAAAAATCCAAGCACACAAAGCAGATTCGAAGCAAATCCTATGGCCTAAAGACAAATAAAAGCCCAAATGTTGAGACTGCAAAGCACCATATCCTATGGCCTAAAATGATTCGAAGCAAATCAGATTTTGAGCAACACAGATTTAGTAAAAAATTAGTTCGAACCAAACAAATAAAATAGAGACCACAAATCTAGGCACACACAATCAATCGGACCTAACCATGGCTCTTGATACCAATTGTAGGAAATAACCTTCTTGATTGTGTGTATGATTCGGGTGGTCTTGATTCATGAAAGATCAAGAATCCCATGGTGAGTTAGTGAGATGTTAGAGAGAGAGGGAACTATGTGAAAATCTGGATATTAGATTAATTGTGACAAGAGTTCCAAGAGTTCCAACCCTTCCCAAGTGTGGGAAGGGGTATTTATACTACTACATATTGGTGCCCCTAGTGGGCTGTGGAGTGAGCTGACAGTGGGGAAAGCCCCGACCCACTCCACAAATATAAATACGACTAAGCTAATACTAATATTACTAATAATACTAAACAAATATATATAAGCCTACGAGCTATATAAATGCTAATTAGATGCTCGGGGTGACCGAGCCTTCATATGAATATTTATATTCCTAACAGTGTGTCAAGAATCGAGCCACATTTACTCTTTGGCCAACCTCAGTCCATACATTGTTGTTTTTCCCCCACCACTCTTGGTGAAGTGAGCACTTATTTCCTTTTCATTTCATACAAGTCTAGTCGATCACACTCTGTTGTTATCTTTTTATTTCGTAAATTTTATTAACAACCCACGTATTAAACTCGACCCACTAAATCCTTGATATGCCATCTTTTAAGTGGGACACTTATTCAAACCATATATCAACGTATAAACCATAAAAATCACGCGTTTTCTAAGTCGCATAGCCATCTTCGAAATGATTCAAACACACAGAATATTTTGCACCATAATAACTAAAAGGTTTAAATCATTTCTTTGTACACTAGTCTAACAGTAGGTATAAATATAATACTCATACAAACTCATTTGGTTAGTCTCTCAAACACAATGCGCACCACACTAGCACAGTTTCACAAAGTAGTAAACGTGCAACTCATTTTCCTTTCTGTCTTAGCAAGTGCAAACACACCCATAAACTTTCGTGGACATGCTAAAACTAACCAAATAACCTAAGCTTGGATTAAGGAATATCTTACATGTAATTAATAACATGTTACTAAGCTCAAAACAATGGTTCATGAGTTTAAAATTCAGAAACAAAACCATTTTCATGACTGTTGCATATCGAGCAAACAGTTCTGAGTGACCAACTTTAGCCATTTGGTTTACTTATCAAACGAGCTCCAAAAATTCTAAAACTTGGTGAACTTAAAAGTCCTTCCATCATAGATTACAAAGAATCAAAAACATTTCGAAAACATCCAAAGGCCACGTTTTTAATTCGATGCTCTTTTGGGCCGTTCGCCCACTGTAACAAAAAAAGAAAACTGAAATTAATTCGAGCTTAAAAGCACGAATTATAAGCTAATCAGCTGTCGAAGAATGATGTTTGCAAACTTATTTTATCATACCTAAAAGAGTCGTAGCAAGTCATATTTTTTTTAAGCTCAAAACGCATTGAAAAAGAATTAAGGACTAGAAATGTTATGGTTTTCATGCACAAGGGTATATATATTGTAAAATTTTGTAAATTCTAATTTAAGGGACTAAAAATGTAATTTCCTGGAAATTATAAGTCAATAAGGGTTGTTTTTGTCAACTATTAAAATATAAGGGTAAAAGTGTAACATTTTATAGATTGTTTCGGGAACATGTTTTAACGTTTTTAAACGGCTCGAGTTTACTTTATAAAACCTGTCTATATAAGAATATATATCGTTATCGAACGAACAAACAAAAACATATACGATAGTCATACTTAAATACATAACAGACAAGTTATATAGTATATAACCTTGTCTTCGAACTTTAAGCCTTTTTTTTTTTCCACACAAGCCACCTTTGCCACAAAACCATTTTGTCGTCCGACATCATAAGTCAAACTTATCTCAGGCTCCCACATTATTCAGGTTGACTATTGGAGTCTTTCCCATTCTACTCTTGACACCGCTGATGTTACTCTATTCTGCCACACTCTTTGGCCATCATTATATTCCTTACGACACTACATTCCAAGGTGAGTTCATAGCCCTACTTTTCTTGTTTACTATTTTATAAACTCTTTGGGGGAGATACATGCTCAAACACAATGTTTTATACTTATTCATAAGTACTTTTAACTGTTTACATACTACTGTGAGTTCCATAGACTACTCTTTTACCTACTCTGAATTACTTTTGAAGGCGATACATGTTCGCTTTACATATAAACTTTACTGGTTTACTTTAAACAACGTACTTAGTTGATGAAACGCTCTGCTCGTTATTGAGACGTAATACTTGCTTTTAATTATAAAAGTACTTTTAAACCTCTACAAACTATTAGGAGTTTATAAATCCACTTTATACATTTTTATATCTCATGGAGAGATACCTGCTATAAACATGATCACAAATGATTTTCAACTGTATGCTATACTTGATTTACTATTGCCTAAGTTTACCTTTATTGCCATGTTCGAAGTCCCTCACATCATGAACCTTAATCACTTGCGAGTGAACGTAAATAATTGTGAATAGATCTATTTGGGACTGACAATCCCCATTTGGGTTTGCTAGGATGAGCCACCCAGGCGCACTTTATTTGAACAAACTTATGGGTTATTGGCAAATACCCATCTCGAGGGCCTATATACTTTACATCATTTTGATGCTTGTTAAGCGTTGAGTGTCATGAGACTTAGGGCAATAGAAACGATACTGTAGTCATGATACAGTATTGCCATTATTTTATTAAACTTGAACTTGTCTTCACTATATAGCAGAAAACCACTACTTGGCAAAACAATAACAATTTGGTGTTGACCCGGTTAGGGCAACCCAACCAACTATGGGTGTATAACAACTTAACCCACTGCTTATTTTATAACAAACCAACTATGGGTGCATAATATAGCAACCCATCGCTTATTAATAATTGTATTTGTTACAATTATTACCTAAACTTTGAAACTATTGAAAATCAACTGATTTTATGCAAACTCTATGGATTCACTCACACTTTGACTTTTGACAAATCAACTGGTTTAACTATAAACAATATGGTATTACTCACTCTTTGATTTGATAATCAACTATTTATCTACAACTACTATGAACTCACAAATTATTTGATTCTGGAAATCAACAGTAATTACTCACAAACTCTTTGATTTTGGAAATCAACAGTATTTACTCACAAATTATTTGATTCTGGAAATCAACAGTAATTACTCACAAACTCTTTGGTTTTGGAAATCAACAATATTTACTCACAAACTCTTTGATTTTGGAAATCAACAGTTTTTACTTACAAACTCTATGAACTCACCAACCTTTGTGTTGACGCTTTTAGCATGTATTTATCTCAGGTCCATAATAAGCAAGGATGGCACGGAGGAGCACGGATACTTATGAAGGCTATAAATATCATTCGAAAACCTATTTAATAAATTTTGAAACCATTGGGACCTTACTTTGTAAACTCTGATATTCGAATGATAAATCTTTTAAAACGACCAAATTGGTGATCGTTTTCTACTATTCAACTATTGTGCCATGAAGTAACACCCAATTTAAATTCCGCTGCATATCACGAAATTGGGGGTGCTACATAGTCTGATTTAACAACTCACGGATTCAGCAGATCCTTCAAAAGGGTTCCGCCCTTGTTGTCAATTGGATCCGCAGGATCAAAACAAGGTTGTGGTATTTTTGTTTTTGGTTAATTTAAGATTTGGACGAATGTTTTGATTACTTCTAAATATTGGTATGTTTTATAAGGAATGGATATTTCTTTCTTGAGATGTTTGTAAGAGGATTTACCACTGTAATCCCTTTTTGAGAGACTTTCTCAACATATTGTATCCACTGTTTAAATTGGGAATAAAGATAAAACAGTCGAGCTAAGTAATTGTTGAGATGAATGGTTGCAAGGTTGACGAAACAGGAGAAGATTGGAAATAGAGACTAAATACATAAACTACAGGTATTTTCTCCACACTTCTCCTTAACCACTTAAGTATCAAGGATTGTTAGTTTCTTAGTGACTTGTGGTACAATGTCTTACATTGGTACACAACATGTTTAGAGATCCACCTAATTGTTATGATTTCATTATTTATGATCTAAGAATGATAGTTATACACAAGGTTTGGTGTTCTAGCATATTCTACTTAATGTATTACTACTTTTGAGGTTATCTAATGAATTTACTATTTTGATCCTTAATGCGAATGATTTTTGCATGCTTTGAGATGAGTGAAACCATTTTCTATTCCTAGTTGTTTGGCACTTGAAATTATACTTATCATGCATGATTTTTGATCATAGCATATCTTGATAAGGAGATGAGGTTCTACTAAGTTCGTTTGTGTTTCCATATCTTTAAGACATTTAGCTCAAGCTAGTATGTACGGGAATAGGAGAATATATTTTTCCTATATGTTCAAATTTTAATTAGATAGCTTTGATTTATGCTCTTATTTCTAGAATTATCAATTACTTAGATTCTAGAGAAAAACTAAATTATTTTAATCTCAATGTTTTCTAATGGATGGGATTTGAACATTATCACAAACAACCTATGTATTATTATTATGAGATATAGAGAGATAAACCTTTATAATATGGTGAGATTATCCTAAAATTGATTTTCTTCCAAGTACTTTTTAAGGTTATGAATAATTAAGTTAGAACTTACTTAGGAATATTCATGGATGTGATAATTACAAATGTGTTGGCTAAATTTTATCTTGATTAGAGTTCTTGCAAGTTCTAATAACTTATCCATGTATGGGTATTACCTAAGTGTTGAGATATAACACAAGAATATGAGACAACATTTGTCTTGAGGTGTTATATCCGGTTTTAGCAAAGGATTTTTTTTTTAAAAACCTTTTTCTAGTAATCATCCTATCTTATACACATAGAATTTCTATTATTTCATAGGTAGTAATAGTTAATCATACCATAAAGAAATAGTTATGAAATCATGAATTATCTATGAGAATAATCATTATGAGTAGAGTTATAAGAGTTCATACATTTTTGATGATTAATATCAAAAGTGCTAATGATCGAGATGAGCACTTTAGTGATTAGAGAAGATACCTTTGTATTCATCAATGTATCTTGGGATTAAGTAAGATCATAAAGACCAAATCCTTTTAAGCATACCTAAAGAAAACTTGAGTGTTTGGTCCCCAATATCTCATGGGTCCTTTTTTGGGTTAAACAACATATTACCATGGTTCACTAACATCTCCGAGATAGTCAAATGGTATTTGTCTACTAAGTTCATTTCCTATGTATGAAAATGACTCTACTGTTGTTTTAACTACATCCCTATCTTTGATAGTTTTTTGAATTAGTCTTACTTAAATGTTGATTTTTCTGTTTTTCTACTGTACTCACGGATCCTTTGTTTATACAACGCGGATCTAAAGTTTTGGATCTGTGGGATCTGCGGGTTACCCACTCAGTTGGTGTGATTTTATTTTCATTTATCGTTTGATTTTCAAAATCACTTAAGTTACTATTTTCCATAAAATCTGGCTTGAAGCTACCATGAGATGATTTAAGAATTATCATAGTGTCATCTGCACAGTTTATGTGTTTATTGAATCTTTGAAACTTGAGATTTTGTTTTATGTATTTGCTTAGTGTGAGTTTATGCGACTCTAATTTAAATTTTATTTCTTGACATGATGCACAACATTCAGTTTCCATATTGTCTTCCAAGCTTTTAACTTTTTCTTTCAACTTATGTATTTTATTTATCAAGTATTCCTCTTTGGTTTTCCAGATCTTATTTTTGCTTATGACGTTTATAATGAGCTTACTTAATCTATTGTGTTCTATATCTAATGTGTCGTAGTCATTAAACATATATGAGGAGTCAGAGGATACCTTTTCTGTTTTGTTAGCCATACTATCCACTTTGTTGTCTTTTAGCATATCTTTGTTACCTTCACTGTTGAAACTAGATCTGGCTATAGTGCTAGAAGCTATCAACTCCTTTTTGCCTTTAGGTATCTCCGAATCTTTTTCAATTATTGCTAGATGAGCTTTGAGGTATCCTATGAGCTCGTCCAGTGTCATCCTTGAAAGATCCTTAGAATCTTCAATATTTGTTGCTTTAGCTTTCCATTTTGGGTCAAGATCTTTCCTGTCAAAACACTTACTAGAAATGGATTCATCAAGAGCTTTAGGTGAAATATTGTGTCTAGCTAAAGTACTATCTAGATCTGAGTCTTTTGACATTTCAAAATGGTTTTTCCGAACTATAAAAACTGTTTTTGAGGGCTGGTGATCTTTGCAAGGATTTCCCTTCTTTAAAGTTTTCAAAATCGATTTGATCGTTTCAAGTTTTAAAATACAGTTTATTTTAAAAATCTTGAGTAACGTAGCTCTGATACCAATTGTGGAAAACTAGAAGGGGGGTTGAATAGTTTTCACCGTTTTTCGAGTTTAATTTGTTTTGTTGTTTGTTAGTTCAAAGGAAACAATCACAAATTAAGTTATCACACAATATAAACTAAAGATAAAGAGATGAAAGATCAAACCACATAACACAAGTGTTTATAGTGGTTCGGCTTGCAAGAGATCCTTATCCTTGCCCTACTCCACTTCCTCGAGTTACTTACTCGAGAGATATCTTTCACTAAGAAATAAACTCCCTTCAAGGTGGAGAAAACCTTTACACGTCGCTTACTTCCTTTTCCGGTACTAAGCTAAACACCGGGTTCTTTCACAAGGTAGAACCAACCTGACTTCGCCTAATTACTTTACCGACACTAAGCTAGATGTCGAGTTCTTTACAAGGGTACAACCACTCCCTACTCTCTTTGTGCTTTGAGGACTAAAGCACTAACCACACTTACTGATCTAACTGATACAAATGATAAGAAACACTTAAAGTGTTTACACAGAACCTATACTGCAACTTCCAAACAGTCTGCTTGTTTGAAGCTTGTTAACTTGATCTTCTTTGCTACAAAAGAAACATCAATGATATATATATAACTACTGTGGTTAGTAACTAAAGTGAATGTATGTGTTTTTCTTTTCTAAGTGGATGATTAGATCAAATGCCAAGTCTGCTATTTATAGGCAAACAAGGCAAACCTCCCACGGATCCGGCGGATCCCTCAGAAGGGATCCGTCTTTGTATGGACTTGGATCCGTGGTTATGACAGCTAATGTTGCACATGAGATCTCCTCAAATCTTTCCATATCCTTGTGTTGTCAAATCAATATCTTCCAATGTCAACTATATAACTTGAGTATCTAATCAAGATATCACACAATCTTACCAAGATTGTATTTGTGATGTATACCATGATGTCACTTTGTAACTTTTAAATTAAAGTTTCCATTTAAGGAAATACACATGTATATGCAATATAATGTTAGTGATCATGTTAAATGAAAGATGTGTTTTGAAAAAGACTTTAACTAGTATTTATAATTTGCTTAAGGAATATACTTTGTGTTTGTCATGAACAAAACATAAGAAAAGATCGTAAAATATAAATAACGTTTTTAGTACGATATTTGTATTAACAAAATCCACTAGAACTTGCCCCTTGACTGCGTTTCTCGGTACATAAGTTATGGTAAGCCCCCAACTCCACGGAAAACTTGGCTAGCCTTCCGGATGCTTCTGGCTTATTCAAAATTTGCTTTATCGGTTGATCCGTTATGACTTGGATAGGGTGAGTTTCGAAGTATCTTCGTGACATGTGCAACAGAGATAACGCTAGCTTTTTGACCGGAGCATAATTTATCTCGGCCTCCTGCAATGTCCGGCACACATAATGAACAGGCAATTGCTTTCCTTCCCTTTCGGTTAACAGAACCGCGCTGATAACATCCTTCGCCGCTGCGAGATATACATACAAAACTTCTTTTGCCTTAGGGGTAGATAAGGACGGGAGATCTAGTATTAGCTTCTTGAGAGATTGAAATGCCTCTTCAGCTTCCTTGGTTCACTTGTATTCCTCCTTATTCTTGGTAATATTTTTCAAAGTCTCAAAGAACGGAAGGGATCTTTCGGCTGACCTTGCCAAAAACCTATTGAGGGCCGCTAACTTGCCGCTATGACTTTGCATTTCCCTCAGAGTCGTTGGGGATTTCATTTGTGCAATTACCTTCGTCTTGTTCGGATTCGCCCTTATGCCTTCAGAGGTCACCATGTAACCTAGGAATTTCCCCTCTTCAACACCTAAAGAGCATTTCTTCGGGTTTAACTTCATGTTAATTTTCCGTAGGTTATAGAAGATTTCAGCAATGTCTGGTAACATCTCTTTTTCTCCCTTACTTTTGATTACCATATAATCCACATAAGCCTCCAGATTTCTTCCGATTTGACTTTGGAAGGCTGAATCAATGAGCCGCTGGTAAGTAGCTGTGGCGTTTTTCAAACCAAACGGCATTTTTGTGTAACAATAAGTCCCCTGATCTGTGTAAAATGTCGTCTTCTCTTCGACTTCTTCTGCCATCTGGACTTGATGGTAACCTTTATACGCATCCAAGAAACACTTGTATCTGAACCACACCACCGACTCAATCTTTCAATCAATTTTCGGCAGCAGATAATAGTCTTTCGGACAGGAGGAGTTTAAATTCTTGAAGTCGATGCACATGCGCCAGCTTCCATCACACTTCTTTACCAGCACAGGATTGGAGATCCAAGTGGGGTAACGAACCAGCCTGAAAATCCCGACCTTCAGCCATTCATCCACTTCCTTCCGTACCACCTGATTTTTTTCTACGGACAAGTTACGTTTCTTTTGAGCTACCAGCGTGTCTAAAACGTTAACATTCAGATGATGCCTAATCAGACGTCGTGGCACTTCGGTCATATCTGAAGGCTGCCATGCGAACACGTCCTTATCTTTTCTCAATAGTTCGACCAGATGCTTCCGGCATTCCCTAGAGAACCCTGTTCCTATCGTGACCAACTGTTCGGGATACGCAGGATTCACCAAGATTTTTTCCGTTCTATCTACTTCCGGATTGACAATTTCCGCCTCCTACGTTACATCTACCATCTGTTTTTCCTCTAACCTCCTGCACTCCCGTACCATAGCCGATCATGCCACCAAAGTTGCTACTCCCTTCGGTGTGGGAAACTTAATTCATAGAATGAATTTTAGAAGGGATGGCTCTTAGTTCCTTCAACCCGGTTCGGCCCAATATCACATTGTAAGGTGATGGAGATCGTACCATACATAATTTCATAGTTGTTCTTCGGAACATCCCGTGGTCGCCAAAATATACTTCAAGTTCAATTTTACCAAACGGCCTACTTGTTTCCCCGGAGAAACCCACAAGAGAGGTGCTTATCTCCTTGAGCCTGGCTCTTATGGCCGAACTGAGGTTACTGAAGCAGTGTTCGTACATTACGTTCACGGAGGATCCCTCATCAACATATATCGTTCGGACCAAGTACCCTTCAATGTCACCTTCAATAATGAGTGGTTCCTCCGACAGATCACCCGTCACGACGGGGGGAAAAATTATCGAAACATTCATCCACTCTTCATCATATCCCCCGTACCTTCTCTTTCTACTCTCCGACCAACTCCTTATCATGTTGATCACTTTGGCTTTCCCGGTATCATTTCTTCTCGGTTGGTCCCTACCTCTCCCAGCGTCCCGCTGCCTGAAATCTTTTAAAAGATGGTCTAGCTTTCCGGATTCCAATGCGATCTCGAGTTGTTTCTTTAGCTGAAAGCAGTCGTTATTGAGATGACCTTTCTCTCTGTGGTAATCACAGTACTTTTCCATATTTTCCTTTCACGGCCTATCGCCGGTCGGGGGAGGGGCAGGCAGGTTTAAATGGTGTTCCGTAGCCAGAATCTCCCTAGGAGGTTTTATCAATGAGCCTAGCCTAAAGCGATGGTTACCCTGTCTAGGAGGGTCATTCTGGCGATAATCCGGGAGAGGGTGGTCATTGCGGTTATAATTGTTTCTAGGAGCAACATAAGGGTGGTACACATTCTTTTGGCGATGATCATTCCGGCGCTCTCCCCTCAGTTTATCATTTCTGAAGCTTTGACTCCCCTTTCTGCTTGAATCAAAGCCTTCGCCTTTCGGCAACTCCGTACTACGATACGCTTCTTCCAACCTTATGAAATCGTCTACTCTAGTAAACATTTCCGTAACCGTGCGTGTCACCCTATCGAAAAACTTCTTTGCCTGGGCCGGACATTTGTGCGCACTCATGAAGGCGGAGATCCTCATGATTTCCGGCACACCGCTGATGTAGCTAGCTTCATCCGTCCATCTTTCTTTAAAATCTAGGAGGGATTCATGAGCTCGCCGGACGATTTTCGTAATCTTCGTCGGGTTTTTTGTACACTTCTTCCGGAGAGCAAACCTCGTTGAGAATTGCTCCCTTAACTCATTCCAACTATCCATACTTCCTGGTTCCAACCGTTCGAACCATCCTCCTGCTGCTCCGTCCAAAGTTTGTTGAAACATGCGACACCAAACTGGCATCGGCCATTCCCCTGGTTGGCTGCCCCTGTAAATCTGGTGAGGTGATCATTCGGATCCATTGACCCGTCATAGAATTTCATGTTCAGCGGCATTGTGTGGTTCGGACCAGAGAACTCCACAATCCGGCGAGTAAATGGTGACCTCGATACCTCCTTAAAAGGCTTTTGAAGGTCATCCTCCTTCCCCTCGTCTACCTTTTCCTTTCCCCGACACGTATTTCCTTCGTCTTCAAGATTGAGTCATATCGGTTTGAGAGTGTTTCCGCCCTACGCGTTATGTTTCTTGATCAGTTCCGTTAGTGACGCCACCTGGCCAATGATCAGATCCTGGAGACTGGGATAATCCTCGGCCGAAGTGTCATGCTGGTTGTGATTATTATTGGTTTCATTTTGGTTGTGATTATTATTGGTTTCATCTTCTCCGTCTTCGGGTTGTGGGGTATGAAAAGAAGGACCAGCCATTCTAATGCTTTGGTAGATTGAATAGCGGGTCCCACGGATGGCGCCAATTTGTTGAAGTAAAACCTCGTAGGTGGGTCCAACTTCAACGTGGTATCCTTTGGAATGTTTCCTCCAGACGATTTGTAACCACCCGAAATTTTCCAAACATAATTTTAATAATAAAAATTAACTTATTATTATTTGACGATTTATTTGAGCATTTTTATCTTACATGATTATTTCAGGAAGTTATCTCGCACACGGTAGCATACAGTAACCTTCCAAGCTACTTAATTTTATCAAGAAAAGTGAAGTAATCACTTCCTGACACTTGCTAACAATTAATTTACAAAACCAAGAGGTCATCTCGCTTTTCTGAAAAACGCGACACCACACGTGTACCTACACCACCGAAGAAATTACTTAAATTTTATAATTAAATTTCAAAGTCAATGACCCTGTTTTTAAATCATTTTTATGAAAACGTTTCCAGAAATATATTTCCTGTATTTTTACCAGACCGAGGGATCACGATTAAAATTTTGACTCAACGGGACACGGGGTACACGGAGTAATAATAAAACAAAACCTATTCCTTTTTAATTAAACCTCAACTGCCCCACCCTTATCCTTTTCTCTTTTCGATATCTTCCATAAGATACAGGGTTCCTTTTCACTTTTTACAGATTATATATCACCATCATCTCTTCCTTTTTAGCTGTCTATCATCTATCCTTCCTAAAAGATGATCACGCGTCTGCCGATTGATGGCGACCTTTGCCCAAACTGGCCTCCCCAAGACCAAGAGCAAGAAAGGGTAGTCAAAGTTTGCATCCTCTTATCCTTTATATTTTACCCAAGATCCACAAGAAAAACCACAACTTAAATTGGTTATCAAAAATCGAAAGGGATAAGATGTGTGGTTTTCCTGCGGGATCGGACTGGGTTTAATTGTGCTCAACACCTTTTGGTCTCCTATTGGTCGATCTATACCACTGTAAGGGTTATTCGGCCTCCTCCTTGATTCTTTGTTATTGATTTTATTTATATAGTAGAAACTTGAGTTTGGTTTTCATTGGAAAACCGATTTAACCTTGATCAATTCGTGGATATAGAACTCGATTAAAACTTGTTTTTGTTTCTCATTTTTGTGTGGTAAATCAACTAAATCGTGTGGGTGTTGCTCTCGGGTCGGGTATAAACCCGTTTAGATTTCAGGATAGACCCATCTGGGTCACGGGTTGGCCTCGGTTCGATCTTGGATTTGTTTAGTTGTTATATGTCGGATTAGTATTTTGATGATACAATTCGTTTTAGTTATGGGTTGGTACAATGGGATAATTTCGTTAACCTGTGTTGGTTCATGGTTCAGTTGAAACCCACACTGGGTGTTATTTTTGTGGCGGGTCAAAGACGTCCGAGAGGGTGTTAGCTTGTTTGGTCATTAGTTTAACGAGACTCCATTGGGTGAGCTCGTTTGCGTATGTCCCTGCTCGACACAACTACGTAGGCTGTGTCATGGTCTCGAGTTAACAGAAAGCTAAAAATGAAGTTTACAATAGCAGTTGAGTTTTATGCTTGTATGTTTGCGTTGTCTTTGGTTTGAATTAGAGTAAATCGAGAGGGGGCATTGGTGTTGTTGTCGTTAATTATGTTTGAGTTTCGAATTGATCCATAAACCACAAGAGTGCTTTGTTTTCTGTCTCGGCTCAAACCCACTTAGGGACATGGCTGCTTTCGGTTATCACGACCATGAGATTGGTTGTTTTGTTGACTAACGAGAACCAAAAGGGTGGTTCCCATTAGGTGTGTTTCGATTTCAACTTGTGTTGTGTTTGCGTTCTTTTTGTGACTTAAGGTTGTTTAACAAAACCACAAGTGTGGTGTTGTCGGTTTGATATTGCGAGACACACAAGGGGTGTGAACTCGAGTACCTGAATTCTTAATCCATTCATTTCCATTACACAACATATATCATGTGTACTTAGATATCTCTACAGCCAATTGTCGAAAATTACCATGGGACAAGTCTATTTCAAACCTGTGAAGGTTTCCTTTCAATATTGGGTGCGTTTTGGATTTACAGACCTCGCGTTGGGTTGTCAAATCCATGGGCCTCAAGCCCATGGTGTCACTTAAGGATAAATTGTTAAAATTGGGCTTCTCATGGACTAATTAAAGAGGCCAATGTTTTAGAAATACTTAATTGAACATTTAATATTTTAAGGGTCACCTACGTTCAACCTTTAGTATTGTGCAGATAATGGAAATGAATGCGAATCACCTAAATTACGAACTAACTTGGTCACTTGTTTTGACATCGGTATTCTTAGTTGGCTTCGGAAAATTTAACTTGGAACTAACAATTAATATTAGAGAATACGGATACATAACGGAATAAATACTTGAATTGTGGCTATTATAATGAGACTCCGTGGACTCATAATGGACCTAAACATTCAATTGGCGCTTATTAAACTAATAACGGATGGGTAATTATAAACCGTCGAGAACATCATTTTGAGAAACTAGGTTTTATTGAAGTCACGACGACTTGTGAAAAGTTATATAAATGGACGTGTCGTGCCAGATTTTATAAAACTCACTAGACTTATACTTTGATGTCGAAAAACCTTTTATCTTATAAAACCCAACAATAATCGAAACTTGTAGTTCTATTAACATGAAAACATTTAACATGTATTGTACTAATTTAAGTTTTCTTTTAAAACTTAAATTACCCTTCCAAAACCTTATTGATTATTTTCGAACTATTTGGGATCATTAGGAAAACACCGAAAAAGTACGAATTGATTCATTTGTTGACACTTTCCCTTGTCACTGTTTTCCTTGACTTTGTTTGTCGTCCTCTTCCCGACTCAAGTTATCGACCGTAATTTCCTCGACTATGTCGATTTTCCATTTGACGTGAGTATTCTTGAGTCTATACTACCTTACCACATCACGAAACGTTAAACACTAAACTTTTTACAAACCTTGATTCGAGTAATCCACGAAAAACTAAGACGCTTGTCTTTTGAAAACTCTTTTACATTACGAGACGTATTCTGAAACAACTATATATATATTAGGTTGTGCCGATACGGCACCGTTGTGCCTGTACCCTCGATATCGTTATTTTTTGTTCTTGATGCCAATTGTGACCACTGTAATATTTTTGCGTTGCTGCAAGCTAAGGTGAGTTCATGGCCCCTACTTTTACTGGTTTTTAAACTGTTTCTGGGGGAGAATACATGCTCGTTTTTAATTAAACTAAATGACTGTTTATTTGTAAAATGTGAAATGTTTACCCAATATTTGACTGTTTGGCTGAAATACTCGATTGTTTACTCGAATGCACTATAAGTATGCATGACACACACATTGACCAGGTGTACTGAATTGTTTACTCAATATTTGACTGTTTGGCTGAAATACTAGAAAGTTCACTCGAATGCATTATATGTATACATGACACACACATTGACCAGGGGTACTGGACGAACACATATAACAGGACCGGGTGTAACGGTTACATGACCGGGTGTAACGGTCACATTTCCGAGTGTAACGGACATACTACCAAGTGTAATGGTCATTACGAGTGTATCGATTAACCAAACAATATAAACTAGTGTTCCACATTTATGAATACTAAAACCTATGAACTCACCAACCTCGTGTTGACACTTTAGCATGTATTTTCAGGTGTAAAGCGATAGTACACTATTGGAGGCTTTTGGCATGGCATGACATGGTCATAGAAGACTCTGATATATTTGGGACCACTTGAGATCTTTTATGGGCTTATATTTCCGCACCATTTTTGAAATGTTGTAAACAAATCACTTTTGATTATGAAATCTATTTTAAATGGTTGAGGTAAAACCATTCTTTATACTTTGTGTTGTGATACCAATTTAGTAGCACCTAAACATGTATGCTTCCGCTAAACCAGATTTTGGGGGTGTTACACGATTCGAGCTCCTACACACAATAAACACGCACGTTAGACTCGCCTTGGGTTTTATCCCAAGACCAACCTCCGGCGTGAGAGTAAGTATATAATGTGATGAAAGGTGAAACAGTAAATGAGAGTAAATGTTGTAGGTGAAAAATTGAATGCCAAATCATAAATGAGGTATGGGTATTTATACTACCCACACATGTTACCTGTTTGCCTTAGGACTAAGCAAGCCGACCTATGCCTAGCCTAGTAAGTAGGTGTCAGATCACGTGGGGGACACAATCCCGGGAAATCTGGGATTGCGGCGCTGGCAGCAGTTGATGGGATTGCTCAGTGGGTAAACGGCAGCGGTCCTTTCAGTAGGCGTGTCCGGAAGTGAGTTTATAGTCCGGACGAAATATAACGTCCGGACACTTAGGCTTGGTCCAGATGAAGCATGACGTCCGGACACATATGCCAACATCTAGCATATTTAAATTACCAGCTTCAAGTAAATCTTTTAACATGTGAGTAGAGGAGTAGAGTTGAGCATTGAGTAAATATTTGTGACAACCTGACATTTATTCCCAAATAATGATGTATAGTAGTAGTTTTCCCGTGCTTTGATATTCACAAAATAAAGAGAAGATGGACGTATTTTTTAATCTTACTTGTGAACTACGGTTTAGACAGAAACAAACACCTTTGTTTTTTACAAAATGTTTTGTACATACAAAATAAAAAAATAAACAACAGAAATCATGTTTAAGTTGCTTTATTTTGAAAAATTCTTCACAAAATAAAAATCCCTTGTTTCATAACTTAACAAGGAGAATTACAAAATAGTTTTTTAGGTTTTGTTTAGTTAGAGAAAAAAAAATTTAGATTTTTTATTTTTAGATTTGTAAAAAAAAGTGTATGATTTAATTTTCCAGAAAACATAGAAAACGTGTTCATGCGATATTGTTTTTTATTCTCACGAGAACAAGATGGGAAACAAGGAAAACATTAAAAAATAATAATAATAATAATAAAATAAAATTGTGTTTTGTAGTTCTTCTTGTTAAAGTAAGAAATGCAAATTTTCTGGTTTTATAAAAAAATTGTGGGAAACATGTAATTTGAACAATTTTTTTTTTTTTTTTTTTTTACAAAACATTTTTTTTTTTTTTTTTTTGTACAAAACATTTTGAAAAGGTTATAGGTGTTTCCTTTTAACTAAACGCACCCTTATTGTGTCCTTGTTTTCCTTTATAACCTCAAACCCTCCATTTTTTTTTTTATTTTTTTTTTCAAAATATTAAATATAAATATCAACTAAACACGTTTTTTATATTTTCAATTGTTTTGTGGTTGATAAATTTCCCTTCCAAATTTCTATGAAACTAAAAATAAAAAACAAGAGTTTTTTTCTTTAACTATACGTACCCTAACATAGTCTCTGAAACCCAAAACCATATATTCACCTTTGCCTTTATATTCAAACACCCTTGCTCGACAGTCGACACTAGAATTTTTTTAAGGGCTTCCAATTTTCTTTCAAGCCCAAATAGAGAAGTAGTTTTGAATCTTAAAAAGCCCAACTATCTACACGGTAAAAAAAAAACATTTCAGCACTTACAAGTGCAAGGAGCATCTAATTTTCATATTCCTAGCGATGTAGATTCGTATCATCGATTTTCTTTGTTTCCTTGTCTGTTTTTCTCATACTTAAACTGGATAAAAAAGTTTTGTTCTTAGTGTTCTATTTTCAAATACACGTATGCATCCACAAAGTTGGTACTTAAGCCAAAAACACATAGACAAATGGTGTGATAAAAAAAAGTGTAAATAGAAAAAAGAATCAAATAACTTGCTAGAAATTTCGTTCTCAAAGGACCTTTTTTATAAAGGTTTTTCTAACTTGTACTCTAGGGTAAATGTTAAAAAGGGTCTTGTAGTTTGAGTTTTACCCTCTGAATAGTAGGGGTGAGCATTGTGCGGGTTGGTGCGGGTTTTGGTAAAAACCGAACCGCATCCGCAATTGCCCTTTTTAAAAAGTTAGAATCCGCAACCGCGCGGTTTTGCGGTTTTGCGAATTTGTGGTTTTAACGGTTTTGCGGTTTTAAATTTTTCTTTTTTTTACAAATTATATTGTTTCGTATATATTTATTATAGAAGAAATATATCATAAGGTTACATGATGGGTTGAAACATATATACAAAATGTTATGTATTAGTATGAAATTATAAATCTATACAATAGTACAAGTCAAATGCGGTGAGAATTTTAAAAATTTCGGTAATAAATTGATTGAAAAATAAAATTATATAACCTAAAAACTCAAACAATAATTAATCTATAAAATGCGTTTGAAATAATTAATTATGAAAGTATAGACAAAAGCATTTTATCATACAAAAATTATGAAATTTAGTTGGTTTATTTAGAAAAAATAAAAAATATATTTGAATATGACTTTGCGGTTTGGTGCGTTTATTACGGTGCGGTTTTTCAGTGGGAACTGAAATCGCACCGCAAGATGCGGGTTTTTAATTTCCAAGAACCGCACCGCGGTTTTGTTGCAGTTTCGGTTTTTGCGATGCGAGTTTTGCGGGTTTTTTGCGGTTTGTGGTACGGTTCTTGCTCACCTCTACTGAATAGCCAACAACCACTTATTGGTCCCTATTATCCTCTAGCATCAGACCCCACAACCACTTACTAGCCATTCAAAGGGTATCATCCATGCTGTGAGACCCGCTTTAACATGTGTCACTATGACACAAGTTAAAAAAAATTCTTTTTATAATCATAGCATAGAGTCCTAAAGAAATTAAATATTAATTACATGTATATCTCTTCAAAGGTGTATAATTGCATATATATCCATGGTATAAATTTTTGATGCACATAACAATGATTTTATGCATGCTTTGAATATATACGCAATTTTACTTCTTTTGAAAAAGTATATATGCAAAAGCTCTCAAAATTTAATGAACGACCCTGTACCCAAAAGGGCGAAATTGATGTGACTTTGCATGTTTTGGACCAATTTTTTGAACATTTCGTACTAGAACTTTTACTTCGCGAGTTCGCGTATACATATGCAAGGAAGCCATGGATCTAATAGAAATAGGACAGCCCAAGTGCTCAACCGAAAGAAGACTTATTCAATTGGTTTTTTAATGCCCGTTGTCCTTGTTAAAAATTACGAGGATCAAGCATATGTTTTATATGTCCACCTTGGGCGAAAATTAGTGACATACCCCATTTGAAGATGTTGTTCCTCAAAATACCCCAAGATACAGCCGTTTTGTGAAATACCCCAACATGTCGCGTATACATTTAAGCGACATTCTTGACATACACATGTTGGGTAACGAAGCTCGGGACAAAAAAAAAAAAAAAAATTTTATACATGTCGCGTATATATATACGCGACATATATATATATACGCGACATGTGTGTAATTTTGCATGGGGAAGGAGCTAATTGCATGGGGAAGGAGCATTTTGCATGGGGAAGGAGCAAAACCAATTATTTGATTTGATAGAACGAAACCAATTTTGCTATATTTGTACATGTCGTGTACAATTTTACACATATGGTAGAAACACACTTCCGGCAATTCACATAAGCTAGAAACATAGTTCCGGTGGTGCTTTGTTGGTGGTTTGGAGGCGTGGCAGTGGTGAAGTTGTGGTGGTCAAGTGGTGCTCCGGTTGTGCCGTTGTAGTGGTGTGGTGTGGTTGTTGCTGGTGGCGTTTTGTCGTTGTGGTGGTAGTCTTGTGGTGGTGGTTGTGGTAGTGTGTACTGTGTCATAATGGCGGAAAATCGGGTAATTTCGAATTATAATTTTTTTTGTCATTATAATTATTGTTTATTTGTTACGTATATATGTTTTGTAAATATATATTTATTATGTCTTTTGGTTATTTTAGGATTATTCTGCGCAAGTTACATGTAGAAGTAGGTTATCTTTAATTGGTGATATTAGAAAATTGATATTGGACACCCCTAAGGAACAATTGTTTAGAGAAACATGTTTTGGTTGGATGTTAGACATGCCGGATATGCAAGAGAGTGGGGTGTTAATACACTATTTTATATGCCACCAAGTTGCTTGTCAAGAGGGAGACACAAATATAGTTCCATTAAGATATCGTGTACGTACTCTTGATCGTTTAGGTGAGGTTGAAATTCAGTTTGGGAGGGAGGAATTTTGTATAGTTACGGGTTTAAGGTTTGGGACTGATTTTAGGGAGTCGTATATGGATGGACCTAACTTGTTTAGGAGACGAGTGTTCCCTTCTTCTACCGATTCCCGTAATATACACGTTCGTACGTTGTTAAGAATCCTAAAAAACACAGGCGACTTTAATAAGTTGAGCGACATAGATGGTGTTCGACTTTGTTTGTTAGGTGTTTTGATGTTGGTGTTGAAAGGTACTGAGCATGGCAATATAGTGGACGGATTTTTGTTTAGGCTAGTCGAGGATTTAGATAAGTGGAATGTGTATCCGTGGGGGTCGTATGTATGGCCAACTTTGTACCAACATCTCCGGGATGCAGCATTTGAGCGTAGGGATAAGCACTTTGCTGAGGGGAGGGACCCTAGTAAACTTCCTAAGTACACGTTAAATGGATTTGTATGGGCTTTCAAGGTATGTCATTTATCTATTTATACAGTTCATGTATATTTTATTATTATTATTATTATTATTATTATTATTATTATTATTATTATTATTATTATTTGTTTTTTTTTAGATTTGGATATTGGAGATGTTCCCGAAAGGTGCTAGCCCTTATTTTTTCATTCATCATCGAGTGTTGCATCCCCGGTCCATTGCATGGAGTTTTAACAAATTGGTCGTTAGACCACGTATGGACAAGTTTTTGGACGACCAATTGAAGGTGAGTTTGAGATATCCATTTTTTTTTAACTATTATGAATTTAATATTGTTTAAGTTTTTTTAATGACATATATATTTTTCATGTTTTTTACAGGTAAGACCACCGTTGCCTAGGCTTACACCGGATGAGTATGAGGAATTGACCGAGTGGTGGCGTGACAGTAGAGCGTATTTCGAAGGGAATCCGGTCGCACCTCCGGTGATAGAGCCACAAGCATACCATTCTATGGATCAGGATATACATCCGGCTGTTTTACAGAAGTTGGCATCGTATGACGCTATGTTGAAAGAATATGACCTGAAAATAAAAGAGATTGAAATGAAGGTAAATAGTTTTACATCAATTTATTTTGAGTTTATGTATAAATATCATTGAAGGCTTGTTAATTGTTTCATTAACATTTTTACTGCAGCAAAACCAACTTCTCAATAAACAACGAGTACGTAGAGAATCAAGCGTTGTTAATGATGAAAATGTTGGTTTTAGCGACGGGCCACCAAATGACTCTTTCTTTGATGGTTTTAGCGATGGGTTCGCCAAGTTTCCCACTCCTATTGATCACCAGCCTGGTCCATCCTCCCGCCCTAGCGATGCGTTTCCCTCAACCGGACGTACTGCTAACCGTACACCAATGGGGTTCGCCATGTTTGCCACTCCTATTGATCACCAGTCCTCCCGCCCTAACGATGCTGCTGACATCCAGGTAACTTATTAATTTTCGATTATTATTTTTAAATTTGGTCATTATTTGTAATTGATTAGTGATTGTTTTTGTTACATCAATTATATGTTTAATAATGTTAATGACGTTAAAAATTTATTTGGTTAATCTTTTTTAAGGGTGCGGTCGACCGACCAAGGAGGGATTGTCGTCCGGGTAAATATCAGCAATTTCCCTGGACCCAACAAGGACCCACTACAATCCTCCCTAAAAAACGTGGAGCTAGGGCTAAACCAACAAAGAGTACGGCAACAATTCCACGATTTAACCTAGAAGAATTACCGGTTGATGATGATGTTACCTGTGTTGGTACATCTGTTGGCTCACCTTTGAATATTCCTAATGTTGATCCTACAAAGGTACTACTTAAAATGTTTTAAATTTATTAACATTTATTTTATATAATTAACAAACTTGTAACGATATTGTATATTTTTTTCTTAGGTAAGGCGCAATAACTATCCAAGTTTTGAGGAATTTCTCATGTACCCGTATGGGATATACCTTGACTGCCATCCAAAGGGTTGGGTGGTAGAACCTATGTTCTTTCAACATCTACTTCCGGATTTATACAGGATGGGTAATGATCCGGGTCCAGAGGATAAACGTGGTTGGTTGTCTGACGATGTAAGTGTATTATTTTAAATTGTTAGAGGTTTAGATTATTTAAGTTTCAAGAACATTAAATGATTTAGTTTAATCTTTTGAATCAGCATATGAATTGTTGGATAGAGCTATTAATCAGAAAAAGGGTAGACAACCAACCATGGACAGTGGCTAAATCATGGACTGCATCTGTGTTCCCGACCGAAAATGGTAACGTGTCCATGCTTTCGATTAATCCGTCGCTGAGGGGAACATTGGATGGTAGCACACGTCCATACCCGTCATGGGATGTTGTACGTTGGGTAAGTAAAGATCTTTCAATATATATTTGTTTTGTATAAATTACTCTTTACTAGACTATGTAATTGTGTATACATAAATAAATTTTATATGTAGGTGTTGATGCCGATGAATCCGACACAGAATCACTGGGTGACAGCAATTATTGATTTACATGATTCCAGTTTATTTGTACTAGACTCTATGCACAGCATGGAACGTTGTCAACAAATAAGAAAGTATGTATTGGATTTTACCGAAGTTGTGAACAAGTTTTTAGAAGAGCAAGGACATTTTACCAGGACAGGACGTGGACACTACAACTTCGAATTACATTACAACAACGTACCATATTTAGTCCCACAACAAGGAAATTCAATGGATTGTGGAGTAATCACATGTTGGCTAATACATGAGTTTGTTACGGGTAGATGGCCACCACAATTTGATATTAAAAATGTTGATGGCTTTTTCTCCAATATTAGATGTAATCTTGGTAGCATGTTTTACAACAGTAGGTGTGAGGACACTAGTTTGTGTGGATATGATTAATTAAGATGTTGTTAGTTGTACAGTTTAACTAGTATGTAATGCTATTCTATGTTGAAGTATTTTTTTTCAACTTTTATTTGATATATTTTTGAAGCATTTATTCAAGTATTATTCGACTACATAAAGACACAATACAATAACCATACATAGACACGAAACAATTAAACCAGAGGACGATGTGTTTCATAAACACTACATACACAATATTAAACATAAACATAGGGCATGAATACGTAAATATTCATCCACTAAAAACGGTATCCTTGTCGAAAACTTCAACCAAGTTCCTTTTTGTTATGTTAAGAGCAGGCGGTGATGATTTTGAGGTAAAGACCGAAACATTACGAAGTACCAAAACAGCTCCGACTTTGAGATAGTCTTTGGGACCCTTGTCTTCTGCAAGGACTTTGTGATGAATTGTACCAGACATAGTCCCTGTCGGATCTTTTAGTGTACATGTAAGGTCACCCAGTATGTTAGGAGTACAAGACTTGATAACAGCTACAACAAGTTCAAGTTTCCCTTTTACGCAATGCTTCTTTATATCCCCAAAACAGCCAGTTACGATGACACCTTGAGAATTAAACACCTTATGAATCGCGCTCAACCATGGCCCACTAGTAAAATGTTCATCCTCAGTGACATCCTCGTTTACTTTCGCTATATAATCTTGTGTTGGCACAACACAATATTCGGGGCCACCCTCTCTGATGTCTGCATTTTTGCGAAGAATGGCTTGTTGAAGAATACCAGCCGGACCAGGTATTATCCAATCCTGGTCGCTCATAGATGTTGAAGAACCTGCAACATTATGTGTTGGGGCGTATGTTGCGTAATTTTTTGGTTTGGGTGGAACGAATTGGGAATTTTGAAATCCGGTTTTGTTTTGTTGGGACATTGTCTGAATTTTTAAATTTTTGTAGAGAGTAGAAATGTGAATATCTGGATGTGTTTAAAGAAATGGAACTAAACACAAGTATTTATAGGAGAAATTTAATAGATATGTTTAATTACGGCATGCACTTGTCAAGTCAATGTCATATGTCGCGTAATAAATTATACGTACCCGTATGTGTCATGCAATTGTCAAATCAATGTCATAAAATTTTCAATCGAATATGTCATATTTCGCTTAATTATATACACGTACGCGAAACTCTCATTTTCAAATTGTCACATCCTTGTCACATTTTCGTAATTATTGGTCACATTTTTTTTGCAGCATCGTCTCCTTATATTTAGTGTTTGTGGTATATTCTTGAATATCAAACACTTTCATCCATATCAAATACTAAAAATGACTTCAGATTTTCAAATATGTTTAATTACGGCATGCACTTGTCAAGTCAATGTCATATGTCGCGTAATAAATTATACGTACCCGTATGTGTCATGCAATTGTCAAATCAATGTCATAAAATTTTCAATCCAATATGTCATATTTCGCTTAATGATATACACGTACGCGAAACTCTCATTTTCAAATTGTTAATTACGGCATGCACTTGTCAAGTCAATGTCATATGTCGCGTAATAAATTATACGTACCCGTATGTGTCATGCAATTGTCAAATCAATGTCATAAAATTTTCAATCGAATATGTCATATTTCGCTTAATTATATACACGTACGCGAAACTCTCATTTTCAAATTGTCACATCCTTGTCACATTTTCGTAATTATTGGTCACATTTTTTTTGCAGCATCGTCTCCTTATATTTAGTGTTTGTGGTATATTTCTTGAATATCAAACACTTTCATCCATATCAAATACTAAAAATGACTTCAGATTTTCAAAAATTCAAATGTGTTTTACATTTTGATAATTCCGAACGAGGTGTGATTATGTATACTAATATCAGTTACTCATGGTTAGATGAAACTGTGCGTTCTAAGTTCAAGTTGGATCCCAGTGTTCGGCTTAATTTCAAATTTTCGCACCCCTCATTTGATGTTCGAATGGATATCACTGACGATGATGAGGTAACTTTCTTTGCTGAACACGCTGCATCGAGTCAAGAAATGCCGCATCTTTATGTCACTAAAACGAAAGAATGTGAAGAAATGGCATTTTTTAGCTCAAACCAAGAAAACCCGACATTTTATAACTTTTTTGAAACAAACACTAACAAAGAAATCGGGTATTCTGGTTATGAAGGCAACTCAGGTTTTAAAGATGAGGCCAATTTTTTAAATGAGGGCCCGTCAAAAAATTTTGAATCAATTGATAATGCGATTTTTGAATCCGGTTTTTAAAGATGAGGCAAATTTCACAAAACCGAATTCATCATTTGCTTTCGGGTCAGATGACGATAAGAATGATGATGAAGATGTTGAAGATGATGGTGTTGTTGGGAAAAGCGAGAACCCAAAACCAACCCATCATAAGTGGAAAAATATTTTTTCGCTCATGCCTGACGTTCCAGAAACACCACTTTACCAGTCCAAACAAATAATTTCAAACCAAAATAATATTGATACAAATTTTTTCAAGGGAAGGTTTTTTGACACAAGAGATGACTTAGACAAAGCACTTAGGATGAAATGTTTAGAAGAAGGTTACCAGTTTTTAGTCGAAAGGGCAGAACCTATAAGATATTATGTTAAGTGCTATCATTTTAACGACTGTAAATGGAGAATTAACTCTAGACGCGTGGGAGGTACATCAGTGTTTGAAGTTACAAGTTTGAATGATAATCACACGTGTGATAAAACTCAAACATATCCTAACCATCGAAATGCAACTAAAAAAGTTATTGGTCACATTTTTTGTGAAAAGTTGAAAGATGCTAGAAGAGATTTAAAACCAAAAGATATGCAAAGAGACATGTTAACGCAATATAAAATTAGTATATCTTACCACCAAGCATGGAGCGGAAAGGATTATGGGTTACAAATGATTAGGGGTTCACCTACAGAATCATTTCAAATGTTGCCGTATTATTGTCACAACCTAGTAAAAAAAAACCCAGGCACTATCACACGTATCAAGACAAATGAAGAAGGAGTTTTCGAGATGTTATTCGTTGCCATTGGTGTTTCGGTAAGTGATTCTGATTTTCATGATTGGTTTCATTGTATTCAATTTAGGGTAGGTTTACATAGTTTAATGTGTATTCAATTTTGTTATTCAGATTCGAACTTTCTTACTCCATCTCCGACCACTGCTTATAGTTGACGGGGCACATCTGAAGGGCTTGTACAAAGGAACAAATTTGTTAGCAGTAGGCATGGATGGAAACAACCAAATTGTGCCTATTGCTTACGGTATATGCAGAGGGGAAACTGGTGAATGTTGGTCATGGTGGTTTTCATGCCTTAAAGAATGCATAGGTGATAGACAGGATTTGGTTATCATATCTGATAGGCATCCTGCTATTGCGTTAGCTGTACGAAATGAATACCCATTGGCGTTTCATGGTATTTGCTGTCGTCATCTAATGATGAACCTGAAGTTAAAAAGAGACGCAACAAAGGCGCTATTTTGGAGGATATGCAAAGCGTATACACCTGACGAATTTGATAGTAAGATGCAAATATTGCTGTCTATTCAGCCTGAGGCGTACCACAAGCTAATAGAAGCGGGTGTTCACAGATGGTCCAGAGCATATTGCCCACTAACTCGCTACAATTACTGTACATCTAACAGCGTCGAGTCTGTTAATGCTTGTACCGTAAAATCAAGGAAGCTGCCTATAACAATGCTGACCGAGCAATATCGAAAAATGGTGCAAGCCTGGTATTTTAAACGGCGACAAGTTGCTGGTATTTATTTTCAAACAGAATATATTTATACTTTTAATATTTATCTTTAATATAAAGTCACTTCTTAGAGCCTTGTTGTTTATGCAGCAAAAATGAAGTATGAAATAACTGATTGGGCAACCCATAAAGTGGAAAAGAGAAAAATCAAAAGCGCAACCTGGAATGTTTACGGGGTTAACCAAGATCGGTTCCAGGTTTTTGATGGGAGATACAACCGGGAAGTGAACTTAGCGTCTAGGACATGTGATTGCCGCAAATGGCAGCTTTCCGGTATACCTTGTGGTCATGTTATTGCTGTGAGTAGATTTTTGGGTCAAACCAATTGTCTCAAGTACGTTCAGGACTGGTTTAAAAAAGCAAAATACCAAGCCACATATGCAGAGGCAGTGAATTTTGTTGGAGAGTTTCACGAATGGGAGTATCCAACACATATACAACCTATCACTCCTCCACGAATGGACAACCCACAACCCGGGCGACCAAAAAATACTAACCGTATACCATCCCAGGGTGAGGAACCAAGGGTAAGACATTGTCGTAGGTGCGGTGAAGCTGGACACACACGTGGGCAATGCAAGCAACCGTTCGTCCCTGATGAAATGTTAAACAAAAGAAAACAGTATCCCAGAAAGAAAAAATCCGTTAAGGAGCAACAACAAACTACTCCTTTATTCGACTCATACCCAAATCAAACTGATCATCACACCGTTCCTACTTATCACACATACCCCTCGCATGAGTTTGGACATAACACATTACCAACACAACCATACAATCCAAATTTTTACACAACAGGCCAGTATGACCAAAGGCAAGCAAGTAATGAACAACATGCTCATCATAACCCGGCACACGGCTCCCAACCATACCCCTCCCAACCATACCCCTCGCATGAGTTTGGACATAACACATTACCAACACAACCATACAATCCAAATTTTTACACAACAGGCCAGTATGACCAAGGGCAAGCAAGTAATGAACAACATGCTCATCATAACCCGGCACACGGCTCTGAACAATATAACTCCCAACCATACCCCTCCCAACCATACCCCTCACAACATTTAAATGATCTAAACACTCAACAGTCTAATAATAGTTGGTTTAACTTGTTTGGTTAGTAACCAGTTTGCACTTTTTACTTATGTGTTTTAGTGTAATTGTGTTAAGTTTGTAACATTTGTTATGAAGCTTGTAATAAATTTCTTTTTTAAATATAGCATGTATTTTCAGAAAACCTTAATAAAATACTAGAAATGACAACTGAAAATAAACATGCACCACGTCAGTTCCACTATTCATTTTTCACTGTTGACATGATAGCACAAACAGTTCCACTATCCATCGTCCAAGTCACAGTAAGATTAATTTGTAATTCTATCTATGTTCTAATAGTAATGTCCTATTATGCTTTCAGCTTTAATGTAAAAATAGTATTAAATTGATTACTCGTAAATCACTTCTGACAAAGAAATGACAACTCACCTTTGTGGTATCTATATATATATTCTTGGGTTATGTGGTATCAAGTTATCAATACCAATTGTGTCTTCTTTCATTCACCAAATGTCAACATCTAATAACCATACATTCGAATTCACTATCAACTACAATGGAAAATTTATACTTAACCCACTAACATATGAAGGTGGTTCACACTTGAATATTATTGTTCCACAATTTGATTTTAAAGATATGGTTACCTATCTGAAGAGAAAATTACCGTCAATGGTCCAAAGTCTATATTACATGTTGCCACAAAACAACACGTTAAATGGTATGAAAGAAATTAAAAGCGATTATGATATTGATGTTATGTATGACTTCGCAAATGTTGCAGGAAAGATCCAAATTTTTGTTTCTGACAATCGCGAAGATCTAACCACAATATTGATTCCAGATGATGGTTGTTTTGAAGAATCATTTGCATGTGTAATTTCAGAAGAAACAAAATTAAAACGTGAAGAGCGTGTCCGATATCTACATCAAATGGTAGAGAAAAAGAACAAACGTGAAGAGCGTGTCCGGTTTAACATTGAACGAAAGAAAAAAAAAAAAACCTACGACGCCGTATTCACAAACCATTTTCAATTTTATTGTTCACAATAATGGTCAACTGGTTTGCAATGAAGGAAAGCTGGAGTATGTAAACGGTTGGAAGATGAACATCAATATTCCAAGAATGAAGCTGCATGAGCTGAAACAATACTTGTCTAACATTGTCGATACAAAGATTCATGCTCTTTATTACGAAGTTCCGCACACTGGGTATTCAATCACCGTCAAGCTAAGAAACAACTATGATATGCATGTGATGTTTGATATTTCAGCATCACAAGGCGGCCAGTTGGAAGTTTACATTGACCATTGCGGTGTCAGTTTTATTATTGAAAAGCATGTATGCCCAAATGCTGCTTTGGCAAAAATGATGGATCATGTGATAACAGACTACACCAGTGAAAACGAAGACGGAAAAAAAATCATAGGACAATCAAATTACACTTTCGATCAAATGGTTGAATGGGCGGAACAAGAACACTTTGAGAATGAGGAAGCTAAAGCAGATGAACGTCATAGAGCCCTATGGAAGAATCGTTTCAATTATTAACAATATCAATCAATAAGTGTCTTGTATGCTTTAAGAATTTCATCTTTATATGATTTTTGTTATCAGTGTTTCAATAAACATTACCATAAGTTTCCAAATTAAACATTTATTCAAATAAGAGTAGAAACGTTCATTAATAAAATACAAACCAGTTAACACAAAACAAGATAAGCGCAATCATCTTATTTGTTGGGTTGAACAACATACAATTGTGCCACCCCAGCAGTAGCAGTACAAGCACATTCAACAAAAAACATTACTTCATCATCCTCAGTAATGTCAATACGATAGTTAAACGAAGCCAACTTACATGACAAATTAATCGGAATATTTGGATCTAAATTGAATTTCTTCAACACCAACCCAACTAGCCCTGCGTACGTCAAATCATTATACATAATGACACCTCGATGCTGATCATCATAATGTAACACACATTTAAACTTCTTAATGTTAGAATCCATGGCACTGTTAAGAGAAGTAACAAATATGTGAAGAAATCAAATCATAGCTAGCTTATATAGCAATAATTGAGGTCAGACAACTTTTTAAAGGTTCTGAACAATGAAATGACAACTCACTGACAATGTCGCGTACGCTTAAAATTATACACGAAATATGACACTTTGAAATGACAACTCACTGACAATGTCGCGTACGCTTAAAATTTTACACGAAATATGACACTTTGAAATGACAAGTCCCTGAAAATGTCCTTTTTATGCATTTGTTAGTACCATTATGCATTTGTTACGGCTATAAATACCCTTTTTATTATGTCTTTAAAAGAGGATCACAAAACACAAGCATTCCACACATAAATCAAACACCGGAGTGTTTTGTGGGGAAGGTGGTGTGTTGTAAGGCTATACGCAGTGGGTCGTGTTTTATCGATCGTGGACACAAAAAAATGGCTTGTAACCTTCCACACACTGTCAAACAAGTTCAAAACTATGTCAAAAAACAAGTCGAAATAGACGACAAGGAACGCCAAGATGCAATTGTCGAAGTTATTAAGAAGTTTGAGCTGGCGAAGTTACGCAAACAACGCCTGAGAACACGATACGCAGCTTGCAAAGATATCTCTGTCGAGAGAAAATATGTGATCGACCAGTTTTTGGACGATGAGTATCGCAAAGACGCTGATGTTGTTGAAACATTGTGGGGTTGTGTGCAGAAGATAGAGAACGAGAAATCCAACAAGATACGTTGGAGTTTTGAGGAGAATGTGGCAGCTGCTGATGCACCACAACAACAACAACAATTTGTGCAAGGTGCATCAAGTTCATCTGCACCAAGGGTTGTTGAACCACAACTACCGCAACCTCATCTTGATAACTTTCAGCCATGTTTTGAGGAGAATGTGAAACCTGATGATGATTGGACCTCTGAGGACGACCGGGAGCTGAGCAGGATGGAAGCTGAGTTGGAAGCAGAGAGGTTTGCGAGCTTTGATCCGTATGACGACGGTTTCCGCTCCGACAACTCGCAGACCTGGGATCACCCAGATTATAATTGAAGTTTTAGTTTTTAAATTATTATTGTAATGTTTTAATTTCTGTTTATGTAACGTTTATGTTTTTATTACGCTTAAAAAAATTTACATTTGAATTATGAATATCATGTAATGTCTACGTTTAATTTTTAGTTGTTTAATTCCGTATCGTTTCGTTTATGTAATGTTTACGTTTTATTAATAAAATTTGTGTTTGCGTTAAAAGATGTTTTTTTTTTTTTTTTAAATAAAATAAAGGAAGATGATACAATATGGGTTGCCACTAATCTGATAACCCACAAAAAAAACCCTAATATCACACATGCCAAAAAAAAAAACCCTAAAAATTTACACACATGTCGCGTATATATATATATGTCGCGTATATATATACGCGACATGTATAAATTTTTTTTTTTTTTTTCCGAGCTTCGTAACGTATCGTAACCCAACATGTGTATGTCAAGAATGTCGCTTAAATGTATACGCGACATGTTGGGGTATTTCGCAAAACGGCTGTATCTTGGGGTATTTTGAGGAACAACATCTTCAAATGGGGTATGTCACTAATTTTCGCGGATCAAGCATATGTTTTATATGTCCACCTTGGGTGCAATTTTGAATACATGGTTAGTTCTTATTAGGCTACAAAAATATGCGCGTGCAGTCGTTGCATGATTTTTTCTTTTTCTTTTTGTTTTGTTTTTTTTTTTTTTTTTTTTTTTTGAAATGCAGTCGTTGCATGATTTTAAAATGATTAAATGATTTTTTTTTTTTTTTAATTACATATATATTCTTTTAAAATATCAAAATTGCGTATATATCAAACTTAAATTTATAATTGCATATTTATCTTCTCAAAAGATCAAAAATTGCACATGCCTTCAACTAAAACTTATAATTGCATATATATATCCGCAGTGGCGGCGAAGAGGGTGTGCAAGTGATGCGATCGCACAGGGTCCCACAATCTAAGGGGCCTCACTTTGTGTACTTTTGCTACATATCTGACTGCCTCTTTTTTGTAAATCTAATTAGTTAAATACAACCTATCTTCCAAATAAATAAAACGTTATTAACACAATAAATAAAACGTTATTAAGGGGTCTCATTACAAGAAAATTTTATAAATGAACACCTTTTATGCACACATTTAAGTTTTTTTTTAGTTTTGATGCGGTCTCTTTTTAATTCCCGCCCGGGGCCTCCAAATTCATTTGCATATATCCAAATAACTATTTAATATAAATTTACAACTTTAAAATATATGAGAACTATAATTATTAAAAAAAAAATAATAATAAAAAAAAATAAAAAAAATAAAAAAATTCGTCGCATCTTAGGATTGAGATGCGTCGTATCTTCTGCAGGTCTGACAGACTCGACACAGAACAGAAAAGTAAAAATTCTCCGGGTTGTCTCCCGGTCAGCACTTGTCTTTATTCCAGAGTCTTCAAGTTAGACTCACGTTCAGCTCCTTATTCCAATACTTCGAGTTCAAACTCCACCACCTCGTTCTCAGTATCCTCAATTTTATTATCAAAGTATTTCTTTACTCGTTGCCCATTTACCTGGATACATCAGTAGTGAGTTTTCCTCCACTCTTGTTGTCTTACTACAGCCTTTCAGTCATCCAAGGTTTGATTACTCCAGCTAGCGTCTCTTGGTTAGGTTCAGAATGTAATCTTCCATAGTGATGCTTAAGCCATCATTTATCCTGAAAGTAAACCAACTTGTGCACGAGAGTAGTGGAACGATCAAAGTGAATATCAAAAATCAACTATATTTATCAAATTAAATCCGTCGTATTAACAAAAGCTAATGCGTCGTATTTTTGTTACGTTTCAAAATACAAGATTTTTTATTCAGAAGATGCGCCGTATCGATAGAGATCGATGCGTCGTATCTGTTTAATAATTCGAAAACTGTTTTTAATTTAAATAGAAAATATGCCGTATCTGTTAAAACAGATGCGTCGTATTGCGTTATCGTTTAGAAACATTTCTTATTAAAAACAGAATACGCCGTATCTTGGGGAAAGATGCGTCGTACTCGAATTTAGTAAACGCGTTGTATTTTATAAAAATTAAACGCAATACGCCGTATCTATGAAAATAGATGCGCCGTATCGTTTGTATTAGTACAGTACAACGATAGCAGAATGCTGAAAAAATAAAAAGAAAAACAAAAATAAAATCAAACAAAAAGAAACAAAAATTAAAGAAAATAAAAACACACAAAAACAGAAAATATGCAAATAATACAATGAATGCAATTTAACTAATATACAACGGGGTTAGCGGTTAGAATCTAAAAATTAAAACGAAAAACCTAATTAAAATACTAATCAAATTAACAGATAATAACAATTCACTCCCCGGCAACGGCGCCAAAAACTTGATGCGTGTCGCGTGTCGTTGCGGTTTAGCAGTATTAATGCCTACTCAAGTTTTAAATTTATATTTAGCCGACTTATCAATAACACACACACTTAACGAGCAGTGTACCCGGTCAGTATGAATATAATGGTAAGTAGAGTGTCGATCACTAAGAGTGGAACGTATTATCTAGTTATTCTAATCAGTATTTTAATATCTTAAGTTAGCTGTACAACCTAATCTAACGCAAGGGGGGTTTCAGCCTGAGAGACTGGCACGGTTTGGTTATGATTAAATAGTAAACTAAACTAATGAGCACGAATCAGCGATTAGTACACACGTACACAGATAGATACTCGAGACAATAAGAAGACCTATCCTGATAATTAAGTAGTTTGTCACTTGTTTTATTGCTAGTTTTATATGAAGTGTATGTAATTAACCCTTTCTCGTTGGCTCTAATCTTATCGGCGAGTAAACCCTTAATGATCACTTATGTCTATCCCACTATCCTAGAATATTGAGCATTTGTGATGCCCACGTTTCGTATACGCTAGAATAGATAGGCGAGGAAGGGGCATGGCGACCCAAGCAATGCTCAGCTAGACACAGAGGTTATCAATGCACTAATAAAAGTCACCAAAGACATCAACATATAAACTTTAATTAATGGGAAAGCAATTTTAAGGGGTGGACATGATATTCCGTAGTCACATGACATCAGCCCATCAATCCTGATGAATTAAAGTGTACTAATACAATAAAACAAAACTACTTAATGAATTGAATACATGCAGGACCTTCTTACAGCTCTTGTATCTTCGTTTAGGGTGTGTCTTGTGCTGCTAACACGTCTGAATTCGTCTGGTATCTTGCACTGTCCAACCTTTGAAATTCGTCTGACCTTGGGGTATTTATAGTTTCTGTCTGAGGGTTAGATGCGGCGCATAGGATAAGTAGATGCGGCGCATTGACTTAACTTCGCGTGGGGTCCAAGATTAATATATTCAGGAATATTCGTACACCGCCTTAAGATGCGGCGTAACTCCATTTCTCTATGCGGCGCATGTCCTTTGCTGTCTTGGATTGAAACTTGTGAAATCTTGATAGTGATACGCCGTATGTAAGAAGTATGTTGCGGTGTATCTCGAGCAGAATGATCTTGATCTTGTTCATTTCAGTAGACTCTTAACATCTTGCTTGTTTTGCTCCATAATTAGTCCAAAATCGCCAAGTTTCACACAATACTTGTTTTTACCTGAGAATTACAAAAGTAAACATTAACGTATCAATTCTCATATATAATATAATAAAACAAGTCAAATAAATAGGATAAATGATGATAATAAAATGTACTTATTTGAGTTCATCAACACTGTTTCATAAATTTATGGTATTCTTTGTATGTCTGCCTTTCAAAGGTATAAAATTTAATTTTAGTGAATTTAGATTTGAAAATTAAATATTGTGTAAGCATAAACTTAAGTATTAATATGTGTTTATGGGATTCAATTTGTAGTATTTGATAGTTATCAGTTGTTGAAATTTGATTTTGTGAGATTGATTAAGAGGTTCAACTAAAATTTAAATGAATACATGCACACAGAAGCAACGTATGTGAAATACCCAAATATATCTTCCATTTTTTTTCTTTTTTTTTTCAGCTTCATGATTTATGCTTTGAATGAAGATGTAGAGAAATCGATGAACCTGAAAAAGAATGCATTACTGTCTCTTAGTTCATTTGCCATGTTGCTACATTACTAGAACAAAGAAAAGATAAGTATTGTTCAATTTTTTGTGTGCAATACTTCAATATAAAACTGCTGCATTTTTATATGCATGCTTATAGTTTCTTAAATTTACATGCTGAATGCACTATACTAGATGAGTCTGCTTATATATATATATATATATATATATATATATATATATATATATATATATATATATATATATATATATATATATATATATGCCAGGTCCAGTTCTGCAAAAGGGTTTGATCATCGGTCGTGCGCATTTCACGAAATATAGATGAGAGGACCTTTTGTGGAACTGCGCCTGCCAATCTATCTTCGATTTTTTCAAATTGATTAAAAGGTTCAACTGAAATTTAAATGAATAGATGCACACAGAAACAATTGACATTAGGCAAAAACTTAGGTATTAATATGTGTTCACGAAATTCAATTTGTAGTCTTTCATAGTCATCAATTGTTGAAATTTGATTTTTTCAAATTGATTACGAGTAATGGTTTAACTTAGTTCATGCTATACACCTTTAATTTCAACACCTTTATGACAAGCCCATCTACAGTCGCTACAACTACTTTCTTTGCCCTTGCACCAAACACAGTAACCAGGTACTAATCTTCACCGTTATTTTCGATGCACAAAGCAGCAGATCCACAGGAGTCAAATTTAAATGAATGGATGCATACAGAACCAACGTATGTGAAATACCCTAATATATCTTCCTTTTTTTTTTTTTTTTTTTTGATTTGGTGAATGGTCATCCTTCAATTTGGTTATGACTATTGCATGTAATGCACGATGAATATCATAGGCAAATAAGGTGCCCACATTACTTCGTGGATGTAGCCATACACAGCTTGCTACATTCAACTTCACCTTGAAAACCTCAATTATTAGGGCACATCTATCTAACGATGTAGCTGGGTTCCATTGGTTAAATTGACCGAGTTCCCTAAAGCCATTTGTCTATCAAGCACACTAATGGTTTTAGGGGTATTGTTCATGACAGGCCACACTCCTTCATTATCCCATTCAACACGAGCCCTAATACTCACATGCTTTTCTAGAATCGACAATTTTTCCTTCGGCACACCTTGGTACTTTGAGCTTCCCCTCGAAAACACATTCCTATGTCACTGTCATTGCAATGGGTTTGGCGCAAACCTTTGCACATATTTCATCGATATGCCAATGGGATTTCGAATGGAGGCTCAAAGTACCAGAGTGTGTCGTGGTACGAACAACGATCACATGATTGCAGCCAAGGCCGGTTTTGGGTACCACTTCTGTAATTGCTGGCCTGAACCCTATTATCTATATTATCATCATGCATTATCATTCACTAACAGATTTTATATATTCAATAGCCAGATTGGATAGTATGAAGACAAGTTAAATATAAAAAATAGATGGAATATCAGTGATGGATGTACAAAGACCGACTCGACCTATTACTGTATTCGCATGGTCAGTGCATCCATCAATGATACTTTGTCAATGTTTTTGTCGCTCCGGCGCCTGCTTTTTGTCGACAGACACTAATCATCACTCATTATACTATTGGCAAGATACACCTTCATTTAATTTATGTGTTTGTTACAATGGTTATCTGCTTATCTAATTGGTCTACATTTTTATACAAACTAAAATTATTTTATGCAAGTTGGCAGGTTCAGTCCCACAAAAGGATTTGATCACCGATCATGTGCATTTCACCAAAGCTAGATGGGATACTGAAGAGAATGCTGTGACAAATGATTTGGTGCACATTACTTCTTCGCACCATACTCTTTTGTTACCCATCTATCTTTGGAAATTGCAGCCTATTGTCGATCAGCGCCTTTTGTGGAACTGCAGCTGCAAATATGCAATAACAAATTTAGTATAACAAACACGGAACATCCAACTTAGATGGTTGCTCTTATCTTCCCCTCGAATTCCTTTTGCTATTTGAACGGGCTACCAATACGTCTGGTGCAGACCATTGTTTAAAGACCGTATAAATAACAAAAGGAATTTCAGAGGGAGGTAAGCATTTCCACCTATGATTATTAGCACTGGTAATCTAATTGGTGTACACTTTTTATAGAAACTTACCTATGCTCCCTTTTCATTATCTAATTGGTGTTCATTTTTATAGAGACTCAAATTGTTTTATGCATGTTAACAGGTTCAGTCCCACAAAAGGGTCTGATCACCGGTCGTGTGCATTTCACCAAAAATAGATGGGAAACTAAAGAGAATGTTGTGACAAGTTATTTGGTGCAAATTGCTTCTTCACACCATCCTCTTATGTTCCCCATCTATCTTTAAGAATTGCACACTATTATTGATCTGGACCTTTTGTGGAACTGGAACTGCCAATATGCAACAAAAATTATTACTTTTGGACCATTACAAGTAAATCTGACGGTAAAAGAAACCTGTTGCCTCAACCTTTGGATACCCCGCTTTTAGATACTTACATTTGAATTTTGATGTGCAGTTGGTCTTCCTACCTTCTACTACTGTCTGTCGCCAACCTAGGAAAATTACATGCGTTGAGAACTTTCAACTGAAGGCAATGAATCCTTATAGATGCATCAAGGTACCATATTACTACCCTTAAATATACTCTGTCTATCAAGTATTATGGTTTTTTCTAACTGATAGTTTAACTTCATTTATGGTATGCAAGTATAATTTCAAAGCCTTTATGACAAACCCATCTACAGTAGCTCCAACTACTTTCTATACCTTTGCAATTAAAGGTCAAAAGAATAGTATTGAAGATAGATGACCACAACAGATAAACATCAGGGTATGCAAGAATTGCCAGACCATTAACCTTATATGACATCGGAAACAAAAATGAAAGAATAGCGGAAATGGAAGATGTCTCCATGTGCAATAGCAACAATAAGTAAGAGTATCTTTCAGTTTTCTTAATTTTTACTGCTTATCCTAACAGAAACAAGTTCCACTTTATTACATAGATACATACATAGATGCATATTACATTATATAGGTAGATTCATACATAGATGCATACTTCATTCAGAACAGAAAATGATACATTCTTAACAAAAGACAGTGGTGGGAATACTTCAACTAACAGTACTTTTCCCTTTCCCTTTGGCTATGATCTTTGCATAAGTCTCCTTGGTTGGAAGGCCTAGGACTTGAATCCTTTTGCCAGTCATTGAAAGACCTTGAGTGGTAACAGGAGGATTAACAGAGGTTGAAACCTTTTTGCAATGCCTAACAGCTGTACTCTTTTTTGAGACATTAGACAAAAACTTAGGTATTAATATGTGTTTATGGAGTTCAATTTGTAGTCTTTCATAGTCATCAATTGTTGAAATTTGATTTTGGTCCATACCCGCTGTTCATACTATTTTTTAATAATATCATTCTAGTACCAACTAATACTTTGTACGGCAAACTTTACTTGAGTATGATAATCCTATAAATCCGTTGTCTTGCTGTGGCAAGTGGAACGATGGTAGAGTGCAACAAATATTTGCCTCACCAACCTCTATGTGTAAAACCAAAACATACTATTAACTCTATTATACCAACTAATCCCATGTCTTTTTTGATTATCTATTATTCTTTTGAAGCTGATAAGTATGCCATGCTTATATTGACTGTTGACATATAGATGCACACAGAAATAAACTATGTGAAATACCCTAATATATATATATATATATATATATATATATATATATATATATATATATATATATATATATAGATATATATATATATATATATATATATATATATATATATATTTATTATTTTTTTTTTTCATGATCTATCCCTTAAAGATGCTCTGTCTGTCAAGTATTACTCATTTTTCTAAATAATAGTTTAACTTGGTTCATGGTATGCGGGTTTACTTTCAACGCCTTTATGACATAAGCTTATCCCGCCCAAAAAACCGACTCGATAGCGATTCCCGATTTTTCGATTCCATCGCACACATATCCGTTCAGGATACCAACACTACTACATGCATTTGAAGGCACTACACACCTGCTTCAGCTGCATTTTTATCCAGAAAATACACAAGAATACCGAAATTTTACCCTTGAGACAGTCATGGACAGTGGACCATACCTGTTGCAACAACAACTACTGTTAACAGCACCTGAAACCAGGTCAGCAGATACTGCAACGGCATCCGCATCAGCCAGCACACCACTACAAACCCCAATGCAATCAGAAATGCCAGAAACATCAACCCCTGTGCCAGAGAAATACAGGAAAAGCGCTAACGAACCTATCGCAAAGACTTCAATGAAAAAGAACACTATCCGTAAACAGTTGATAAAGGATGACGAGCAACCACCAACATGAGAAGCTACCAAGAAAACGAAACGCGCAAACTGACAACGACTGTAGTATTTATGTATCTGTATATATGCCTTTTTGACTGAGTAGTAGCTCCTACAAGACGATATAATGTAATGCTATCGCTCGATACTAATCGAGTATGAAACGAGTAATGCGTCTGCTTCTGATGTAAAACTCAATTCTGGTAATGTAATAGGAAAACCGCATACTTATGTTCTTATTTATGTATCCAGCTACCATATAAATGCAGCCTCTTTTACATACTATGTTACTAGAAGCATGATTTTTTTTTTCCTTTTTAATAAAGTATTCACCACTTTTTTTCCTTTTATCACCGCCCCGCCGCAACGCGTATATTTAACAATCTCCAGATAATAAGTAACAATGTCTTTTATAATATTAGCAATCAGTAAATGAATGGGACGCAAACAATAGCTCGATATTACCAAGGTCTAAAGATATCATAACAAATTGCAAGTAAACTGTAAAGCCACCAATACGCAGAAGGCTAACTTAAGTGCATATGAATCATTAGGTTAACTGCATATGGATATGCAATATCTTCCATCCAATAGAGTCACAAATCACGAATACTAAAAGCAGTACAAAACTATGAAGCCCTAAAGATATCAATGCATTAACAATATATAGAGGCACCAATGTACAAAACACCAACTTAAATGCATTTGGAAGCTAATTTATAGCTACTATCTTCACAGTAAACTAAACGTAACATGTTGGACTATTTCTTATTTCTTTTTCTTTCGTACGTTACAACAGTCTGTAGAGACTAACGTAACATGTTATGTCCAGAAACACTAAGGTTCCAACTTTTGTTTAGAATTACCAAACAATGAAAACAGAACACACAGTACACAGCTCGCGTAAGTAAAAACTATTCGACACTAAAACGCTTCGACAACATTTGACACATACCACTGTTATAAACACTAAACTTATACTGTCACTCGCTATTTCGTGCAACTACTATTCTATAATCAAACGTACTTCTATGTTATCATACAACTATTGCCTTATACTTTTACATTAACTAAATGTTAGAAAACAAAACCAGCTAGCAACATTTGTGACCGGAAAATAGTTAAAAACTAAAACTAGATGCACAACTTCAAGTACATAGTAACACTACTTTTTATTGATATACCTGTTAAAGGTTACTTCATACATAAACCAGAGACATATAGAACGACAACACAACATTTGCCTTGAGGGTTAGACCATAACACAAGTTACACAGACCTTAACAACATAGACGCGCAAGAAGGTACCTACAAAATATTTAGTTAACAAGCGACATCACAACCTTAGTCTTTGTAGCCCGGCCATGCTCAATCGCCTTACCAACAGATTCAGATAACCAATCTCTTGAATGTCTTCTTATGCCGCTTGCCTTAATACTTCAAAAGTATGAGCAAACACATCCTTTTCGCAAAAACCTTCAAACTCCTTCATAATCCTTCGCCTAAAAGCCTTGAGATTTTCAACCATTGAAATCATATCTTTATAATACCTGATTCCATAAGTATTGGCTACCTACTCATCCCTAAAAAGTTTCCCCAAGATATCATCCAACCACTTGGAACCAACCTCCTTACAAAGTCGAGTTCGTAAAGGAAATCGAGGTGCCATGATTCAAAGATCAAACACGGTAGGTTGCAATAGAAATCAGTATTAACAAAAAACAAAATCCGCAAATGGTTAGCCCCTAATTTTAATCAATCGATTTTTTCCCCAAACCCTAATCTATGTCGATCAAACATGGTAGTTGCAATAGAAATCGGTGTTAACCAAAAGCAAAATCCGTAAATGGTTAGCCCCTAATTTTAATCAATCGATTTTTTCCACAAACCCTAATCTATGTCTGTGTTTTACTGATATGTGTGTGAGAGGAAAAAAAAGTACATCACATACCCACCAATAATTATACGCGACTTTAAAAAAAATAATAATAAAGACTACCTTGGCAATTATCAATATCAAAAATAAAGATAATTTATAAAGATAGTCAAACTTTCATTAAAACTAAAACCACTGATCTTCCATTGATACCATCAGAGTGCTTACAACCAAAGATTATACAAAAGCTTTACTAGAAAGTACATAAAAAACAACATAATAACATCAAAACACAAAAGACAACCATCAACATACCCTAATCATTTTCTTAGTCTTCATCATACTCCATCAACTTCACATAATCTTCCTTATCCTTTAGTCCTTCACGGGCCGCCACAAGGATTGCAGTCAATGCCTCCAACTTTTGACGGGCCTTCATTTGAATTTCAAAGAGGCAGTCATGGCCATCTGTAGCAACCTCATGAAAAGGACCAAAGGAATCGGCCTCATTCAGCGTCTGCTCACGTTTATCTATCTTCGCTCTCAGCTGAGTACATTCCTCCCCCATCCGAATCAGAAATCCTTCCTCCTCTGTCATCTCTTGTGAGAATAACAACTTGAATGCATCTGAAAGATCGTCTGACCCACATGCCTCTTTCAGTTCATTGAGATTGGGAGTAGCGGCCATTGAAAGAAGAGTTGACTGCACATATTTAGGAATTAGGGTTATGCAAATGAAATAACCCTAAAAGGCAATAATGCAACGCTATAAATAAGCAAAACATGTGGCTGGTAAAATACTAAAACTTAATTAGAATGAATGATTGCAAAACATAACTGAACTGAAGTACAATTAAAGCATGGACTTCTTCATCTTCCCATGCAAAACTGTCCTATCAGTATTTAAAATTGTTTTGTATTTCCAGATATGACAGAAAAACCCTCACAATTTACATTTTATGAAATAAACCCATCAACTACACAATGCATACCATTACCATCCTAAAACATCATAATACTAATAATAATAAGTGAATAAATACGTTAAAACATATAGAGTAGTGATATATAAGCCTAACAATGAGACCTAACAATACACCTACTCCATTCATCATTTGACAAGTATTATACACTTTTTCTCTTTCATCACTCTTTGTACTACAAATAAATCGTATATATACATTATTTATGACTTTTTTACTAAAAAAAACGATACTATCGGAAAAAAAAACAAAAAGACATGTTAAGTACATTTTTTTTCCTATTTGTAACCTATAAATTCATTGTCAAAGTACCGTTAAACCAGATACAACAACAACAAAAACCCGGCAGGCCGCAATGCGGTTAAGGAAAAAACAATATGCAAATAGAATTTGTTGATTTAGGTACATTATTTTTTCCTACTTGTAACCTACAACTTCATTGTAAAAGTACCATGCAATGTGATATAAAGTTATACCATATAAACCGCCCCGGCACATACCATTAAAAAAAACATCGTAAACCAGATACAACGACCAAAAAAACCCGCCCTGATCGACGCCATTCTCGTTTAATAATCAAAACCAAACACACTATCACATTATGGTAGGCTTTAACCCATTTATGAAACTAGACACACCCTATTAAAGTTGTGGGCTCATTAGTACAATATACAACCCAACGCACCCTTATGTGGACTGCTAACTCAACCAGTACCCGTTAGAAACATTAACAAAACACATTTTTTAAAACAAAATCGATTAATCCCTTTGTTACTTTCTTTTGATTAATCAAACAACTCTTTAAAATCGTATATATCGTAAAACAAGTAAATCCATTACGAGTGACCAAAACCAATACCCATTTAGCGTTTATCATGACTGAACCAAGATACTCCCTTTTTGAATCGAATAAAAATGACAAACAAACTACCCTCTCGGTTTCTATTATGAAACCGAGGCCAAACTCTAACACCCTCTTGGGTGTTCCTATTCAACCAAAAGCATCAAGACACCCTACGGGGTTTCTTTATTATGCCAAAACCAAAACAAAGACCACACCCTAAGTAAACTCTTAACCAAAAGTTACAATAAGCCCGAAATAACCACAACTTCATTTAGCAAAACAAGAAAAATACTTAGCTTGTAAAAATAATGCCCTCTCGGCTAACAACAAAAAGCAACTAAACAACTTGCAAACCTCAAAATAAATACGCGAGGACAAATATAAACTCAAATGAATACTAAACAAATAAAATACGATCCGAGTCAACTCAACTCATGAGTTGACTCGCATGAGTCAAGCGACTCGGTATGAGTTCGAACGAGTTAGATGTTAGAAGTTTAGATCTACAAAGTTTAGGTTAGAAAACGTAAGGTTTAATTAGTTTTAGATCCAAAATCGTTAGGTTTTGATTATTACCGATTAGGGTTTGAAATAAAATGAAAAGTAATAAGAAAAAGGGCACTTGAGCCTTACCCAACTAGAGAGAGAGAGAGGCGGGGAAGAAGGTGGCGTGTGGCAGAGAACGGTGGTGTCGCGGCGGTGAGGCTCCAAACTCAAGCAAACGTGCTCATTGTGATCTTAAACGCTCCAGGAATTATGTAGGGGACTAGATCTATACGTCGGTATCAAGAAATGGGATGGTCCGAATCTTGGTCGGATGGTGGTGACGGCGCCAGAATAGTATTTCTAGTGGTGGTGGAAACAAAATGGAGAAGGAAACCCTAAAATGGGTTTATATATAGTGGGGAGGGGGTAAAGGTGGACAAATGGAAGTGGAGGGAGCGGCGGTGTAAAATATAGGTAGGGGTAGAAATTGCAATTTAGCTAATCTTTTAGTAAAAGTCTTGTGTGCCCCATTTGACATAGTAAATGGCCGTTTTAAATTACGAGACTTGCGCCGTTGAGTCCGAAATAATTTTTCCAATAAAAACGAGTATAAATATGTATAACTTTTTCGGAGTTAATTTATTTAGTAAATTGATTCATTTTGTGCATTTTAGGTTGTGCCGGCTTGATAAAAGGGATAACGCTCACGTTTATCAAGATATCTACTGTTTTCAAGTCCAAACAGGTTCAAAGAAATTTAAAAGCTAAGGAAAATCAAAAATAAATATTTTGGCTAGTAAAATAAGTTTAGGAAATTTACCGGTTGTTACAGCACAAACTTCTAAAAAGGAATCGCGTCCTCGCAATTTAGTTTCAGTTATAGGTCGGAATAATGTCGGTGAAAAGGTGATGGTGTTAGTAGCAGATTTGGGTCTCACTAGGTTGTTTTAAGGGTTTCCCCTTACCTATGGGAGGGTACCTAGGTGGTGTGCCATAAGTTGTCTCCCTTTTGATGACTCGGTGAGGTACAATGATTCCTAGAGTAAGCTAATAGGGGGAAACAGTATAGGTCTTGACTACGCGATGTTTCACAATTTTGTTAGTGTGGTCTCCTCTTAAATCTTCATGGTCTAATTCCAATGTAGGGTCTATACTCTAGTGACACAAAATCCTAGCCCGATACATATAAAGTTTTAAAAATGGCAGGGTGACTGATCTTCAAGATTTGTTTCGAAATTGAGCGTTTTCCTCCTCAGAGGATTGGATGAAATTTTTTGTTTGAAAATTTCTATTTGGGTAGGTGTTTACACGAGTTTGACCAAAATAACTTTTCAAGTATTACAAATTTCTTTGTTGAGAATTTATAGTTACGTATGATGACACAGTTTCAAATGATTTTAAAATTTTGTAAAGCGGATTTTCAATCATGGTATGGTTAAGATAACTTCCACAAAAGTTTACGCTTGGCATTTCGCAACAAAAGTCTGATAAAGTTGACCTGAGGAATTTAATCCTCAAAATAGGTATTGCTGAAAAAATATCACTACGAGTTTCAAAGTTGATATAAAAGTATTTTAAGAAAAGTCCTTAATAGTAAGAACATCATGGGAGAAGGGTATTCGAGCATGTACGCCCACCTATGTTCCTAAATATCTAAGGAAAATGATCTAGTTGCCAATACTGAGCAAGGTTCAATGTTTAATATCAGGCGAAGCTCAAAGGTGCAAGTATCCGACTTGTTTAAACGCTACTAAACGGTATCCTGACCGAAATTTTTGTACTGGCGGTCCGGAAGGGATAACTCAGTGCTAAGAGGTACAATGACTTGAATGGTTGCACTAGTGACCTGAGAGGCATAAGTTAGCCCGACACTATGTTGGGAGAAGTCTTTCTTGTTTACAAGGTGAGGTCGAGTATCAATAGTCGCTAGGTAGGCTAAAATCTCTTGGCATCCCGGTGCAGAAGTCGGATCGCATAAAAGAAATGTGTTTTGAGTCTGTGTTGTCTAGAACTCCTAGAGGGTAAAACGTCTTAAAAGCGATGGTATATTGGTAACCTAGTTCAACGCATGCACTACTAGTAAGGGAATCTAATCATATGGAACGAATGCGGTAACTTATTCAGTGATGAAACAGTATCAAGGCTTGGTACGTTGTTATCTATAGTCTCAGACAAAGGTATGGGATCCACTTCTAAGGTTTGGTTTACTTGCAAAAGGAAACATATTGGTTATTCTGTTTATGAAGTATTTGTATGAAAACTCTTTTCATGGAAGTAATTGATTTACATGGTGATTGTAAAATACTTTATAAAATAGTTTGTAGAACAGTTTATAGAGTGATAGAGAACGACTTATCATTTATAAAATAATAACAAAATCATAGTTAAATTTGTGATATATTAGCAAGATAAAGATCGGATTACACAATAACTTGTGAGATGATTTGTAAGACAATGCATAGAGTAATAAGAAAATCATTTGTTATCTGTAAAATATTAGCAAAGTTGTAGTTTACTTAGTGATTTAGTAGCAAAACGGTTCGTCGGGTGACAGTAAAATAGTTTTGGGAAGTAATGGCGAAATAATTTGTAAGATAATAATAACACAGTTTTATTGTTTTTAAATCAAACAGTGGCTAAATCAGCTCACAGGAGAGTAAAATGGTCCATAAGGCTGTAGTAAAACTTGTAGGATAATTTTAACATAATTTACAAAACTTTTGTAAAACTGCTCGTTGGTTTATGAAACAGTAGTAAGGTAGCGAGTCGGTTTATTAATTTATAATAGGATAGCTTATATAATGAGTTGTAAAACAATTTATATGGCAGTAGAAAAACAATTCATTGTTTATAAAATAATAACAAAATCATAGTTTGTGATATATTAGTAAGACAGTAAATTGGTTTGTAAAATAACTGGTGGAATGATATTAAGAAATCAATTCATTGTTTATAAACTAGTGGTAAGGTCAAAATTTTTGTTTTTATGATATAGTAGTAAAACATTTTGTAGGATGACCGCAAAATGGTCGGTAACACAATTGAAAACAGTTTGTGTGAATGTATGTGTAGTGGTAGTAATAATGGAATGTGAAATGATGTAGTAAGTGGGTTGGTTACTTATAGAAATGCTTTATTAGATAATTGTTAAGAAAACGAATTAAAAGTGAAATAATGTGATGATAAGTATGTTATAGTATGTAGTAATATCATAGTTGCATTTGACACTTTGATTATTAAATGTTCAATGATAGCGAAAGTATAGACGTAACTGAAGTATGATGGTTCGTAAAAGCTGAAATAGAACGATATTGCTTAACTGCGTAAATAACTAAAATGGGATGAGTTTGAATAGGAGAGTAATAATGCGGTAAGTTAAGAATGTAAGTGAGAATGAGTTGAATATTTATGAAGTTAAGGTAAGGATTTGAAACTATTATATCACAGCTAATGTACCCCATTAATAGTGACTATTAAAACGGAAGTGTTTGGAAAAATAAAACACGTTTAAGATGTGTAAAAAGGATAAACGAATGCTAATGAGTGTGTTATAGATGGAGACCCGTGCAAAGTTTAAATATGGAAAGAGTTAAGTAGATAAAAGGGGTAAAAGTAAAAGTGTTGAAAATAGTTAACGAGAATTAATGAATGGAAGTTATAGTGAAAGTGTAATCACATAGAAAGTGTGTAAATTTAATAAGTAGGTTTCAGATACCCTATGATGCTTTCTTTAACTAAATAAAAATGGATGTAGTAGAGTGGTTGTTAAAAGGTAACTAGCTTGGATCCATGGTTAAAGTGTAAATGGGTGGAATGGTGAATTATCATTCGGGGCAAATGGTTAATGATCCATGGTTTGTACAAATCTTGACCAACCGAATTCGAATTATCTAAATCAGTATCAGCTTCGGAACACGAACACTAGGGCGGACCTCTATCATGGTCAGTACAAGTAACTCTACTTACAAAATTAAGGTTAATGTTTCCTCATGAGTATTATTATCTCGTTTACAGTCTCCAAAGTTCAATTTATACGACTAGACCACTAATGTGTCCATTTTGGCTGACGGGTTGCCTCCTAAGGTAACTAATGATGTCATCCAACTCATTAATTTATAGTACGGTGTATACAAGCTTTCTCACAATTTTGGGGGGGGGGGGGGTCTGGGAACACGAGACATGTGACCTAATGGCCTAGGGCAATACCAGAGTAATCATGTTTTCAAAATAGTTTTCGAATAGTATTCCAAAATAGTGTTTCCAAAATTATATGTTCAAAATAGTGTATCTCAAAATATTGAGCTCACAACAGTGTATCCAAAACAGTTCTCAAAATAGTGAATCAGTACAATACGTCTTTAAAATAGCGAAACCAGTGTTGACCGTCCAAGGCAGTATTTAAAATAGTATGTCAAGATAGCGTACCCAAAATAACGCATCCAAAAATAGTTTTTCGGAAATATCGTTTTCAAAATATCGTATCAATTTATATATATTCCGTGAAATAACGTATCGCAGTTCATTGTTTTATAAAGGGGGTAGTAAGGTAGGCATCTGGTATTCCCGAGGGATAAGTGAAGGGTTAGGTATCTTTTCCAAAAATAGTGGTTCGGTTTGCTACATAAGTTCCTAAGGCTTCTGCTGAGTTACAAATCAACCTATTGTATGTTTTTTAGACCTTACCAAAAGTTCATTGATCCTTTCGTTGTTTACTTTCGTCAAGAGATCCTTCTTATAGGTACTATAGGGGGGCGTTCTTAGACGACTAGTGATCTAACTTGGTTCATCCATTAAGTGTAATGTTTGGGGTAGCGGTGACCGTAACATAACCAAAAACAAAACGAGGCTAAAGAAACAAATCCAAACGAGATTCAAAATCACGAAATCAAGCAATCCCAATTCAAATAAAGCCAAAATCAAACACTCCAATAAACTCAAAATGTGCTTATTATAATATCGGACGAGTTAAAATAAACAGCTCGAATTCAAAACAGCTTCCAATCGGGTCTCACCTGACCCGGTGTGAACATAACCAGACGGTGACGAAAAAAAGATTCCATCTAGGCGGAGAAGTGTGGCGATTCGAAGAGTATTACGATTCGTGAAGTGTTGCGACGTTAGTGTGTCATGTGAAGGGGTAAACCTTCGTGATATTCGGTGCTCGTGTACACTTGCAAATCAAGTATAAAACCAATACGAACATAATTCTATTATAACTACTCTCAGTATCGCAAAATCGTTGTCCCTGATTGAATATAGAAGGTCAGTCTACATCCTGTCGAGGTTCAATGAATATCGAAATACTCAGCTTAGTTACACTAGCAGTATGTCCTTCACTTTTAAAGCCGTTTTGAAAAACCATAACGAATTTCCAAACTTGAAATCAAATAATGTGTTACGCAAGGAAATAGCGTAACTGCGTGACAAGTTCGGTGCATAAGCGTAAGTATAAGAAAATACTTATAGTGGATAACGAAAATAAGGGGAAGTACAAACCATCAAATAGCAAGGCACACATCTCATCAAATATATTATCAAAACAAAATTACAAGCGAGGCATCAACTCGGCAAGCAGGCACGTGACGGTCATAGGATTAGGTTTTCGTAAAAATGGTTATAGTCTAGGTTTTTGAAAATACCTAGTTCTCTATAACCTGTGGCTCTGATACCATCTGTAACACCCCGAAATCGGATCAGTGAAAGCATACAGGTCGTGGGGTGCTATTGAATAGTTATCACAACACAAGGTACAAAGAACGGTTTTAAACCATTTTAGAAGAAATTTCATTATATAAAACATTCAATTTACATTATTCAAAAATAGTGCCAAAAATATAGGTCCATAAAAGGGTATAAAGTGGTCCCAAATAGTTTTCAGAGTCATCTATGACCTTGTCATGCCCTTCGCCAAGCTCCCCCAAAAGTAAGATATGCAGCGAAAAAGATCTAACACCTTAGATAAAACATGCTAAAAGTCAACACAAAGGTTGACTGAATTCATAGGTTTAAAGTAAAGTAGTTGATCACAATATTTCAAGTTTAAGAGAAAGTGGGCTACGTTGTTATACGCCCGAAAGTTCAGATGTTACCACTGCACTAAGCTCATGATACGCAAAATGTTAACCAGCACCAATAACATTGGCGTAAGTCGACAGTAACCGCGAAATTTCATTATATAACAGTTGCCCTCAAGAAGGTACTTTGCCAGATACCTTGATAAAATCGAATATAGTACATCACATGCGGACCGCACCTAGTCAACATGCCGGGAGGGTTAATTCCAATAGGCCTATATCCCTATATTCGCGCTCACTCATGTGAAAAATCGTAATTTCAGGTCCTTTTTCAAACTTTAAAATTTTACTATTTAGCTCAGAAATTTACTATTCATGGGTTACTATTCATCATTTTTGAAGTCAGTTTGAGACTTTGAGATGCTTTCAAAAAATTTACTATTCATAAAACACTATTTATTCCCGGAGGGAAATCACTATTCATGGTTATCATTCATCATTACGTAAACTAGGTTTACGGGTATTTAAATGCGCGTAACCATTATGGTTTAGCTGCGTATTCATGCATCATCGGTAAGGACACATCATATAGACTAGAGTAGTCTACGTAACATCAGTAACATCATCATCACCTTAGGTTATGCACGGGTTTGTGTGATTTTCATTAACGTATGTTTAATTATTTAATAAACATTACCACTCAGTCGTTACTACTAACATTACACCTGACACTCCCGACAGTGATCATAATATATTTTCATACTTAGTATAATGATATAAAAATTATATTATTACTTTACCCGGTGTTTTTAAATCAATTTCTATATTTTCCGTTAAACGCTTATAACTCCGTCGGTTTGCGAAATTTCAACCCGATAATTATTCTAACACCCGATTCTTGCAAGGAATATAATTTTACAATTTTTACAACTTCATCATATTTTATTTTATCTCGTCAAGATTTATTTCTAGTTAACTCGATACCCGGTAACACCTAATGTATACTAAAACAAACTAACACATGCTTAATTGGGGGGACAGGATCTTTTAATAGCCAACTTTTCTCCTTTTTTTTCTTCCACATGCCCCCCCCCCCTAGCTCCCTAACCTTTCCATTTCTACCTGAGTACTAAGACTATAATTAATGAAGCAAGAATATATGTCTTGGATTTAATTACAATAACATATACATATCACAAATCACTAGCTAAATATCAAATTCTCTCTTCCTTTTCCTCTCTATATTGCTCGGCCATCATCAAAGAACAAGGAGAAATCCATCAATTTTTCAAGAACTAGTGTTAATCAAGTCTCATTCGTATTCCTAGTTAGGATTTTGAAGTAAAAATCCTAAGGATACTTACACATTTATCTCCAAACACCTCAAATCTTCAAGTAAGTGTTTCATATAATTTTTCAATCTTTTATACTTCCATTTGATATATTTTCAAGTTATATTAGAAAATCATACAATGTACATATGTTATACATACCACTTGATACTCATTTTCACTCTAAAAATAGATCTATGGACTTGTAGTTGTAATCCCATGAAATCCACCATTTTTGGTGATGATTAGGAACCAATGACACCCTAAGAAGGTGTATGGTAGGCTTAGATTAGTTGTGGTGTTGATTTGAAGTGGTTAGAACAAGCCTTGAACTAGAAAAAGTGATTTTAACAAGTAATAGAGAAGGTTCTGTTCAAAATCGTGAAATCTAGAAAACTCAGTAAACTTTGGACTATTTTGGCTTAAATATTTAGAAAATACTTTCTAAAACGAAACCGTGGCCGTCGGAATGAGCAAAAACGAGCTTACGACGAGAAAGATACGCTAATTCTAAGTTTGACGATGAAAAACTAATTTCTAAAAATTTTGCGTGCTGTTTGCCGAGATTCAACGGACAAAACGAGGCGTTAGATGTGATGACTGAAAATATGTTAGTTTACACAAATACGAAGCCGTGGATATGAAGAACGTAGAAAACGAGCTTATAACGACCGAGGTACACGCGTTTGAAGTCCGACGATTTCAATAGAATCCCATAAGCTTTGCACAAAAATATTTCTAAGTAAAGAAAAACTGCTTTTGCAATACACTATGTTGAGAGCCATTTTTCTCATTGATCGAGACTCGTATGGACAAAAGTTAAATGATATGACTTTAAGACATCGTTACAAGGTTTTCAAAAACACCGAGCTTGTTTCCTAGCACTCAACGAACACTCTTTTATGGCTAGTTTCGCGAGGCCATTTGGTCATATTTTTCAAGTAATGGAAAATGATTAATTTTTACGACGAAAACACTATATTTGTCGATGGATCACCAAACGAAGAACGTGGGGTATCGTTGCAACGTATTTACACGAAAAGTGTTTTATAACTTAAAGAGACGTCAAAAATATATTTTTCGACGATAAACGTTATTTTCAAATTTCACGAGTGGTATCGATAACATACGTATTTGCATGTGTAGCATCATTTCATTTCTTACATTAGATCCCATCATTCATATTAGGTTGCGGTTAGAGATCGTGCCTCATCCCAGTGTATCCACTTTTGTCATCATAACTATCGCATCAGGTGAGTTTTCATAGCCCCGTTTTCAATTGTTTACGTAATTTCTAAACTCTCGGGGGAGAATACATGCTCATTTTCATCTAAATGTATACTTGAGTTACTTGAATATGCCACTTGTTTAGTCAAACCATTATTTGCTCTACTTATGAATTTGTTATTCTTTCAAATGTATTGTATATTCACTTGTATCACACTTAATTCTTTTTACCCATGGACCCAAGCACTTTAAACGATTATGCACGCTTAACCTAATGAACCGGCTCCACCACTATGTACATACATGACAGAATGAACGGGTCACGTAACCGAATGTACGGGTAATATGACCGAATGAACGGGTCACATGACAGAATGAACTGGTCACACAACCGAATGAATTGGTCACGTAACCGAATGTACTGATCGAACTAAATGTATTTTAAATCATGGTCCACATATTACTTTTGTTCACCTAAACCAAATCTTATTTAGCAGTGGGTTGTAAACACACATATTACAAGTCTTGTATGGGCGGGACTTGGAACTGAGTGAATTTAAAATGCCTTTGCTGGGAAATCATTTTCAAATGCTTTACATTTTACACTAAACTCTATGAACTCACCAACCTCGTGTTGACACTTTAGCAAGTATTTTCAGGTATAAAGAAATAGGACGCTATTGGAGGCTCTTTGTTAGACCCCGTGCCCGCTTAGACCAAAAATTAAAACTTTTTACGCAAAAACGCTTGACTTTTATGGATATCCGGTTACTCTTTTGACAACTGACAAAAATCTATATATATTCAGCCCTTGAGACTATTTTTAAAGGAAAGTAGACTCAATTACCTTCAAAATGACGGATGGCACGACACGTGACGACTTACGGTTTAAAAGATATGATTTTTCAAAGTTTACCAAAATCTGCCGAAAAATCTGAACCGCCGGCTGAGATTTCCCAGCCGCCGGTTCAGCCCCAAAATCAGGTCTGAACCGCCGGATCAGGCTGAACCGCGGCGGTTAAGACCTACTGTCCCACGGATCAGTTTTCAAAATCCCGTCTTGGAAACCCGACCTCCCGAACTCGTTATCGAACCAAACTTTCCAGATTTACTTAGTATATCAATGGGCTCATTTTCATACAAAAACATTTACCGAACGACTTCCCAAAAGGGTACTTTACAAATGATACGGGCTATGCAAATTACCCGTTTTAACCCATTTTCACTACAAACAACCCATACGACTTCCGTTTTACACCAAACTTGACCAACATCAATAACTTAACATATCAAACACGTTCCAACAACACTTGACCCGTTTACAATCCAAAATGGGTCCAAACACCCCTTTAAACATTGACCGTAAACCATTTAACACACTTGGACACACCGTTGACCATCCAAACTTTATGACGACCTCGACACACATTATACAAATCATAAGAAAGACTCTCGGGGGTACAACCTTGACACTTGAGCTCGGTATTCCATACTAAGCTCCTAATTGCAATCTATCTATCAATCCGCTTCCAAATCCTTAGGCTATAGTCCAAGTGCTTCCATTCCGCCACACATAAACCTACAAAAACATTGACAACTAAAAGAATAAGCTTACGCTTAGTAAGTAAAACGACAATAACATACCATCATACTTCAATCAAGCACATAAACATCACATATCTCCAAACACTTAGCGGCTCCACTCTCTAATTCTTGCATAAACACCTAACATCAACTTACTATCAAAACAAAATCCATCACTTAGGTCATATTCATCCTAGCATATAAGCACATATCAAGTCTCTTATCACTAACCACAAAACATACATAACACATACATGTTAGACATCCATATAACACATACCATCATCATTTTACTTACCTTAATACAAGCTAATTAATATCAAGAACATCATCATCATCACAATCTTCCATCATCATCATCATCTTCCATCATCATCATCATCATCATCATCATCCTTCAAAATTAACCAAAACCTAACAACATAACAATCAATAACATAACAAGGGTTAACAAAACCCATCAAATACACTCATCTTCCAAATCATATCATCATATGATCATATCTTGATCATATGATGAAACCCACTTAACTCATAATCTATAACTTCATTAACATTAAGAATATAGATACTTACATGTGATGATTATTACTAAGGAAGGCTACTAATACTTGATCTTCACCTTTTTCTTCTTAGATCATTATTTTGCTATTTCCTCTCTTTTCCTTCTCTCTAAAAACCGGACTTCCATCTTCTCTCAATAATGATGGAGAAATCTAGAATAAGCTAGATATAACTAGTTAGGTGGTACTTTGGCCCTTTGACATAATTAGCCCCTCAAGTCTCCTTGCTTCTATTTTAGCCACAACATATTATAACTTCTTTAATACTAGGCAACATTAGTCCCTTAAGTTATGCATCATATTTTATATTACTACATTAGTCATACTTTGACTATTAGTTTGACTATCGGGTTTGACTTCCACATAACTTTGTTGACCAACCAATCACATAAAGTCCTTAGCATATTCCATGTAGGGTGGGGCCTACTCGTAACCGGGATACGGGTCTAACAATTCTACCCCCTTATTTAGATTTCGTCCCCGAAATCTATCTTTCATTACTAACCTACACTTAGTCACATAACTCATCTCATTCCTAGCACCCTAAATTCCTTGTTCATTTAGTGCAACGATCTAAGTGATCTTGCAACTCCATGCATACTATAACATATCATATATCCTTAATCCCCATTACTTCCCGTTTACTTCTATACCATCCAACTCTTTCTTAGATTTTACGTAATACAAGACATACTTATTACTACTAGTCATCATTCTAATCCGCTCTATTACCGTAACATCACCATCTCACTTGCTTCATCCTCTACTCTCAGTCTTTGACTACTTGATACTTAAGAAACTCGTACTATTTGACTTTACATAATTACACTCGACCAATACGTGCACATTCTATTATTTTCATTCATCATATTTTATACTACGCCGCAAGGCACATCATATCATCATTACAATTTCTTCATCTCATCAAGGTTTCTCCTAAGTCTCAAATGAAAGCCATGGCCTAATTCTAATCCTCCTATCTTAGTCCTTATAATTCCTAACAAACTCTAAACTTTCGCTTTCTACTTCTCTAACCCTACTCGTGCCGTGTCGGCAACACATAAGCCCACTCATTTATACTTCCTCATTTACATGGAGAGGCGTCCCAATCGATGTAAATCAAGAAATATAAACTCATGGTTATGTACTCCCGACATAACACTACTACTCCTATTTCCCAATTTAACTTTTATTATTCCATCATGCTTATACTTCATATTTCCTTTTTAGACTTGGATCCATATCATTAACACATTCATTATGGGGATATTTTTATTGCTAAGGATGTAGGCAACCCCATTTGCCGATGAAGGCAATACGTTTTCATCCCGAGGGATCTTTAACATTCATCCCGAAGGATTCCTTATCATTCATTTACTTGGTCATCCCGAAGGATACCACCTTTAACATTCATCCCGAAGGATAATTAAAATTCACCCTTTATCACCTTAGCAATGGATCCAAGTCATAAGCACCTCACATACATCATTACATTCATATATTTTAGTGAACGCAAGCGCATAGAGCATATGAGCCTGCTTATTATAATTACACACTTCTATGTGTTTACACGTCTTACCACAACTTACATTATTTAATCCTCGTTAACTACTTCCGCATCTTTACCATTACACTTTTAGTCTCACTCGCTTCCTTTACATGTAGACCTTACATAGATCGTCAAATATAACACATTCATTCATTATTAATAATTACCGCTAATCGCCTTAGCCGTAATATAATTATTTCATAGTAATACCTTAACCTCCTACATGACCATCTCATTATAGTTATTAGTACTTAGGAAATTTCGCTCTATTTCATCATTTACTCAATCCCTATGCCTTTTCGTATTCTATAACTTTACCAAGTTCATCACGGACTTAATATGTATAAATTTATATCATTTCTTCACCACACTATGCTATAACACACGTTCAACATTACCACACGATCATAATTATGCTTCTAATATTTTAACTTTCCACTAACCCATCTCTAATACCCCATTAATGATCATCACACTAAATATAATTACTCATAAGACCATGCTTTGGTCATCACTAACACACAAGCAATGTACTTTTATTTTTAGTCACATTTTCTATAAACCACCACACAACTTATTACATCCATTCGCCCTCGCTAAACTACCATAGCACACAATCACATAATCATATAACAATTGATGAACTCAAATAAGTACATTTTATTACCATCATTTATCCTATTTATTTGACTTGTTTTATTATATTATCTGTGAGAATTGATACGTTAATGTTTACTTTTGTAATTCTCAGGTAAAAACAAGTATTAAGTGAAACTTGGCGATTTTGGACTAATTATGGAGCAAAACAAGCAGGATATTAAGAGTCTACTGAAATGTACAAGATCAAGATCATTCTGCTCCAGATACGCCGCATCCTACTTCTAACATACGGCGCATCACTATCAAGATTTCACAAGTGACAATCCAAGACGGCAAAGGACATGCGCCGCATAGAGAAATGGAGTTACGCCGCATCTTCTGGCGGTGTACGAATATTCCTGAATATATTAATCTTGGACCCCACGCGAAGTTAAGTCAATGCGCCGCATCTACTTATTCAATGCGCCGCATCTAACCCTCAGACAGAAACTATAAATACCCCAAGGCCAGACGAATTTTGTGTGCAATATACCTAGTACGAGACTTAGCAGAAGACAGAAGAAACCCTAGGCCGAAGTCAGACGCATTAGCAGCACAAGTCACACCCTAAACGAAGATACAAGAGCTGTAAGAAGGTCCTACATGTATTCAATTCATTAAGTAGTTTTGTTTTATTGTATTAGTACACTTTAATTCATCAGGATTGATGGGCCGATTCCATGTAACTACGGAAAACCATGGGCACCCCTTAAAAGTGCTTTCCCATTAATTAAAGTTTATATGTTGATGTCTTTGGTGACTTTTATTAGTGCATTGATAACCTCTGTGTCTAGCTGAGCATTGCTTGGGTCGCCATGCCCCTTCCTCGCCTATTTATTCTATCGTTTCTAGGATAGTGGGATAGACATAAGTGATCATTAAGGGTTTACTCGCCGATAAGATTAGAGCCAACGAGAAAGGTTTAATTCTCGGTGCGTCGCATCGAACTATACACTTCATATAAAACTAGCAATAAAACAAGTGACAAGCTACTTAATTATCAGGACAGGTCTTCTTATTGTCTCAAGTATCTATCTGTGTACGTGTGTGCTAATCGCTGATTCATGCTTATTAGTTTAGTTTATTATTTAATCATAACCAAACCGTGCCAGTCTCTCAGGCTGAACCCCCTTGCATTAGATTAGGTTGTATAGCTAACTTAAGATATTAAAATACTGATTAGAATAACTAGATAATACGTTCCACTCTTAGTGATCGACACTCTACTTACCATTATATTCATACTGACCGGGTACACTGCTCGTTAAAGTGTGTGTTATTGATAAGTCGGCTAAATATAAATGTAAAACTTGAATACTGCTAAAACCACAACGACATCACGCGCGCACCAAATCTTTGGCGTCGCTACCGTGGATATAAATTAGAGCAATACGCACGCACATCAAGTTTTTGGCACCGTTGCCGGGGAGTGAATTGTTATTATCTGTTAATTTCATTAGTATTTTAATTAAGTTTTTCTTTTTAATTTTTAGATTCTAACCACTAACCCTGTTATATATTAGATTAATTGCATTCATTGTATTATTTGCATATTTTCTGTTTTTGTGTGAGTTTATTTTCTTTAAATTTTGTTTCTTTTGGTTTGATTTTATTTTTGTTTTTCTTTTTATTTTTCTGCATTCTGCTATCGTTGTACTGAGCTGATTCAAACGATACGGCGCATCTATTTTCTTAGATACGGCGTATTGCGTTTAATTTTTATAAAATACAACGCGTTTAATAAATTCGATACGACGCATCTTTCCCCAAGATACGGCGTATTCTGTTTTTAATAAGAAATTTTTCTAAACCGTAACGCCATACGACGCATCTGTTTTAACAGATACGGCGTATTATCTATTTTAATTAAAAACAGTTTTTGAATTTTTAAACAGATACGACGCATCGATTTTTATCGATACGACACATCTACTGAATCAAAAATCTTGTATTTTTAAACGTAACGAAAATACGGCGCATTTGCTTCTGTTAATACGACGCATTTAATTTTAATAAATATAATCAATTTTTGATTAATTAATCTGATACGGCGCATTCTAAATTTATAAGCGTCGTATCTGCTTTCTGAATAAAAGTCTGATTAAATTTTAACGATTATAAGATACGGCGTATCCAACTTTTTGGATACGGCGCATCGTCTGCAGATATCAGTAACTTTTATTTTTCGTATTCCGTTTTCGTTGTTAATTTTCTGATATACTACTTTCTTGACCATACCCTACTGATGCTTTTGTGATAGTTTCTGGAAGTGCATGACCAGGAGTTCTACTAAGAACTTGATTCAACCTTTCGAGGATCCTGAACGAGCCTTACATTCGCTTAAAAGGCTTTTCAACACAAAAAGCTTTGATATCTCAAGTTCATTCGAGCTTGATTATTTTTCTGAAGAGAAAGAGGAAGAAGAAACAGAAACAATGGCGGAAAACACTACTATGGAGGAATACATGAACAAAACCCGTGCTGATTACAGTTCAGGAGTTGCTAGACCAAAGTTTGACGAAAAGTCAAAGTTTGAGTTGAAGGGTCAGTTTCTCAAGGAGCTAAGAGAAAATGCTTTCAGTGGAACAGAACATGAAGATGCTAATGAACATGTTGAAAAAGTCCTCGAGATTGCAGATTTGTTTACTACAGAAGGAGTCTCTGACGATCAACTCATGCTAAGAATCTTTCCAATTTCACTAAAAGGAGCTGCTAATAAGTGGGTAAGGAATGAACCTACTAGTTCAATCACAACATGGGAAGATTTGAAGAGCAAATTCCTGAAAAGGTATTGTCCACCTGCTAAAACTGCTAAAAAGATGGAGGCTATCAACGGTTTCAAGCAAGAGCCTGATGAAACTCTTTATCAAGCTTGGGAAAGATTTAAAGACTTGTTGATGAAATGCCCTCAACATTATCTAAGTGAAATGCAGGAGATAATATTGTTCAATCAAGGATTGGACGTGCCTACTAGACAAATCTTGGATGCTAAGGGAGCTGTACCTCAAATGAGTGCAGCCAATGCTAGGAAAGCTATCCAAGAAGCTGCTGATCATTCTCAAAAATGGTACGACGGAACCTCTACTAGATCTAAGAGCAGCACTAATTTTGACGGGTTTGCTGCAATTCAAGCTCAATTGGATAAAATTAGTAGAGAGATGAAGAAGCGCGATAAGAAAGTGTATGCTGCCCAAGTTGGATGTGAAAAATGCGAAGGACCTCACTACACTAAGGATTGCCCTAATAAGAATGAAAGTGAGACTTTTGAAGAAGCATACTACACACAATTTGGACAACCATTCCGACCTTCAGGGAGATTTAGGGAAGCTACTCCGGGATACTATCAAAAGAACAACTTTAATCCCACTTATCAAGAAAGGAGGCAGACTTTGGATGACACTCTTAAGCAAATTATGGCCGATGCTGCTAAAAGACATGAAGAGAACACTGCTATGATCAAAGAAATCCGAGCCTCAACGGACACTATTACAAGAAATCAAGGAGCTTCAATCAAAGCATTGGAACAACAAATTGGACAAATGAGCAAAGTTCTTCAAGAAAGGGGATATGGAAGTTTACCTAGCTCAACTGAAACTAACCCAAGAGATCATGTCAAGGCCATAAGCACCACTGAGGAAGTCACGCCTAACATACCTAGAAGATTGATGAATGGTAATGATGGTGCAAAGCCCGAATTTTTCTTTAATTCTTCAATCAGTTTAAGGAGGCTACTCAAAGAAAAGACAAAGATTGAAGAGGAGATCAAGGCTACAATGAAAGAAGAGAGCTCTGCAACCGACTTACATGCCTTGCCTCATAAAGAAAAAGACCCAGGAAGTTTTACTTTACCTTGTTCAATTAATGATATATCTTTCAATAATGTGTTAGCTGACTTAGGAGCTAGTGTTAGTGTTATGCCCCTTAAGACATTCACTACCCTAGGACTAGGAAAATTAGCACCAACTAAGTTGCTTATTGAATTGGCTGATAAAACGGTAAAACAACCTGAAGGGATTGCTAATAATGTGCTAGTTAAGATTGAGAAGTTTGTTTTCCCCGTAGACTTTGTTATATTAGATATGCCCGAGGATGTTAAGATTCCTTTAATCCTCGGAAGACCTTTCTTGTCTACCGCCCATGCTAAGATTGATGTGTTTAAAAAAAAAATCATTAAGGGTAGGGAATAATAAACTAGTCTATAAGTGCCAAAATCCTTTTAAAAGCATAATTAGAGGCGTCTATGTGCTAGGATTAGGAGAACGTATGGACCTCGATCTAGAAGCTAGGCTTATGGGTGAAACATTGATTCAAAACAACTCAACTAATCCTGATCATGAGAACTTCGAGGAATTTATTGACCTTAATGTACCTACCGAACTTAGGCGCGATATTGTTAATGATTCTGATGATGAGTGGTATGATTGCGAAGTAATTAACAAACGTAGGAGAATAGTTGAGAATACAAATTTGAATAATGATGTGTTTATTGAACTACCACCCCACCTTGCATATTTATGCCTATATAATAATAAGAATTTCCCGTCTATCATTTTGTCATCTCTGCCCGAAAAGGACAGAACTTTGTTTATACAGATATTAAAGAAGAATGGCGTGGAAATTAAGGACGAGCAATGAGTGTTCAATATTACTGGACTGTCAATGAGGGAGTGCGATGCTTCCGACTCTTACTATGATCGAAAATAAAGAGCTGAACGTGAGTCTAACTTGAAGACTCTGGAATAAAGACAAGTGCTGACCGGGAGACAACCCGGAAGAAAAATTTTTACATTCTGTTCTGTGTCGAGTCTGTCAGGCCTGCAGAAGATGCGGCGCATCTCCATCCTACGATGCGACGCATCGCCTGCAATGGTCATATCTTATTTAACTTTCTGCATTTTTATTTTTGACTTTAAAACTTTCTGTCAGTATTTTAATGCGGCGCATCCCTGGTTAAGGATGCGACGCATCTTCTATTCTGATTCGTATTTATTCCAGGCTCGATACGACGTATCTTCTTCCATAAGATACAGCGTATCGACTGACCTGATGATTTTCAGTTTAATTTTTATAGTTTTATTTTTACTAACTACTAATGTATTATGCAAGTTTGAACCTTCTTAACTCAGGTGTGTTTAAGTCTTGATGGTATTATAGATTCCTGCATTTCTTGTGGATACATCATCTATGAAGCTTAAACGTTCTCATCCACAAGAAAGATGATTTTTGCTCTTATACGAATAATGGAGGATCATACCGAGCAAATCTCAGGGGAGTTTTTCTGTTCTAATTCTTTTATTTTCCAGTTTTTAATCTTTAACACAAACAACGAGGACGTTGTTTAACTTAAGTGGGGGGGATTGGAGAATTAGAACACTTACTTGTCCTAAACTTTTTCAAAATATGCTTAAAATGCGCTTAATATATCAAAATTTAAAATTTTTAGCATGTTTTTGTTTAAAGTCTAAATTACATAGCTGCACACATAACCTTAATTTCAAAAATTGTGAACTTTTCAAAATTCACAAATCTATGAGTGTGCCGGTGACTTGTAAACTTTAGAACTTGGCTTGTATACTATTCGAGACCACCATAATAAGTATTATCTATATAATTGGAATGACTTCTCTAAATTGGTAAATTTCTAGGATTACACCCAAATAGCCTTTATATGTTATGTGATATTAACTAACTACACTGGTTAGTTAACCCCCGTATAAACCTTTTGTTACTCTCACTTTTAGAGTAAGATACCCCTATAAAAACACTCAGAGCCATTCCTTTCGTTTCTTACACCTTTGTTATAATGTTTCGTTACACCCTTACACCTTAGCCTACCCTGTAGATTAAAATCCGTGGTTGGTTAATTGCTTTAGGCAAAGTGTGTTTCCTTACATTACCTGTGTTCGCGTGCGTAATTCATTATCTATGGTTAGGTCGGGAAATTGCACAATGCAATTGGAGTGAAAGTAGATATTGTATATTTTGAGTCTTATTTTTCGTGTGTTTGTAGTGTAAAAAAAAAAAAAAAAAAAAAAAAAAAAAAAAAAAAAAAAATCGAAAAAATAGAAAAGAAAAGAAAAAGAAAAAGGAAAAGTTGGATGTTTGTTTTAACCAACTTATGTAAAGTTTTGTATTAAGTGGTCGATATCACCACTATTTGTTGTATATTATATTTATGGATTGAATGGGAGTTGGCCGTTATGGGAACGCCAACTAAGGTTTATTCTTTGATTGAGATCTTGTTGAGTATAATTCGTGTCTACCTAAAGCGTGTGTTTCAAGTGTTAAAGCGTGAGTTATTCAATGATATGAGTCTTATTCATGGGATGGTTGGGAAAGAAATTTACCACACTTAGGATTTTAATTTATCTGTTTTGTTTATTTTTCATTTTACACCAATTTGTATCCCAAATATTATCCATACCCTATATCATTCTTTATCCAAACCTTTGATTTATTGAGATTAGGGATTTGAGCAATCTTAAGTATCGTAGTCGTGGATTCGGCTATGTATTTATGATTTTGTCGCCCTTTTTGATATAATATTATTGGTAAAGATTACTTGGTCCTATCTTTAGCCTATTCGAGTTAAGGATTTGAGCAATTGCAAGTATCGTGGTCGTGGATTCGATCATGTATTTGAGATTTTGTCGCCTTTTCTGGAATTTGAGATCGATAGAGATTAAGAAGAATGATCAACCCTTAACCGATAAACCCTCTTTATCGCTTTAGACTTGTTATTCCTTGGCTTTAGTGGGGGAGATGCGTATACTTGCCAAGCTTATGATAGAATATTCGTCACGACTGGACAGTTAAACGATTAGATTTGCTTTTATCAAAATATTTTATTTTATTTCTAATTCATTAAGTGTTTGGTTGTGCAATTATGACAAAAATGAATACATGCTTTGGTCATCACTATCACACAAGCCATGTACTTTTATTTTTAGTCACATTTCCTATAAACCACCACACAACTTATTACATCCATTCGCCCTCGCTAAACTGCCATAACACACAATCACATAATCATATAACAATTGATGAACTCAAATAAGTACATTTTATTACCATCATTTATCCTATTTATTTGACTTGTTTTATTATATTATCTGTAAGAATTGATACGTTAATGTTTACTTTTGTAATTCTCAGGTAAAAACAAGTATTAAGTGAAACTTGGCGATTTTGGACTAATTATGGAGCAAAACCAGCAGGATATTAAGAGTCTACTGAAATGTACAAGATCAAGATCATTCTGCTCCAGATACGCCGCATCCTACTTCTAACATACGGCGCATCACTATCAAGATTTCACAAGTGACAATCCAAGACGGCAAAGGACATGCGCCGCATAGAGAAATGGAGTTACGCCGCATCTTCTGGCGGTGTACGAATATTCCTGAATATATTAATCTTGGACCCCACGCGAAGTTAAGTCAATGCGCCGCATCTACTTATTCAATGCGCCGCATCTAACCCTCAGACAGAAACTATAAATACCCCAAGGCCAGACGAATTTTGTGTGCAATATACCTAGTACGAGACTTAGCAGAAGACAGAAGAAACCCTAGGCCGAAGTCAGACGCATTAGCAGCACAAGACACACCCTAAACGAAGATACAAGAGCTGTAAGAAGGTCCTACATGTATTCAATTCATTAAGTAGTTTTGTTTTATTGTATTAGTACACTTTAATTCATCAGGATTGATGGGCCGATTCCATGTAACTACGGAAAACCATGGGCACCCCTTAAAAGTGCTTTCCCATTAATTAAAGTTTATATGTTGATGTCTTTGGTGACTTTTATTAGTGCATTGATAACCTCTGTGTCTAGCTGAGCATTGCTTGGGTCGCCATGCCCCTTCCTCGCCTATTTATTCTATCGTTTCTAGGATAGTGGGATAGACATAAGTGATCATTAAGGGTTTACTCGCCGATAAGATTAGAGCCAACGAGAAAGGTTTAATTCTCGGTGCGTCGCATCGAACTATACACTTCATATAAAACTAGCAATAAAACAAGTGACAAGCTACTTAATTATCAGGACAGGTCTTCTTATTGTCTCAAGTATCTATCTGTGTACGTGTGTGCTAATCGCTGATTCGTGCTTATTAGTTTAGTTTATTATTTAATCATAACCAAACCGTGCCAGTCTCTCAGGCTGAACCCCCTTGCGTTAGATTAGGTTGTATAGCTAACTTAAGATATTAAAATACTGATAAGAATAACTAGATAATACGTTCCACTCTTAGTGATCGACACTCTACTTACCATTATATTCATACTGACCGGGTACACTGCTCGTTAAAGTGTGTGTTATTGATAAGTCGGCTAAATATAAATGTAAAACTTGAATACTGCTAAAACCACAACGACATCACGCGCGCACCAAATCTTTGGCGCCGCTACCATGGATATAAATTAGAGCAATACACACGCACATCAACAATCATCGACAATATCCGAGTGTACGGTAATCTATCATTTAAGCACGTTTAGTCCACCATGGACTTACATTACGTTCACACCAATACTATAAACATGAACAACTCCTAACACCTTACGCTTATACAACATATCACGTATTCCACCTCATAACTTAGACAATCAATGACTCAAGTTTAACTCATTAATTCTACCATTAGTAAGTCCACATTCTCAATATTCACATTATATCCAACCAAAGCCTAATCCCACTATTGCTATAAGCACTTTCACATCGCACACCTAAGGCATCTATTTTCCACGTCTAATTCATTACTTCTATATTTCGCTACATTCACATAATCATACAATAATTACCGATACAACCCGAGGTGCACGGTAATCCTATCACTCACACATCAAATCTTCCACAACATAAATCACATAAAACACATCCATAAGTCCCCATCATTATACCCATATAGCAATTCACATAATTCATTTCAAAACTCAACATTCACATCCTATAAAACTACATAATATTTGCCCGCATTCCTTAAACTTAAGCTTAATTCGTCTACGAGTGGTTTAAGTCTAGGCAATCTTAAAGAAAACATAATTCACTTAAACCGAAGCTCTGATACCAAGTTGTTACACCCCGTGCCCGCTTAGACCAAAAATTAAAACTTTTTACGCAAAAACGCTTGACTTTTATGGATATCCGGTCACTCTTTTGACAACTGACAAAATATATATACATTCAGCCTTTGAGACTATTTTTAAATGAAAGTAGACTCAATTATCTTCAAAATGACGGGTGGCACGATCCGTGAAGACTTACGGTTTAAAAGATATGATTTTTCAAAGTTTACCAAAATCTGCTAAAAAATCTGAACCGCCGGTTGAGATTTCCCAGCCGCCGGTTCAGCCCCAAAATCAGGTCTGAACCGCCGGTTCAAGCTGAACCGCGGCGGTTCAGACCTACTGTCCGCCCGGATCAGTTTTCAAAATCCCGTCTTGGAAACCCGACCTCCCGAACTCGTTATCGAACCAAACTTTCCAGATTTACTTAGTATATCAATGGGCTCATTTTCATACAAAAACATTTACCGAACGACTTCCCGAAAGGGTACTTTACAAATGAGACAGGTTATGTAAATAACCCATTTTAACCCATTTTCACTACAAACAACCCATACGACTTCCGTTTTACACCAAACTTGACCAACATCAATAACTTAACATATCAAACACGTTCCAACAACACTTGACCCGTTTACAATCCAAAATGGGTACAAACACACTTAAACCAAACACCCCTTTAAACATTGACCGTAAACCATTTAACACACTTGGACACACCGTTGACCATCCAAACTTTATGACGACCTTGACACACATTATACAAATCATAAGAAAGACTCTCGGGGGTACAACCTTGACACTTGAGCTCGGTATTCAATACTAAGCTCCTAATTGCAATCTATCTATCAATCCGCTTCCAAATCCTTAGGCTATAGTCCAAGTACTTCCATTCCGCCGCACATAAACCTACAAAAACATTGACAACTAAAAGAATAAGCATACGCTTAGTAAGTAAAACAATAATAACATACCATCATACTTCAATAAAGCACATAAGCATCACATATCTCCAAACACTTACTTAGCGGCTCCACTCTCTAATTCTTGCATAAACACCTAACATCAACTTACTATCACAACCAAATCCATCACTTAGGTCATATTCATCCTAGCATATAAGCACATATCAAGTCTCTTATCACTAACCACAAACATATATAGCACATACATATTATACATCCATATAACACATGCCATCATCATTTTACTTACCTTAATCCAAGCTAATTAATATCAAGAACATCATAATCATCACAATCTTCCATCATCATCATCATCATCATCATCATCATCCTTCAAAATTAACCAAAACCCAACAACATAACAATCAATAACATAACAAGGCTTAACAAAACCCATCAAATACACTCATCTTCCAAATCATATCATCATATGATGAAACCCACTTAACTCATAATCTATAACTTCATTAACATTAAGAATATAGATACTTATATGTGATGATTATTACTAAGGAAGACTACTAATACTTGATCTTCACATTTTTCTTCCTAGATCATTATTTTGCTATTTCCTCTCTTTTCCTTCTCTCTAAAAACCGGACTTCCATCTTCTCTCAATAATGATGGAGAAATCTAGAATAAGCTAGATATAACTAGTTAGGAGGTACTTTGGCCCTTTGACATAATTAGCCCCTCAAGTCTCCTTGCTTCTATTTTAGCCAGAACATATTATAACTTCTTTAATACTAGGCAACATTAGTCCCTTAAGTTATGCATCATATTTTATATTACTACATTAGTCATACTTTGACTATTAGTTTGACTATCGGGTTTGACTTCCACATAACTTTGTTGACCAACCAATCACATAAAGTCCTTAGCATATTCCATCTAGGGTGGGGCCTACTCGTAACCGGGATACGTGTCTAACACTCTTGGCAGATTATGGCATGGTCATAGAAGACTCTGATATATTGGGGACCAATTGAAATCTTTATGAGCTTATATTTTCGCACCATTTTTCAAATGTTGTAAACGAATCACTTTTCAATATGAAATCTATTTTAATGGTTGAGATAAAATTTGTTCTCTTTACTCTGTGTTATGGTACCAATTTGGGAGCACCCCAGTGTCATGTATGCGTCCGTTGGACCCGATTTTGGGGGTGTTACAACTCACAAGTGATTAATGGTTCATGATCGAAGGACTTGCTTTTGGCAAGGACGGTACTTAGTGCTTATCAGATGTTTCATAAAGTTTTCAGTTCAAAGAACAGTTTTCAAACAATTGTGATCATAGTAAAAACAGTAGCATGTATTTCACCACAAGTAGTTTACAAAACAGTTAAGATAAATAAGAGTGGGGCTATGAACTCACCTTAGTACGCAACAATGCAAGATGTCACAACTAGCATCAAGTAATGAAACACAACGGTATCAATAGTATAGGCACAACGGTACTGGATCGGCACAACCTAATAAGTAACATATTTCAGAAAGAAATCCTCAAAGTGTTTTATAAAAGTAACGTTTATGGAATGCTCGTATGTTGATTTAAAAGAGTTAGTTTCAATGGCGACGAAAAGTAGTAACCGTTTGTATCTCGTGTGGTTTTTAGAAAAACATAGTTTTAAAATTAGATCACGTTAAGACGAGGAAAGTCGGCGAAACACAATTAAACACATAGAAAAAAGAATCAAGAAACGAAAAGGAAATAATAATGAAATAAGATTAAGGGAAGAAAGAAGATAAGAAATAAAAGAGAAATAAGAAAGAAAACGTCAATAAGTTGTTTCGGTGTTTTACCCGTAACCCAAATAGTTGATAAAACTTTATGGCTTAGAAAAGAGTCGTCCAATTGATAAAAGGTTTACAATGTTAATAATTTGGTAATTAGAAGAGTTTATAACATTTACAAATCGTAATCGTTTAAATTATAAAATGGTTTCCATAAAAGTTGGACGTGATGCGTCCGTTTATACAACACTTTCCAAGTTGTTATGACTTTTGAATAACAAATTTTAATTATTACGATTTACTAAATTGATACAAGTTTATACAAATTAAATACAAATTTTACAAGTTTTAAATTAGTTATCCGTCGTTATCATTCGCGTATATATTAGTGTCGGGTTTATCGACTATTTTGTGTCCAAAATCGTCCATAAGTCCTTCGGCTAATACCATAAATCCAATAAGGAGCATCCATATTATCCAAAGCTTAGGTAATAGTAACAATGTTCCAAACTCCATATCGATATCAATCCCTCAAGAAATCCCAAATAGCATCCGAAACACCATCATTGACAACTAACAAGAAAAACATAACAAGTTAGAATAAAGTTTTACAAACAAAGCATATTTAATAATCAAAACCAAACACACTATCACATTCTGGTGGGCTTCAACTCATTTATGAAACTAGACACACCCTATTAAAGTTGTGGGCTCATTTGCCAATACACAACCTAACGCACCCTTATGTGGACTGCTAACTCAACCAGTACCCGTTAGAAACATTAAGAAAACGCATTTTTGAAAACAAAATCGATTAATCCGGTTGTTACTTTCTTTTGATGAATCAAACAACTCTTTAAAATCGGATATATTGTAAAACAAGTAAATCCATTACGAGTGGCCAAAACCAATACCCATTTGGCGTTTATCATGATTGAACCAAGATGCTCCCTTTGTGAATCGAATTAAAATGACAAACAAACTACCCTCTCAGTTTCTATTGTGAAACCGAGGTCAAACTCTAACACTCTCTTGGGTGTTCCTATTCAACTGAAAGCAACAAGACATCCTGCGGGGTTTTTTTTATTATGCCAAAACCAAAACAAAAACCACACCCTAAGTAAACTCTTAACCAAAAATTACAATAAGCCCGAAATAACCACAACTTCATTTAGCAAAACAAGAAAAATACTAAGCTTGAAAAAATAATGCCCTCTCGGCTAACAACAAAAAGCAACTAAACGACTTGCAAACCTCAAAATAAATACGCGAGGAAAAATATAAGCTCAAATGAATACAAAACAAATAAAATACGTTCCGAGTCAACTCAACTCGTGAGTTGACTCGGACGAGTCAAGCGACTCGGTATGAGTCCGAATGAGTTAGATGTTAAAAGTTTAGATCCATACGGTTTAGGTTAGAAAACGTAAGGTTTAATTAGTTTTAGATCCAAAATTGTTAGGTTTTGATTATTACCGATTAGGGTTTGAAATAAAATGAAAAGTAATAAGAAAAAGGGCGCGTGAACCTTACCCAACTAGAGAGAGAGAGGCAGGGAAGACGGTGGCGTGTGTCAGTGAACGGTGGTGTCGCGACGGTGAGGCTCCAAACTCAAGCAAACGTGCTCCTTGTGGTCTTAAACGCCAGGAATGATGTAGGGGACTAGATCTATATGTCGGTATCAAGAAATGGGATGGTCGGAATCTTGGTCGGATGGTCGTGACCGCGACGGAATAGTATTTCCGGTGGTGGTGGTATCAAAATGTAGAAGGAAACCCTAAAATGGGTTTATAGATAGTGGGGAGGGGGTAAAGGTGGACAAATGGAAGTGGAGGGGGCGGCAGTGTAAAATATAGGGAGGGGTAGAAATTGCAATTTAGCTAATCTTTTAGTAAAAGTCTTGTGGACCCCATTTGACATAGTAAATGGCCGTTCTAAATTACGAGACTTGCGCCGTTGAGTCCGAAATAATTCATCCAATAAAACATGTATAAACACGTATAACTTTTTCGGAGTTAATTTATTTGGTAAATTGATTCGTTTCGTGCATTTTAGATTGTGCCGGCTCGATAAAAGAGATAACGCTCACGTTTATCAAGATATCTACTGTTTTTCAAGTCCAAACAAGTTCAAAGAAATTTAAAAGCTAAGAAAAATCAAAAATAAATATTTTGGCTTGTAAAATAAGTTTAGGAAATTTACCGGTTGTTACATTATTTGCGTTTGAAATTTGAGGTGAAATTAAAAAAACGGGTCAAATGAACAAAATACCCTCTAACCGAAAATATTAAAGGAAAAATGGAGGGAGTGGGTGGGGGACACATGACACTAGCTTTTTGGCTTTCTAGACTTTTTAAACTTTTCCCTTTTCAAGGGATCGCAACTCTATATAACAATTATGATATTTATGATAAGTTTATTTTATGTATTCGTAGTATGTATGAGATAAGGTGACCTTTTTGTGAGGATATTATTTTTAGTCAAATTGTTCATATAGAAGCTGAGGATATCATACCTTTGAAACAAATGTCATTTTTGTTATTTATAAGATTATAATTATCATAATTTAGAGTTAAAAATTATATTAAATAATTATTTTGATATATATGACATATTAATGTTTTAGTTAGAATATATATGCAATTACGAAAGTCTAGAAATGATATATATGCAATTACAAAAGTTTAGAAATGATATATATGCAAGTAGTAGTTTAAGTTTGATATATATCCAATTTTGAGCTTTAAAAGTATATTTATGCATTATAAATTTAAGTTAAATATGTGCACTCTTTTGAACTTTTAAAAGGATATATATATATATATATATGCTCCTTGTCTTCAGTAAACCTGTCCCTAAGAGCTCACGGTATGTTAACGCAACTCTTGCGTTATGGTCTACGTGGACTTGCTTTGCCTTGCGTTAAGTGTGAGTTATGATACCGTGGACTTGCGTCATGCCCTTGCGTTGGCCTAGGCGTTGCCTTGGCAACGCAACGTTATGTGTTTATTCAATAAAAAAAAAAATACATACAACCCCCTAAACGGCTAGCACATTTTGAACTTAAAAAAAAAATAATAATAATAAATAATTTTAAACCACTAGTTTTAGGTTAAAAAAAATTACACAATCGCCCCTTAACGGCTAGTTTCTATCTGAATTCAAAAGATTCTATAAATACCAACGTTCACATGCTTGTTTCACACACTTTCCATACATTATTGATCAAAAAAAATACACAAACGCCCCTTATGGCTTGTCGTCTCCCACATTCCATCAAAGAAATGCAAGTGTTTATTCAAAAATAATGCAATAAAGAAGATGCTGATCGACAAAAGGCTATTATCGACGTTATCAATCAGTTTTAGCTTGCAAAAGCAAAAAATGAACGTATGAGACAACGATACGCGAAATGCACAGACATTTAAGAAAAGCTGTGATTGACTAATTTTTGAATGAGGAAGCCAAGAAAGACGTAGCCATTAGTGACACGTTGTGGGGTTGTGTTACACAAGTACAAACCAACATCAGCAATAAAATCCGGTGGAACTATGAGGAAAACAAAGTTGTTGGTTCTGTATCACAACAATTTACTCAACTTGGGCTAGGTGCATCAACTTCATCTGATGTACCTACATTTATTGAGCAACAACAGTCTCCCCCATTTACGGGTTATGCCGACGCGGCAGATAATCCTTTTGGCTTAACTGCACAACAGCTGTATGAAATTAGCGTTGGCGAAGAGGCTTTAAGACAAGTTGAAGGAGAACAAGCAAAGCTTCAACAAGAGTAGGAGGAGAAACTCAGGAAGGAAGAAGCAGAACGTAACGCGTTCATTGAGGAATTTTCTGGGTATAGGTCTCCTTCGTATGATTCTGCATGCGGGGAGTACTCAGATTAAGAAGCAGTATCGTAGTGTATTTTAATTCGTATGTTTTTTTTTTCTGTATCGTATTTCGTAACGTATCGCATGTCGTATTGTATTTTGTAATGTTTATGTAATGGTTTTATGATTATTAATAAAGTAATAGGTTGTTTATTAAATGAAGTATTAGTTTAGGGTTAAATTTGTAAATTTTATTATTTATAAAAAAGTGAGGCTTAAAATGTTGAGTTATGATAAGGGGTATTTTTGTGAGTTAAGGTTGAAATGTTAAAACTGATGTGGCGCTGACGTGACACTAAGTTATGAGTTAACCCTTGGTCATGATACCAAGTGCTCTAAATATTTGGACGGAAATATACAAAGTGCCATCAATTTTCTCTATTCCTTTAAATTTCTCTTTTTGTAATTCACCATCATACGAATTTTCGAAGTATTTGACGCAACGATAATTCTGTTGGGCCAGCAAGAAGCAGTCTCGTAATATACTCCGTATAAAAATTGCACGCATAGAGTGAACAGTTGGGTGGGCCATGGCCCACTTTTTGTTTCATAGCTACACAACGAGTGAATACATAACAATGAAATCTCAATGAAGTGCCAAAAGATCTATGTAATGAACAACATGCATGCTGAATCGTTTCTTTGTCAAGTAACTTCTTTGTTTAGTTAAAGAAAAGTGTTAAAAGTGAGTTGAATAGCATGAAATCGACCATTAAATATCATCTATGCATTGTGTGAGGGAGAAACAAAGCAGTGAGTAACAAATAACAATAGGATATTGATAAAATTTTGATCGATTTTTTTTTTTTAATCAAAACCTTCCGTCTAAATTTAAATATCTGTCTTTCTATTTTGTTCTATCTCAAATTAATCAAAGTGATTTTAAAATGTTAAGATGACAATTTTATTGCTACACAAATAAAGATCCAATATTTTTTAAAGTGTGTACGATATGAATAGTGGACATATAATTTGAACGGAGTTAGTATCTAATTAAATTTTTGTGTTCTCGATTAAATTTAAGGAATTACAGGGTATAACGCATATCTTCGACGATAAAATGATTTCTCAACACGTATGTCATGGATTTCGATTATTAGCAGAAAAGTAAATGCTCAAAGAAGAAGTGATTCTTCAACACCCATTTCTGATATTTCATGGCTATATTAGTAATTAACTAAGATCTTACAATTATCATTGTGGTCTAATGAGTCCCAAAAAAGTGTAGCTAGCTTGGTGAATTGAGCACTAGTATTTTTTGCCTTTATTCTTTTTCCATAACAAAAACTTGTTTAATAGGGGTTTTCTAATTAATTAAGCAATGCTTTAAATGTTACTTTACCTAGCAAAGAAAAAAAAAAAAAAAAAAAAAAATGGGCGTAAAATTGGTTTACTTTACTTGAACTGTTAATCGCTTTAACATATCGATTTATTAGCTGTTATGGAAGCATGTTTACATTGTACTTTTTATTACTGTCAGTTTCAAAATAATTGCATGATATGAATTGCTTAAGGAATAATTGTTGCGAAAAGTTAACACTGACTAAAAATATACGAAAATAGTTACACAATTCTATAAAGTATAAACAGTTAACACTAACTACATATATAAAAAAATCTTTTTACGTAATGTACGGATATTTGTTTTTTTATTTACTCCTAACTAAAGTAGTGCCAAGACAATTAGGAATTTAGGTTCTCAATTGAGAAAATGATATCACAAAAATTTTATCGACGTTGCGTGATGTTTCTACAATGACGGACAGTAATTTAATGGTGTGGCCCCTTTCATCATTCTGGTAATAATTGCTACTAAAGGGAAAAATAGATAGAGTGGTCATCACATTTAATTGTTTCTGTTATGTTGTATATCGCAATATACTGTATTCGGATAATCTACTTTTTCAACAGCACTACTAATACTAACTTAACATTTTTGAAAATTAGTAATATTAGATATTTTCTTACATAGATATTTTCTTTAATCCACGAATGCCATTAATAATGAGAAAGCTGAATTATTTATCTGCCCCATTCTTTTGTTACCGTTCACAACTTGGTCAATAATTTACTTATTATAAATGTTTAATTGGCAAACCTTTTCATTTTAGCTGGTTAATTCTCGCAAATTAAACTTCTTGTCGTATTCTGATTTTTTTTTCATGTATTGTTGCAATAAAGGTTACCACGAAATAATTTCTTGATCAAAACTTAAAACCGTCTAAAATGAAAAGGTGAAAATGTTAATTTGTGATCACACCATAAGACATTATCGTGGCAAGCCTTTTTCATTTTATCTGGTAAATCCTCACAAAATAAATTTTCCTTGTTTTCGTACTCTGATTTTTTTTCTTCATGTATTGTTGCATTGAAGGTAACCACGAAATCACTTCTAGGTCATAAATTAAAACCGTAAAACAAAGGAAAAAGTCAAATTATCGTAAATAATAATTCATTACCACCCTCTGTACTCATACTTTGATGGAATTCTAACAATTATAACTAATTTGAGTGAAAAAATATAAAACAGGTCATAGAAAATTGATATTTTATCTCTTTTAACTATAGAGTAGAAACTCAAAAACTCTTAAGCAATAAAATATTTATATGTTTGGTAATTCAAAAGCAAACAACTTCGCGCAAGCGAGAGCCAAACATGGCAAGCGCATTATAAGTATCACACCATAAGACATTATCGGGCAAGCCTTTTCATTTTAGCAGGTAAATCCTCAGAAAATTAATATACCGTTGGCGTCATATTTTGATTTTTTTTTCACATATTGTTGCATTAAAGGTCACCACAAAATAACTTCTAGGTCAAAATATAAAACCATCAAATAAAGGGAAAAAACCAAATTATCGTAAACAGTAATTCATTACCACCGTCTATACTCATACTTTGATGATATTCTAACAATTATAAATAATCTGAGTTACAAAATTTTAAAACAAGTCATAGGAAATTGGTGTTTTATCTTCTTTAACTGTAGAACAGAAACTCAACAACATCACTTGGCACACTTGAGAGCCAAACACGGAACTCGGTTTATAAGTATAACACCATAAGACACTGTCGGTATGTCGTCGCCAGCCCCCCCCCCCCCCCCCCCCCCCAACCCATCAAGAAACAACAAACAAAAGGAAATTCTGGACTAAACAAGGATCTAAACAATATAATAAGCAAAAAACGACACGAGAATTTATAGTGGTTCTCACGGTCTAATCGACCATGGTCAATCAACTTTAAGAATTTGTGACACCCTAAAATTTGGAATTTTAGTTTTGGATATTTTAATAGTATTTATCAATGTTGCAAAAATCGTGAATCGGTAGTCGGGTGGTCGACCACCTTGCAGCGATTAATCGGTCAAGGCAGGATTAATCGGTGATTAATCGGATTGGCATTTCCTACAAGTTTTGGGTATTTCTGGAGACCAAACTAAAGATCTTACCTGATTCCAAGCCTACTATGTTTTCAAACATCAATAAAATGCTCAAATTCTTATTATGAGGCCCATTGTGCGTTATAAGTGTAATAAACGATCCCTAAATTAAGTAGAATGCCTAAATTATTAGTTTTTTTTAAAGT